>CP125844.1:14872343-15237435 GCA_030408175.1 Trifolium repens | reverse complement strand
GAGATGAATTTTCAATAGTTATTTACTGATATAGGCTTATAAGCTTATTGCCAATTGTTCCAAGTTCCAACTGTTATAAAGGTTATTTCTTCATTCAATTAATTTTCACAACATTGTGTTTGGTTTCAAAGCCAATGCATTCATTCATTGATCACCAAAAGACCACACAAGGCCTATTATATAATACAATAGCTTTGCTTATTGAGCAAGCAATAACCAACTAACAACTAACTAACAGAATTAACAAACAAATCAGAAAACTAACTTTCTAACAGACTGTACTTGTTGCACAAGTAATGAGACTAACTAACTAAAAACACAACCATAAAGCTAGGCTAACATTTAAAACCAACAAACTCTCCCTTAAACTGAATTATGTCACTTAATTCAGTTTACAAACACCAAGCAACTTTTTGAAATTTTCAAACTGAGGCAGGCTCAAGGCTTTAGTCATAACATCAGCAATTTGTTCCTTTGAGGCACAATACACCAACTCCACCAGTCCTTCACAGCTCAGATTTCTTAGGAAATGAAATTTGATATCAATATGTTTGCTTCTACCATGCATCACAGGATTTTTGCTCAATTTGATTGTTGAACTATTGTCACATAACACAGTTAAGCATTGTTGTTGTTGAAGACCAATGCTATTCAGAATTCTCTTTAGCCAAATACATTCACATACACAATGAGCTGCAGCAATAAATTCTGCTTCAGTGGTGGATAAAGTCACTATGGGTTGCTTTCTTGAAGACCAAGCTATAGCACCAGATCCTAGCATAAACACATAACCAGATGTGCTTTTCCTGTCATCAATATCACCTCATTAATCACTGTCAGAGTAAGCAATCAATTTTTCTGACTCTCCCCTTTTGTATAGAATTCCAAGCTCTATAGTACCTTTGAGATATCTCAGAATACGTAAGCAATCAAGGTATGTTCATGTGGACATTTCTCAAATCCTTCTCTAGCAAAATATTGTTCTATCTTGCTATACCAAGCCCTTGGTGCCTGCTTTAAACCATAAAGTGCTTTGTGTAGTTTGTAAACCTTGCTTTCAGATCCCTTCTTCACATAGCCAATTAGTGGTTGTTCTACATACACAGTCTCAAGTAACTCTCCATGCAGAAAAGCACTCTTCACATCTAATTGAAACACATTCCACTCTTTTAGAGCTGCAACAGGTAGTAAACTTCTGATAGTGTCCCATCTTGCAACTGGTGCAAACACTTCCTTATAGTCAATTCCATATTTTTGAGCATACCCCTTTGCAACTAGTCTGGCCTTGTATTTTTCAATTCCACCTCTCTCATTAACCTTTGTCTTATAAATCCATTTCACACCTATTACTTTGCATTCTTCAGGAAGATCAGTTAACTCCCATGTATTATTTCTTTCTATAGCTTGTATCTCATCATTCATAGCCTTTCTTCATACATCATGTTTTGCTGCATCTTCATAATTAACAGGATCTTTATTATGACTAGGTCCAAATATAGCTAGATTTCTCATCTCATCATCATCAATCTGATCATCAGCAGTTGAAGTATCATAGTTGTCAAGCCATGTAGGTGGTCTTCTAACTCTCCCTTCTGGTAAGTTTGAGCTGGATGCATCATTAGTTGTATCTCTTATAACAGGCCAAATTTCTGCTTGAGTTTGAGTTGCTGGTGTGTTGATTGCCTCAAGTTGAGTCTCCTCTTGTACTTCATCATCACTACCTTCAATTTGACTTGGTGTATCCTTCTTTGCTTCATTCCAGCTCCATTTTTCATTTTCAACAAACACTACATCCCTGCTTATGACTACTTTCTTAGTTACAGGATTGTAGAGTCTATAAGCCTTTGATTCTTCACTAACACCAAGGAAAATATACTTAGTACTTTTGAAGGTGGAAAAACACAAGAAGGGGGGGTTGAATTGTGTTTTAGAAATTTAAAACTTTTTTTAACTTAAAACTAGTTTGCAGCGGATAATAACACAAATAAGGTAAAGGGTGCTGAGAAAGAGAGAAAGACACAAAGATTTATCCTAGTTCCCCTCACAACTTGAGAGTACGTTCAGTCCCCTTGTTACTAACAAGAGATTTCCACTATAATCTATTCAAGATTACAACTTGCTCAAGCACTCTTGCAAGAGACTTCTCAGTAGCTCAAGTTTCACTAAACAAGAGACTTCACAAACAAACTTAAAATCTAAGAATGAATGTTAATGGACACTTGATATACTATCAGAGGTGTTTACAAAATACAACACAGATTACTTTAGGACTTTGAATGACAGATTAAACAAATGATGTCAGAATGCTTCAGAGCCTTAAACGCAGTAATGGAACAGTAGTCATTTCTTCCATTTGAGTCTTCTATTTATACTTGAAGGAAGATGATGACCGTTGCAGAGAGATAAGGTGCCAGCTGAAATTTACTCGTACAATTGTGATAGCTGTGGTTGCATTCTTTGGCAAATATCTTCAATTCCACTACCTTGCTATTTGAATTATCACTCATCCATTTTGAGTAATAATAGTACAATAGTACGATCCTCAAATGCGCTCCACTTATGGATAAGGTTAACGTTGTACCAACGAATATTCCTTCCTGTGGATGTGACAGAGCCTTGAAGTAGATTGTTCTTCAATCATTGATTCTGATTCTGTCAGTTCTTGAGTGACGTAAATTCTTTTTGCTTCAGGTGCTGTTGTCATAGCTTCTTGAGGTCTTCAGCTTCTGAGTCCTTCAGAGCCTTGTTTTTATCCCCAGCGTCACTTTCTTCAGCACGCAAAATTTAAGCTTCTGATGAACAGTGATGTGCTTTCAGAGCTTGTTTAACTGGCTTCTCTGCTATTATTCATAGTGCTTCTGAACTAATTTTAACTTGTAATTCTGCACACTAGAATAATAATTAGTAATTCCAATTGCAATTTGAATACTTTGTTATCATTAAAACCACTTCAAATATTAGAGATTCATGTCAGACCCACTTTGTTCCAACAATCTCCCCCTTTTTGATGATGACAAACTAAAGCATTAAAATTCAATTGTTGTTGATTTAATTTAATTATGTTAACTTCAGGTTTCAAAGGTTTGCAATCTCCCCCTGAGTCTGATAATCCATAAGGGTAGGTTTGTAAGCTCCCCCTAAGTCTTATCCATAATTAATTAAAACAGTTTAAGAGCCAATTTATTAACTTAAAATAAATTTTCATATTTAACTTTCAGAAGCATAGGTTTGTAAGCTTTGCTTCTCAGAGTCTAATAACGTTCAGAGTAGGTTTGCAAGCTTCTCTTACATTATCTATGAAAACTCATTTTAGGTTCTTAAATTTTCTCCCCTTTCAATAAAGTTCATAGTTAAGCAAGAATCAGAAAGGATAAAACATTGATTCAAAATGTGTAAACATAACAGTTTCAGATCTTGTGGGCAGAATTAGAATCAATCAACATTAATTTTAATGCTATCCTTACTCCCTCTTTTGACATCAATCAAAAAAATGCACAGAAAACCAAGCAGTGAAACACGCCATATATCAATGCAGTCCAGTCAAAAAGTGGTGACAACTAACTTCATTAAATGAATTGTGTTGAATACCAGCCTGACAAGAGAGCTTGATGACACTATATAAAAAGGGATGATTCCTCTCATTTTACTCACACAGAGTAATCAAGTAATATCAAAAGAAAAACACACAATGGAAAAGCAGGTTACCAAGGATGCTTCAGGCTCAAAGAAAGAGAGCAAGAAGGAAGCAGAGCCTTGGCGCTGCGAAGAAAACAGGCTTCACTATGAACGAAACAAGCAAGAGTTGATTTTAACAGAATCAGAGGAGGAGGAATTGGGCTCTGATCTGGAAGAGTTTCTATGGACATATGATGATGACAAGCTATACGAAGAGTATGAGGCTGAGGTTCAGAAGACCACTGAAGACTTGCTCTCTTTTATTAGGGAGAAACAAAAGAGGCTAGATGCAGAGGCTGCTGAAGCTAAGTCTAAGTCTAAGTAGAGTCTCACTATCATATGTAATAGAGATCTCTTCAATAATAATAATAAAGTTCTCCTGCTATTAATTTCTTTCCTTTGAGCATGTTTACTTTATATTCATTTACATATGTCAGAAAACCAGTTACCAGACACGCCTCATTCGGTATTGGTGCCCCGTTATTAAACAGGCGATAATACTAAGAAGTTATATCATGAGTAAACAGGAGTACTGATGTGGGGGATACCTTAGGTTTTGAAAATCCTAAAATCTATAAGTTAAAAACAAACTCAAAATGCTCTTCAGCATCTTGCACTAGGTTCAGAACCCACATGAATACCAGACATAAGCAATGAATATTCATTTTAATTTTGAAAACCAAGTAAAATAAACACACAAGCACAAGCACTCAGATATGGATATCAAAATATTGAATTAAAACAAATTATCCAAATATTACACCAGAGCCAATAATGAAAAATAACATAAAACAAGTGCACAAAATATGGCTAAGGTTTCTTAACATCTGCTATAGCCTTCAAAAGGGTGCTCAGCATGTCATCCATCCTTTTGTTAAGCGTTTCAACAGCAGTATTTGTGTCATTACGCATATCAATCCTTAGCTCATCAATTTCATTCGTAAGATCAGCTCTTATGTTGTCAAGTGCATCTTGTACTGCTGGAGGTATGGGTGAAGAAGTAGAAGCTATATCAATCTTCATAGGAGAGTGAGGAGGAGTGGGTTCTATAATGGGCTTCTTACCCTTGTCAGTATCTTCATTAATATCCTGCTCAGAGGTTGCATCAAGTTGATTCTGATCAAACATCTCAATGTCTTCTTGAGCTGCCTGATTCTCCTTTATCTTATTTGTCTCAACCTCAGCAATGTGCTTAGCCCTTTCTACCAACATCTTAAGTGCTTCTTGATCAGCTAGCCTCTTGTGTTCAATCTCAGCATCTATCCTAGCCTGACCAGTAGCTCTTTCATATTCAGCTTCTTCCCGGAGTAGCTTCTCAGCTGTTTCAAATGCACTCCTTGCTAGTTTCTTAATTTCAGCATCCAAAGCTGCCAAACGTGCAATTTCCTCTTCATGATTATACACTGTCAGACGAGGAGCATGTGACCTCTCAACAATATCAAACAAACTCCTTACTGTAGCCATTCCCCTACCTTGTATCTTGCTCTTCAGATGAGTACCTAGAATCCTTAAAGATTGACCAAACAGGTACTCCATCTCTCTGATTTCAGCATCAATGTCAGAAGGGAAGACAAGAGCTTCTTCATCCATCTGTTTAAATCTCTTGAGCCTAAGACTAATAGCATTATTTAATAGCTCAAGATTGGGTTCAGAAGCAGAGTTGAAGAAGGGTTTGGATGGGTCAAAAGGAATGGTTGGTTCAGGTTTCTTTCTCTTAAGATTGATGATTTGGATTTTGCTTAGGTTAGGTGGTGTTGGTTCATCATCAATCTCTATGGCATCTTTCAATATTTGCTCTTCTGCCTTAAAGATAGATTCAACAAGCTCAGCCAGCTCTTCTTCATCTAAAGGTTTATTTAGAGGGCCATAGATAGGTTCTGGAGAGGGTACAAGAGATGGTTCAGGGGTGGAGATTTCGGGTGGAGGTGATGGAGGTTGTTGTTCAGCAATGTCATGAATAGGTGGAGAATGTGGTGATTGAATGGGTTGTTCAGAATGAGTCATAATATCATCCTGAACAGGTGTGAAGGTGGGTGGATTCTCTTGTGTTATGTCATCAAGAGATGGAGGTGGTGTTTGAATTATTTGTACAGGTGGTTCAGTTGTATTCACAGGTGGAGATTGGTGTGGTGAATTTCTGTTAGAATGAGTGAAGGCATCACCAGATAGGTGGGTGGTGAGATGATCAAGAACAGAAGTATTTGGTGGTGGTTCAAGAATGGTATCTTCTTCTTCATCAGAAGAGATGGGTATGGTTTTCTTGGGGGTTCTTTTGAGAGTTTTCTTTTTCTTGGCTCTCTCTCTCTCTCTCTCTCAATTCTATCCAATTTTGAAATCAACTCATCAGAGTCAATGCTTGAATTAGAGAGAGTTGCCTCTGATGAGGATGATGATGATGATGAAGGTTGGGGAGAGGGTAAAACTACACTAAGAGGCTTGGTGTAATCTATAGGGGATGATTGTTTGGGAGATTGAGCAGAAGGAATGCTATCAGTTTTAGGCTTAGAAGTGTTACCTTTAGATGTGTTAGCAGCTTTCTTCTTTGAAGCTACTGTCTTTGCCTTTTTGACAGCTCTGACATGATGATCTCCTTCAGCATCAGCATCAGCAGGTCTATCTAGTCTCTTCTTGGACCTTTTCTCCTTCTGAGCAGCTTTCCTTTGAGCAATGCTGGCTAACTGCTCCTCAGTTACTTGTTCATTCCCTTTAGTGGCCAAACCTTCAGCACCACTGTTCATCTGCTCAGTCTTATCAGCAGCATCATTCTTATTCTCAGGTTGAGCTTGAGAGCCTTCCTCTACAATCTCTTGCTCAATGGGCTTTGGCTTTCTTTTTGACCTGGTGATCTCCTTAGGGCCTTTAAAAATGTCTCAGTTAGGCACTCCAACAACCATACTCCTGGGTACACTTATTCCAGTGTCAATTCTTACTAGTTCCAAGAAGTTCTTTATCACAGCATCATTATCATGTTCTGATATGGTGGGGAAACCATCACACCAGAAGTATTCCTCATACACAGCTTGCAGAGGGGTCTTAGCTTGCTTGATTTCTTCCTTGGTTTTCTTTTTCATATTCACCAGCACAGTAGCATCAAATTTAGCAGTATTGAAGACTCTAATTTTCTCCTTGGTGCTCAAGATATCAACCAGCTTTGTTTGGCGTATGATTTCAGATATCAACCTTGGGTGATGAATGCTTGAGGTTGATTTTGTTCTGCTTTTAGATATGGTCGAGCATAGATGATCAAACAGTATCTTTGCCAAATTGATCTTGACCTTCTTGTACATGAACCAGATGAAATGCCTGTGAGGAATTGAAATAGTGTCATATCCTCCTTCTCTGGTAATGATTGAAGAAAGAAATACTCTGAAGGCAAATCCAAAATCCTGCCTCATGAATTTAGCCTTTCCAAAATCATTGTTTTAACAGCCAGGCAAAAATAAGTCCTTTTTGATGGCTTCCAAGTGCTTACTCTTCTCATCATAATCATCAACATTTTCTCCTTCATTGTCCAAGCCCAGAACCTTGGCAATGTGCTCCTGAGTAATCAACACATTAATTCCTAAAATGTTTGACCTTATCTCCTTCCCTCTATAAGGTTTCAAACCTAGTTTTCTTCTTGATTTTCCTCTTAGAGAACTATCCTTCTCAACCAACTTTCTTAATTCTTCGTCAGCACAAAATCTATCAAACACTGTTGCTTTCTGCCAGAAATACTTAACAATGTCGTAGTAAACAAACCCATTCAGCATCTCAAAGTAGTTTTTCCATTGTTGATCGTAAAATAAACCTTGAACATCAACTCCATTCACCTTTAAACTTTCGAAATCCACAAACTTCTCAGTGATGAATTCGAAGGCTTCTGGACCAGCGTCTGTTTGATTTTCTTTGACGACAAGTTTTCCTTGAGACTTAAGGTCTATAACTGGATTGAAGGGTTTTTGAACAATTTCGTTTGATGGACGAGCGGCCATTTTTGCAGAATGTTAAGAAGAAGAGATTTGGGAATTTTCTGTAAGGTCTAGGGTTGTGTAGGAAGTGATTGTGTGTAAAAGTTGTGCAATGTGAGTGAAGTGACCTATATATAGCAACTAGCACACATACACAGAAAAAGCAAGCCTTGGGAGGGAGCGCGAACAGTTTTAAAAATTAAATAATAGAGTTAACTGCCATAATCATCATTAACTGTTCTTTACCCATCAGGATCTAGACACGTGTAAGAAGTACTTAATCACAGCTGACGCGTGTACAGACAACTGTTGTACACTTACTAGAACTAAACGTTTCGTTTCCGTCTAGTTCAGAGCCAAACTCATCATTATCTGACACCTCATCAGAACCCATTACCATTCAGAGCCCAAATTATTCAGAGCTACTCAAAGGTTACTCTGAATTGTTAGAGGCTCTGAACAAGTTTCAGATCCTAATTCTATTTTGCATCTCAGAGCTAGTTTTCTTCAGTTATAAAATGCATGTTCAAATTCTTTTTAATAAAGTCAAATCTTTCAATAGCTAAAGGTTTAGTAAATATATCAGCCCATTGATGTTCAGTATCAATGAATTGAATATTTATTGTACCTTTTTGAACATGATCTCTTATGAAATGATGCTTAATTTCAATATGTTTAGCTCTGGAATGTAAAATAGGGTTCTTAGATAGATGAATAGCAGCAGTATTATCACAATACAAAGGAATACTGCTCTCAGCTATGTTATAGTCCTCTAGCTGATATTTCATCCAGAGTAGTTGGGTACAACATTTAGCAGCTGAGATGTATTCTGCTTCTGCTGTAGACAAAGCAATAGTTGCTTGTCTTTTGCTAGCCCAGGATATGAGATTCTCACCAATAAATTGGCAATTTCCACTTGTGGATTTTCTCTCAATCCTGTCACCGGCATAATCAGCATCGCAGAATCCAACTAGCTTACTATCTAGGGATTTTTTATAAAGCAGTCCTAGATTAGTAGTCCCCTTCAGATATCTAAAGATCCTCTTAACAGCAGTTAAATGAGGTTCTCTAGGATCTGACTGGAATCTAGCACACAAGCATACACTATACAAAATATCAGGTCTAGATGCTGTTAAGTAAAGTAGAGAACCAATCATACCTCTGTATAGCTTTTGATCTACTTTGCTGCCAATTTCTTCCTTGCTCAAGCTGCTTGTTGGATGCATGGGTGTGGCCATCGTCTTACAATCTTCAAGGTTGAACTTCTTCAGAAGCTCTTTCGTGTACTTGCTCTGATGAATGTAAGTGCCATCTTTTCCTTGGTTAATTTGAATTCCCAAGAAAAACTTCAATTCACCCATCATGCTCATCTCAAATTCGTCCTGCATTAGCTTGGAGAAATTCTTGCACAAAGACGCATTAGTAGATCCAAATATAATATCATCAACATATATTTGAATGATTAAAATATCCTTCTTAGATGTCTTTCTGAAGAGGGTATTATCTATTTGACCTTTTTGAAAACCGTTTTCTAATAAGAAATTACTTAGCCTCTCATACCAAGCTCTATGAGCTTGTTTGAGACCATAAAGTGATTTCTTTAATTTGAAAACATGCTCAGGGTTTTTCAAATCCTCAAACCCTGGCGGTTGTTTAACAAACACTTCTTCAGAAATTACACCATTTAAGAAGGCGCTTTTAACATCCATCTGATATAAGGTTATTCCATTATTAACTGCATATGATAACAATAACCTGATTGCTTCCAGTCTTGCCACTGGAGCAAATGTTTCAGTGAAGTCAATGCCCTCTTGCTGACTGTAGCCTTGTGCCACAAGTCTAGCCTTGTTTCTTACCACTTCACCTTGTTTATTTAGCTTGTTCCTAAATACCCACTTGGTTCCAATAATGTTTTTGTGTGCTGGTCTTGGTACCAGATCCCACACATCATTTCTTTGGAACTGGTTCAGCTCGTCTTGCATTGCAATGATCCATCCATCATCAGAGAGAGCTTCATCAATAGTCTTTGGTTCTATCATAGATATGAGTCCTAGAAGTGAATCATGTTGATGATAAACAGATCTTGTTCTTCTTGGACTTTCTTTATTACCAATGATGAGGTCTTTTGGATGTGATGATTTATATTTGAATGTTCTCTTTGGAGCTTCATTAGTTTCAGTACTTGTTTGGGTATCATCTTCTGAGACATTATTATGATCTTCAGATGCTTCTAATGGAGATGCTTCTTCAGAGGCTTCTTCCACTTCAGCTTCTGAAGTCTCATTCGCTTCTGATGCTTTCTCGGGTTCTGAATTGTTATATTGATATGGAATACCTGCATAACTATTGTCTTGCTCTGACATTTTACTGTCAGGCTCTTTGTCATCAAATCTGACATGTATAGAGACTTCCACTATATTAGTTTCAGAATTATACACTCTGTATGCCTTTGAGCGTTCAGAGTAACCTATAAAGATTCCCTTACAAGCTTTGGCATCAAATTTTCTTTTGTAGGCCTTGTTGTTTAGAATGTAACAGGTACATCCAAACTGGTGAAAATAAGAGATGTTGGGTTTTCTTCCTTTGAAGAGTTCATATGTTGTTTTATTCAATATAGGTCTGATATAGATCCTATTTTGAATGTAACAAGCTGTGTTTACAGCTTCTGCCAAGAAGTGCTTAGCAAGTTTTGTCTCATGCATCATGGTTCTTGCCATCTCTTGTAAAGACCTGTTCTTTCTCTCTACAACACCATTTTGCTGTGGTGTTCTAGGAGCTGAGAACTCATGGACAATTCCATGGTCTTCACAAAAAGTTGCAAAGGGTTCGTTTTCAAACTCACCCCCATGATCACTTCTGATCTTTAAGATCTTGAGACTTTTCTCACTTTGCACTTGAGTGCAGAAGATGGTAAACACCTCATATGCATCATCTTTCACTCTTAGAAATTTCACCCAAGTCCATCTACTGTAATCATCAACAATGACCAGTCCATATTTCTTACCATTGATTGAGGCAGTACTAACCGGGCCAAACAAATCAATGTGAAGCAGTTCAAGAGGTCTTGAGGTAGAGACAATGTTTTTAGTTTTAAAAGATGTTTTTGAAATCTTACCAATCTGACAAGGACCACATAGAGCATCTGAATGATAGTTGAGATTGGGTAGACCTTTAACCAAGCTTAGTTTGCTGAGCTTAGAGATTAATCTCCAGTTTGCATGTCCAAAGCGTTGGTGCCAAACCCATTTCTCATCATTAACAGATAGAAGACATAATATCTTCTGCTCTGTGAGTTCTGACAGATTGATTTTATAAACATTGTCTTTCCTTAGGCCTCTGAACACTATGGACTCATCAGACTCATTGATTACAGTACATGCATCCTTATTAAACTTAACAACATATCCACTATCACAAAATTGACTAATGCTAAGTAGATTATGTTTTAGGCCATCAACTAACCAAACATCTTTAATAGAGAGAGAAGAGTTACCAACTGTACCAGTACCAGTGATCTTCCCTTTTTGGTTTCCTCCAAATCCCACAGTTCCTCCCTCTTTCAGAGTCAGGGTTTGGAACATATGCTTGTCTCCTGTCATGTGTCGTGAGCAGCCACTGTCCAGGTACCAAGAATGGTGCTCTGGCCTTCTTTGAGCGCAAATCTGCTACAAACACAATCTCAGATCTAGGTACCCATATTTTTATGGGTCCTCTTGAGTTAGTCCTTAATGTCTTTGGTTGTTTTTGTTTATTAGGCCTTTCAGAAGCTTTAGAATTATTCAAGCCTTTTTGAAAACTTTTTGGCTTTGTTTAACTCTTAGACTTTGCTTTAGAATATATCAGAGTTGTCTTTGTTTTAACATTAGTCTGAGGTTTAGAAATCTTAGGCTCTGAAGGTTTCAGAGTCTGAGGTTTCTTAGCCTCTGACACAACTACCTTTTCAGGCTCTGATATAATTATTGCATCTGATTGGCTTTTAACAAAAACAGCCTTAGGTTTAGAATTATCATTGTTAGAGGATTTAGAGAGTAATGGATTATCTTTAAAATGCGAAAATCCAAGACCTGCACCTCTGTTCCTACTAACATGATATATTAAAGAGGCTATCTTGCTTCTCTTCATCCCATTGATAAGAAACTCCTGCAGTGCAAATTCATGCTCTGGAGGAACCCTATCATCATAAATATAGTGAGTTTCCATAAATGAGTTTCTACTTTTTAGAGACTCATTTTCTTCAACTACTATGTTCATTTTCTCAGTTAGGTTATTGTAAGATTTTTTTAAGATCTTACACTCACCTGCCTTTTTAGTGAGAATTTTTAGGGCATCCTTAAGAGAATCTATTAATTCAGTTCTAGAGAGTTTAGATATTACCTTTTCCTCATCTTCAGAGTCTGAACCAGCTTCAGAGTCTTCTCTGTCAGAGGTGGTTGCCATCAGTGCTAGGTTTGCTTCCTCATCAGCATCAGAATCTGAGTCTTTGTCAAGATCTTCCCATGTTGCCAGAAAGCTTCTCTTGACCTTACTCTTGTACCTTTCCTTGCTAGAGCTTTGCTTTGATGGTCTACTTTTGTTCTCTGGACAATCAGCAATGAAATGGCCAGGCTTATTGTATTTGAAGCACTTGCTTTGATCTTCCTTCTTGTCTTTAGAAGCACTAGTTCTTTTGGAAGATCCTCCAAACTTGCCAGCATATTTCTTGCTTCTTTTTGCCCATTGTGAAACCTTGGCAGCCATCAGCACCATCTCTTCCTCTTCATCAGACCCAATTTCTTGACTCTCTTCAGAAGCTTCATCCTCAGATTCTATTACCTTAGCTTTCAGAGCCTTTGACGAGCTCTTGGAGCTTAAGGCAATCCCTTTTATCTTCTTAGTTGACTCATCAGTCATTAACTCCATTTCATGACTTTTGAGAGAACTAACTAGGCTTTCTAGGGATACAGTGTAAGACCCAAGATTTCGTTGTATAGTTGGTTTAAGGAACATTAGGGTTTCGATGTGTTCATGTGGTGAAACATCGTGTAATTATTAGGTTTTGCTGTAATTGAGTCTGTTTTGTGCTCGTGCACTGTAATTGTACAGACTTTTGTCTTGTAATCCTCCTTTGTGAATAAGAAGGTTGATGTGGATTCGGAATAATGAGATTGGGATTATTCTTGTTTTTGGAAAAACGAGTAGGATTTTACCCGTCGTTGTAAAATTTTATTGCGTCTCAATTCAGTGAGGTTTCGGATGGGAGTTTTATATATCTGCGCGAGTTAGGATATCTTCTGAGAATAATTTTCTGAGGTATGGAAGAAAATTACAGTCGCGGAAAAAGATTCGGCGATAAGTTTTGGAAGTGTTAAACGTTAGACGTTCTTTCCGTAGGTTTTATGTTTTTGTGATTTACGTTCGTCGCGACGTGCGAGAGCTGAACGTGTGAGTGTTTCTAAGAGGTGTTGAGTTTTATCTCAAGTGGGTTTGATTTGTTTTGATCCAATGGCTAGGGTTTTGTCTTGGCATTTTGTCTTTTGATCCAATGGCCATGAGTTAGCAAGAGCCTTGACATAGTAAGGAGGTTTGTTGTTTGTGGACTTAGAAAAACATCACATATTCACTCTCATTCTTTCTCTCTTTCACATGAACTTCATTGCTCATTTCCAACCTTCACAAATTTTCCATTCTACACCATTTGTGTCCATTTCAAGCTTGGGAGCTTTGTGGAATTGTTGTAGAGAATCACTTTCTTAAGGTAACCACTCTTTTCCTTTTCATTTTGGTTGATTAAAACTCTTGGAGTTATGAGTTTTAGATTATGTTCATGAGATGAAAATGTTAGGAATTGATTCTTGTTCCATGAATGTTGTTCATGAGGGTTAGTAAGCATGTGTAGGCTTTGTTATGTTTGTTTTCCATGAGTTGGTGAAAAATCTCATGAGAAAAGTTAGGGTTTTGAAAGTTTAGAGTATTGATCAATTTCATGAGGTTATGTTGTAAGGTTTTGAAAAGAAAAGTTGTCTTTGAACCTTTGGGCAAAAGGGAAATGCGTTGTATGGTTTTGTTTTGGAAAATCCAATGAAAAATATTTTGTGGTTTATGAAAATATTTCCTAAGTGTTTTTGGGTAGTGTTTTGGGGTCAAAGTGGTTTAAAACTCTTGTGACATGTGGTGTCGCTTTTTACCTTGAAAACATGTTTGAAAATGATTACCGGGCGGTTAAGGCTCGTAATAAAACTTGTGCTTGGATTTGGTTTTGATTTTGGAAATGAAAGTCAAATAACTTGCACTCGAAGCAACCAACAAGCTTTCGGAAATGAATTGCTTGCTTATGAAAATGGTTTGCTTTTGCGTCTTGAAAAGATGTTGGGAACTAATAGAATCAAACTAGGTTTGGGTGGAAAAAGGTGTTGTGAGTTGCTGTCTTTTGCTGTCATGACCGTTGAAACTCGCTGAGCGAGTGGTTACTCGCCAGGGCGAGTGTCACAGGTCATGACAACACGCCAGGGCGAACTCCAGGGCGAGTAAGACCAGTCCTCACTGCCTTCACTCGCCACCAACCCGCCAGGGCGAGCTCTGGGATCTAAAATTTTGGATTCTGATTTCCAAACTTGGTTTTTAACTTTCTAATCCCTTTTTATTTATTTATGGAAGTGGTTGGGATTGGAAACGAGTTTTTCGGGTACTCGGAAAGTACGTAGCTTATAACGCAAGAAAACGGCCATTTTGCATTTCAAATTATTTAAGACTTTGGCCTATTGTTTTGGGTCCTAAAAATAGTACAGATAACTCATGGTGGTTGATCAATACGGTAGTTTTTGGTATGGTATCCGAAAGAGGGATTTTCCTTAGGAACCTTTAAGTTTTTGGGGTTATTGGTTTAGTTTCAATACGATTGGTTGGGAAGCAATATATTGATGGTACGCTGCTTGTTTTAGGAAGCGCGTTGTGTTGTTTGGACGAGTTTTAATAAACGGAAGCTTGCCGAGGTAAGGGCTCCACTTTATTTCCGTCTTTAAAACGGTTACGACATGCTTTGTTTTGCTGTGTATGCAATTGTAGTGTGCTTGGCATGTTGTTGTGATGTATTCTCGATATGAGATCGTGGTAAATACATGATTTGTTGTCTTACATATGTTTGGTGAAATATGTGTATGAGCAGGTGATTAAATACATATGACTAGATGTATATGTATGTGTTGTTGTGGTGTGATTACATATGCGTGTACGATATGTATGTGTTGCATTAGCATATAAGGGGAATCGTATGCTCATGCATTCATAGTACGTGATTATCGGGAATGGATCCACCTTACTCCTACGGGAATTATTGAGTCCAATAAGCGGTTATCGGGAATGGACTGCAGGGTGCGATTATCGGGAATGGATCCATCATAACCCTTTGTGGTTTTATTGATTATGATTACTGACTTCCGGAATTCATATGCATGTGGTAATGGGGAATCTACCACACTCATTGTAGAAGTCTGCATTAGGCTTGGTGTGCATTATATATATAAACCCGTTGGTGGGGATTTGCTTTGGTGGTTAAGAGTTTTCTCTTGTGTTTGTGGTATTATTGTTATGTGTACAATCTTTCGCACTGGTTATATATACATACTATATATTTTGTGGTGACCCTTTCTTTCATTTGCGGGCTCATCCCACCCAGATGAGGGGTTAGGTCGTGGTGACGACGGTGGCTGTTCCAGGCCCCAGTGAGCGGTTGGAGCTTTAGCTTAGAGTAGTTAGACTATGCGCCGGTGTGTGTTGTACACCGTGCTTTTTGGTTAGCATAGGGTTTCTAACTTGTTTTGGTTGTAAGTATTTGAATACTTAGACTTGGATTGTAATTATTCAGGAATACACTTTGCTTGTCGAAGCACCTTATGGTAATGAGTTCTTTTGTATATTTGAATGCCGGCTCATTGAAAATTATTCTATGCGCACTCTGAGTGTTAGTTGAAAAGAAAAAAAAAAATATGGCCTTTTTGGCCTTTGAAAAACGGGCTGTTACAATTGGTATCAGAGCACGGCTTTAAATCTTCAAAGGGAAAGTGTATACTTGAGTCGTTAGTTCAGAGTCGGTTAGAACGTAACTAGTGTTGAGTTAGTTCTAGTGTTTGTTCTGTGTCGGGTTATGGGTTAATAATCCGTGGAGTGAGATTTTCTGTTGAGATTCAGAAATGTTTGGATAAGGAATCTAATCAGAATTGGTATTGTGCAGAATAGAATGCCTCCAAGAAGGGCACCTACAGCACCTGTGACGGACAATTCTGATATATATGAAATGGCTTATGCCATGAACACAATGGCAGCGGCTGTGACTGCTCAGAGCCATGCTAAGGCGCAGAGGGATCTGGAAAAGCGCGAAAGGGAAATACTTGCGGCTGGATCTAGACTTCTTTCGAATTTCAACCACCAGACTCCTCCAAAGTTTAATGGAGAGGGAGGTCCAGAAACTGCTGATTTATGGCTCCAATCTGTGGAGAGGATATTCGGGGCAATTCATTGTCCAGAAGGAGAGAAGGTGGTCTTAGCTACCTATCAGTTACTAGGGGGTTCTGAGTATTGGTGGAGGAACACCCGTATTATCATGGAGAATGGCCATGAGGAATTGAATTGGGAGAACTTCAAGAGGAGGTTTTTAGCCAAGTACTTTCCCGAGACTGCGAGGGAAAGGTACGGAGAAGAGTTTTTGAGACTGAGGCAGGGTAGCATGAATGTGGAGGCTTACTCCAAGAAGTTTGAATCACTATCCCGTTTCTTCCGCTTCTTTAGGGATGGGATAGATGAGGTTTATATGTGTCGACGCTTTCAAGATGGTTTGAGGTACGAGCTGCAAAACGCAGTGGTGCCGTTAGGGATTCGACACTTTCAAGTGCTGGTTGAGAAGTGTCAAGAGGTTGAGGATATGAGAAACAAGCGGGTGAACCGCCAAAGTGGTTTTAGTGCTGGAGGACCAAGTCGTACCAATGATCGTGGTTCGACTCAGAATCGTGGGAAACAAGGTGGTAAGCCGTATGATCGTCCACAGAACAGTAAGGGACAAGGAAGGTCGGTGAACCAAGGGAACCAAAATAGGGCGAAACAAGGTTGTTTCAAGTGTGGCGAGGTGGGCCACTATGCCAATGAGTGCCCGACCGCGGCGAATGTTTGTTATAATTGTAAGAAGCCGGGGCATGTGGCTAGAGAGTGCAGGGCCCCAAAGGCAGGGCCGTCGGCAAATGCGGCGCAAGGCTCACAAGGTACTAGACCGGCGGCAAAGGCACGTGCTTACTGTATGGGCACTGAGTTGAGTGGGCAGGCTAGCAACGCCATCCATGAGAGCTGTCACATCGCAGGTAATTCTTTAACTGCTTTGATTGACACGGGGGCAACCCACTCATTCATATCTTTGGCATATGCAAATCGGTTGAGTTTGAATGTTTCTGTTCTTCCATTTGATTTGAATGTTTTGACTCCTGCTAAGGATTTGGTAGTGAATACTGCATGTTTGCATTGTTTGGTAGTAATCCAGAATAGGGATTTTCAGGTCAATTTGGTTTGTCTACCGCTTTTATCTCTTGAGATCATCCTCGGGATGGATTGGTTGTCTTATCATTATGTGATTTTGGACTGTGCTCGGAAATTGGTTTTCTTTCCCGAGCCAGGTGTGCGAAGGTACTTGTCTGCAAATCGGCTTTCTGTGGTTATGTGTAATGGAGAACTGGAGATAGTTTCACTTGCTAGCTTAAGAGTGAAGTCGGAGATCCGAATTGAGGAAATTCGTGTGGTTCAGGATTTCCAAGATGTGTTTCCATCGAAGATTCCAGTTTTTCCTCCGTGTAGAGAGGTGGAATTCTTTATTGATTTGCAACCGGGTACGGGTCCGATTTCGGAATCAGCTTATCGGATGGCTCCAGCTGAGTTGTTAGAGTTGAAAAGTCAGATTGAGGACTTGTTAGCTAAAGGTTTCATAAGGCCTAGTGTGTCGCCTTGGGGAGCACCGGTCTTATTGGTTAAAAAGAAGGATGGTAAATCTCGTTTATGTGTGGATTATCGGAAGCTTAATAAGGTGACTGTCAAGAATCGATATCCATTGCCACGGATTGATGATCTGATGGATCAGTTGAGGGGAGCCTCAATGTTTTCAAAGATTGACTTGAAATCTGGATATCACCAGATAAGAGTACGAGATGAGGATATTCAGAAGACGACGTTTAGGACGCGGTATGGGCATTATGAGTTCTTAGTGATGCCGTTCGGAGTGACGAATGCACCGGCTATCTTTATGGCCTACATGAATCGGATATTCCACTCATTTTTGGACGAGTTCGTAGTAGTGTTTATTGATGACATTTTGGTGTACTCGAAGAGTGAAGAGGAGCATGAAGAGCATCTCCGCTTGGTTTTGCAAGTTTTGAGGGAGAAAAAGTTGTATGCTAATCCGTCAAAGTGTGACTTTTGGTTGGGAGAGGTGAATTTCCTTGGCCATGTTATATCAAAAGAGGGAATAGCCGTGGATCCAGCCAAGATTGATACGGTACTTTCATGGAAGCAACCTCAAACAATGACTGATGTGAGAAGTTTTGTTGGTTTGGCCGGTTATTACCGAAGGTTTATAGAAGGATTTGCTAAGATTGTGGCACCGATGACACAACTTACGCGAAAAGATCAACCTTTTGCTTGGACAGAGAAGTGTGAGTTGAGTTTTCAGTTGTTGAAAGAACGGTTGACGACTTCACCAGTTTTGATGTTACCACAGTCGGAGGAGCCGTATGAGGTTTATTGTGATGCGTCTCATCAAGGGTTGGGTTGTGTGTTGATGCAACACAAGAGAGCAGTGGCTTATGCGTCAAGGCAACTGAAAGTGCATGAAAAGAATTATCCTACGCACGATTTGGAGCTTGCGGCCGTTGTTTTCGCATTGAAGATTTGGAGACATCATCTTTATGGTTGCACTTTTGTCGTGTTTAGTGACCATAAAAGTCTCAAGTACTTGTTTGATCAGAAAGAGCTAAATATGCGACAGAGGAGGTGGATGGAAACTTTGAAAGATTTTGATTTTACCCTAGAATACCATCCGGGGAAGGCTAATGTGGTGGCCGATGCTTTGAGTAGGAAGAGTGTGTCGGTTTGTTCGGCACAAATGGCTAGTCGACAAGAGTTGTTGAGAGAGTTTCGTGACTTGCACCTAGAGGTAGAGTTTGCTTTAGGGAATATGAGACTGGGTATGATTACCATCTCGAACGGTTTATTGGAGGATATTGCTAATTGTCAAGATGACAAGTTTCTCATGGAGAAAAGAGCTTTGATTGTTCGGGAAACCAACCGAGATTTCAAGGTGAGATCGGACAACATTTTGAGGTGTCAAGGTAGGGTGTGTGTGCCCGATGCTGTGAACTTGAGAAACACCATTCTAGAGGAGGCACACAAGAGTAAACTCAGTATACATCCCGGAGCAACAAAGATGTATCAAGACCTGAGGCATGATTTCTGGTGGCCGGGTATGAAGAAGGATGTGGCTGAGTATGTGGCGTCGTGTCTGACTTGTCAGAAGGCGAAGATTGAGCATCAGAGACCAGCAGGGATGCTGCAGTCATTAGATATCCCCGAGTGGAAGTGGGATAGCATTTCTATGGATTTCATCACTGGGTTACCTAAGACCAGGAGGAAGCATGATTCCATTTGGTTGATAGTGGATCGTTTGACTAAGTCCGCTCATTTTCTACCGGTAAGAACTACGGATACAGCGGCAAAGTTGACCGATATTTACATTGCTGAGATTGTGAGATTACATGGGATTCCGTCAAGTATAGTGTCGGATCGAGACCCAAAGTTTACTTCACACTTTTGGAGGACTTTGCATGAGGCGTTGGGGACGAAACTGAGATTGAGTTCCGCCTACCATCCTCAGACAGATGGACAGACCGAGAGAACAAATCAATCTTTGGAAGATTTGTTGAGATCTTGTGTATTGGACGATCGTGGAAGTTGGGATGATGTGTTACCTTTGATAGAATTCACATACAACAACAGTTTCCACGCGAGTATTGGAATGGCACCATACGAGGCTTTGTATGGGAGAAGATGTCAGACTCCTTTGTGTTGGTACCAAGATGGGAAAAGTATGATAGTAGGGCCGGAAATGGTACAACAGACGACGGACAAGGTCCGAAAGATAAGGGCAATGATGAAAGTTGCTCAAGATCGCCAGAAAAGTTATGCGGATAGGCGTCGGAGGCCTTTAGAGTTTGAGGAGGGAGATCACGTATTTCTCCGAGTTACACCAACGACTGGCGTTGGAAGGGCTTTGAAAGCGAAGAAGTTGACTCCAAAGTTTATAGGGCCTTATCAGATTTTGGAACGGGTTGGGAAGGTAGCATATCGGATCGCGTTGCCACCGGTACTATCTTTGATTCATGATGTGTTCCATGTGTCACAATTGCGGAAATATACACCGGATCCATCACATGTGATCACACCAGATGACATCCAGTTGAGGGATAACTTGTCATTTGAAGTTCCGCCGATCAAGATTGCGGATAGGAAGATGAAACGTCTGAGGACGAAAGAGATACCTTTAGTGAAGGTAATATGGGATGAAGCTACGGGAGATACCACCTGGGAGCTCGAGAGTAAGATGAAAGAATTATACCCCAGTTTGTTTGACGATGTCTAAGTTTCGAGGACGAAACTTCTTTTAGGGGGGTAGTATTGTAAGACCCAAGATTTCGTTGTATAGTTGGTTTAAGGAACATTAGGGTTTCGATGTGTTCATGTGGTGAAACATCGTGTAATTATTAGGTTTTGCTGTAATTGAGTCTGTTTTGTGCTCGTGCACTGTAATTGTACAGACTTTTGTCTTGTAATCCTCCTTTGTGAATAAGAAGGTTGATGTGGATTCGGAATAATGAGATTGGGATTATTCTTGTTTTTGGAAAAACGAGTAGGATTTTACCCGTCGTTGTAAAATTTTATTGCGTCTGAATTCAGTGAGGTTTCGGATGGGAGTTTTATATATCTGCGCGAGTTAGGATATCTTCTGAGAATAATTTTCTGAGGTATGGAAGAAAATTACAGTCGCGGAAAAAGATTCGGCGATAAGTTTTGGAAGTGTTAAACGTTAGACGTTCTTTCCGTAGGTTTTATGTTTTTGTGATTTACGTTCGTCGCGACGTGCGAGAGCTGAACGTGTGAGTGTTTCTAAGAGGTGTTGAGTTTTATCTCAAGTGGGTTTGATTTGTTTTGATCCAATGGCTAGGGTTTTGTCTTGGCATTTTGTCTTTTGATCCAATGGCCATGAGTTAGCAAGAGCCTTGACATAGTAAGGAGGTTTGTTGTTTGTGGACTTAGAAAAACATCACATATTCACTCTCATTCTTTTTCTCTTTCACGTGAACTTCATTGCTCATTTCCAACCTTCACAAATTTTCCATTCTACACCATTTGTGTCCATTTCAAGCTTGGGAGCTTTGTGGAATTGTTGTAGAGAATCACTTTCTTAAGGTAACCACTCTTTTCCTTTTCATTTTGGTTGATTAAAACTCTTGGAGTTATGAGTTTTAGATTATGTTCATGAGATGAAAATGTTAGGAATTGATTCTTGTTCCATGAATGTTGTTCATGAGGGTTAGTAAGCATGTGTAGGCTTTGTTATGTTTGTTTTCCATGAGTTGGTGAAAAATCCGTTGTATGGTTTTGTTTTGGAAAATCCGATGAAAAATATTTTGTGGTTTATGAAAATATTTCCTAAGTGTTTTTGGGTAGTGTTTTGGGGTCAAAGTGGTTTAAAACTCTTGTGACATGTGGTGTCGCTTTTTACCTTGAAAACATGTTTGAAAATGATTACCGGGCGGTTAAGGCTCGTAATAAAACTTGTGCTTGGATTTGGTTTTGATTTTGGAAATGAAAGTCAAATAACTTGCACTCGAAGCAACCAACAAGCTTTCGGAAATGAATTGCTTGCTTATGAAAATGGTTTGCTTTTGCGTCTTGAAAAGATGTTGGGAACTAATAGAATCAAACTAGGTTTGGGTGGAAAAAGGTGTTGTGAGTTGCTGTCTTTTGCTGTCATGACCGTTGAAACTCGCTGAGCGAGTGGTTACTCGCCAGGGCGAGTGTCACAGGTCATGACAACACGCCAGGGCGAGCTCCAGGGCGAGTAAGACCAGTCCTCACTGCCTTCACTCGCCACCAACTCGCCAGGGCGAGCTCTGGGATCTAAAATTTTGGATTCTGATTTCCAAACTTGGTTTTTAACTTTCTAATCCCTTTTTATTTATTTATGGAAGTGGTTGGGATTGGAAACGAGTTTTTCGGGTACTCGGAAAGTACGTAGCTTATAACGCAAGAAAACGGTCATTTTGCATTTCAAATTATTTAAGACTTTGGCCTATTGTTTTGGGTCCTAAAAATAGTACAGATAACTCATGGTGGTTGATCAATACGGTAGTTTTTGGTATGGTATCCGAAAGAGGGATTTTCCTTTGGAACCTTTAAGTTTTTGGGGTTATTGGTTTAGTTTCAATACGATTGGTTGGGAAGCAATGTATTGATGGTACGCTGCTTGTTTTAGGAAGCGCGTTGTGTTGTTTGGACGAGTTTTAATAAACGGAAGCTTGCCGAGGTAAGGGCTCCACTTTATTTCCGTCTTTAAAACGGTTACGACATGCTTTGTTTTGCTGTGTATGCAATTGTGGTGTGCTTGGCATGTTGTTGTGATGTATTCTCGATATGAGATCGTGGTAAATACATGATTTGTTGTCTTACATATGTTTGGTGAAATATGTGTATGAGCAGGTGATTAAATACATATGACTAGATGTATATGTATGTGTTGTTGTGGTGTGATTACATATGCGTGTACGATATGTATGTGTTGCATTAGCATATAAGGGGAATCGTATGCTCATGCATTCATAGTACGTGATTATCGGGAATGGATCACGGGGTGTGATTATCGGGAATGGATCCACCTTACTCCTACGGGAATTATTGAGTCCAATAAGCGGTTATCGGGAATGGACTGCAGGGTGCGATTATCGGGAATGGATCCATCCTAACCCTTTGTGGTTTTATTGATTATGATTACTGACTTCCGGAATTCATATGCATGTGGTAATGGGGAATCTACCACACTCATTGTAGAAGTCTGCATTAGGCTTGGTGTGCATTATATATATAAACCCGTTGGTGGGGATTTGCTTTGGTGGTTAAGAGTTTTCTCTTGTGTTTGTGGTATTATTGTTATGTGTACAATCTTTCGCACTGGTTATATATACATACTATATATTTTGTGGTGACCCTTTCTTTCATTTGCGGGCTCATCCCACCCAGATGAGGGGTTAGGTCGTGGTGACGACGGTGGCTGTTCCAGGCCCCAGTGAGCGGTTGGAGCTTTAGCTTAGAGTAGTTAGACTATGCGCCGGTGTGTGTTGTACACCGTGCTTTTTGGTTAGCATAGGGTTTCTAACTTGTGTTGGTTGTAAGTATTTGAATACTTAGACTTGGATTGTAATTATTCAGGAATACACTTTGCTTGTTGAAGCACCTTATGGTAATGAGTTCTTTTGTATATTTGAATGCCGGCTCATTGAAAATTATTCTATGCGCACTCTGAGTGTTAGTTGAAAAGAAAAAAAAAAAAATATGGCCTTTTTGGCCTTTGAAAAACGGGCTGTTACATACAGTATCCAAGTCCTTAGACTCTTGAAAAGCAGTCACCTCTGGTCTCCATTTTGGTGGCAAGCTTCTGAGTACCTTTCTTACATGATCAGCTTCAGTATAACTTTTGTCCAATACTTGAAGTCCAGATACTAGGATTTGAAACCTTGAAAACATCGTTTCTATATCCTCTCCATCCTTCATCTTGAACAATTCATACTGATGCACCAATAAGTTAGCCTTTGCTTCCTTAACTTGTTTGTTGCCCTCATACTTGGATTTCAAAGAATCCCAAATAGACTTTGCGGTTCTTTTATCTCCAATTTTAAGGTACTCATCATGAGAGATGACGTTGGTCATCATTCCTTTTACACTATGATGCTTCTTGTACTCTAGCTTTTGAGTAGGTGTAAAAGACTTCCTGTTTAGAGAGCTGACTACTCTTTCTAAGTCCATATATTCAAAGCTAACTCCATCTTCTACCAAGTCCCATAAATCACAGTCAATACCCATGATGTGACTGTACATCTTGGTTTTCCATAAGGGGTAGCCAGTTTCAGTTCCATTGAAGAAATGAACTTTATCAGAAGATCTTCTATCTCTTGAATTTGAATCATAGTCAAAACCAACTTCATTGTTGTTCTTGCTCTTCTCAGCAGACATGTTTTTCCTCCTGGATATTTACTGTTTCACTATTAGGTGAGTTAGGCAACAGCCCAGCTCCTGATACCAATTGAAGGTGGAAAAACACAAGAAGGGGGGTTGAATTGTGTTTTAGAAATTTAAAACTTTTTCTAACTTAAAACTAGTTTGCAGCGGATAATAACACAAATAAGGTAAAGGGTGCTGAGAAAGAGAGAAAGACACAAAGATTTATCCTGGTTCCCCTCACAACTTGAGAGTACGTCCAGTCCCCTTGTTACTAACAAGAGATTTCCACTATAATCTATTCAAGATTACAACTTGCTCAAGCACTCTTGCAAGAGACTTCTCAGTTGCTCAAGTTTCACTAAACAAGAGACTTCACAAACAAACTTAAAATCTAAGAATGAATGTTAATGGACACATGATATACTATCAGAGGTGTTTACAAAATACAACACAGATTGCTTTAAGACTTTGAATGACAGATTAAACAAATGATGTCAGAATGCTTCAGAGCCTTAAACGCAGTAATGGAACAGTAGTCATTTCTTCCATTTGAGTCTTCTATTTATACTTGAAGGAAGATGATGACCGTTGCAGAGAGATAAGGTGCCAGCTGGAATTTACTCGTACAATTGTGATAGCTGTGGTTGCCTTCTTTGGCAAATACCTTCAATTCCACTACCTTGCTATTTGAATTATCACTCATCCATTTTGAGTAATAATAGTACAATAGTACGATCCTCAAATGCGCTCCACTTATGGATAAGGTTAACGTTGTACCAACGAATATTCCTTCCTGTGGATGTGACAGAGCCTTGAAGTAGATTGTTCTTCA
Source organism: Trifolium repens (assembly GCA_030408175.1). Taxonomy (NCBI): domain Eukaryota; kingdom Viridiplantae; phylum Streptophyta; class Magnoliopsida; order Fabales; family Fabaceae; genus Trifolium; species Trifolium repens. The sequence continues at coordinate 15,212,700 of CP125844.1, read as the reverse complement.
ATCATTGATTCTGATTCTGTCAGTTCTTGAGTGACATAAATTCTTTTTGCTTCAGGTGCTGTTGTCATAGCTTCTTGAGGTCTTCAGCTTCTGAGTCCTTCAGAGCCTTGTTTTTATCCCCAGAGTCACTTTCTTCAGCACGCAAAATTTAAGCTTCTGATGAACAGTGATGTGCTTTCAGAGCTTGTTTAACTGGCTTCTCTGCTATTATTCATAGTGCTTCTGAACTAATTTTAACTTGTAATTCTGCACACTAGAATAATAATTAGTAATTCCAATTGCAATTTTAATACATTGTTATCATTAAAACCACTTCAAATATTAGAGGTTCATGTCAGACCCACTTTGTTCCAACAACTTTTATTATCAAGCTTCTTCCTTTGAGCATCTGGTATATGAGCATAAGCAAGGCACCCAAAAATTCTGAAATGCTTCACTGAAGGTTTAGTAGAGCTTCATGCCTCTTCAGGTGTAACATCAGATAATGCAGCAACAGGACTTCTATTTAACACATAATTTGCCCAATTCACAGCTTCAGGCCAAAATCTCTTAGGAATTTCTTTGCTAGTAATCATACATCTCACCATATCTAGAAGAGTTATATTCTTTCTCTCAGCAATACCATTTTGCTGAGGAGTATAAGCAGCTGTCAGTTGTCTTTTGATTCCATTTTCTTCACAATAATTCCTGAAATCAAGAGATGTAAACTCACCACCTCTATCTGTTCTTAAGCAAATTATCATGTCACCAGTTTCTTTTTCCACCATACTTCTAAATTTCTTAAACTGATCTAGTGCACTTGACTTGTTTATCAGAAAATAGACCCAAGTTTTCTTACTAAAGTCATCTATGAAGGTGAGTATATACCTGCTGTTGCTATTTGAGGCAGGTGTGATGGGACCACAGATGTCAGAATGAACAAGCTCCAATCTTTTAGAAGATCTCCAATTACTAGCTTTAGGAATACTATCTCTGTATTGCTTGCCCATCAAGCAATCAGCACACACTTGCTTTGATTCATCCAGCTTTGGCAAACCCTTCACCATTTCCTTTTGTTGTAGCTGAACAAGACCATTGATGTTCAAATGGCCATATCTACAATGCCATAAAGTTGTCAAATCTTCACATTTAGATTGCAGGCATGCTAGTTTAGCTTCAACAATGATGGGATACAACTTGTTTGTTGCCATTTGAGAAGACATTAATAACCCTTTATCTTGATGATACACTCTACAACTATCATTTTTGAATACAAAAGTTATTTGCTTCTGTTGAAGTTGTCCTATGCTCAACAAATTATTCCTTAACTCAGGAATATAATACACACCAGTCACAACCTGTGTCATACCATTCATCTGCAATTTCACATTTCCTTTTCCCACAACTTTCATTTGAGAGTTGTCTCACAATCTCACTGTTTCTCTAAAACTTGTATCAAGATCATGGAACCATTCCTTAACTCCACACATATGATTGCTACACCCAGAATCTAAGTACCAAATCTTGCTTTGTGACTGTTCTTTATAGGCCATTAAAAGAACTTCTTCATTATTGTCATAATCAGCATAATTTGCAAAATCTTCAAGACTAGGACATTCATTTTGAAAATGACCTAACTTATGACATTTATAACATTCAATGTTTTCTTTGTTAATTCTTTTACCTCTCCCTTGATTCATTTTGCCTCCACGACCTCTACCTCTTCCCGCTGCTTTGTCACTATAAGAAGCTTTCAAGGCTTGCTTTTCTTCTTTGACTGGTTTGATCTTTAATTCATGAACTAATAAGGATCCTTGTAGTTCATCAATTGATAGAGTTTCAATGTTGTTGGACTCTTCAACTGCACAAACTACATAGTTGAATCTGGTTCCCATAGACCTAAGAATTTTCTCCACCACAATTCTTTCTTCAATTCTTTCACCTTGAATCTTCATTTTGTTGACAGTAGCAAGAACTTTAGCAAAATAATCATTGACTGCATCTCCTTCTTTCATACGTAACATCTCAAACTCTCCCCTCAAGGCTTGTAACTGAGCTCTCTTGACCTTAGTAGAGCCTTGATACTTTCTAGCCATGGAATCCCAAATTGCTTTGGAGGAACTCTTATCCAAGATTGTTTCAATTATTGATCTATCAATTGATTGAAACAAGTAGTTCTTGGCTTTAAGATCCTTCAACTTAGCATCTGCAACAGTTTTTCTTTGTTCAGCAGTTGGTGCTGCAGGTAGGACAGGAACTCCCTCTTCAACAATCGGCCAATACTCCTTTGATCATAGCAAGTTCTCCATCAACATAGACCAATGGTCAAAATGACCATCAAACTTTGGTATTGCAGGATAACCAAAGTTGTTTTCCGCCATGATCAAGAACAAGAATCACCAGCAAGAAACGAGAATAACACCACACAGAGTAAGAAACTCCTCACAAGATTCACTCAACTTGTGTTTCCCACCCAAGAAAGAAGGAGATCACTCAAACCTTACACTATTCTCTCGTGTTTCCCTGGAAAGAAGATGAATGCACTCACTTGTGGCTCGATGATACCACTTGTTAGGTTTCAAAGCCAATGCATTCATTCATTGATCACCAAAAGACCACACAAGGCCTATTATATAATACAATAGCTTTGCTTATTGAGCAAGCAATAACCAACTAACAACTAACTAACAGAATTAACAAACATAACAGAAAACTAACTTCCTAACAGACTTTACTTGTTGCACAAGTAATGAGACTAACTAACTAAAAACACAACCATAAAGCTAGGCTAACATTTAAAACCAACACATTGCATATTCAGAAGAGGAAGAAGAAGGTTCTTTCTCATTGAACTTAGAAATTCTTGTTGGGAGCATTACACAATTCAGACTAGGTATGCAAAACATTTACTTGAATTAAAAAACCAATTACTTTCTATTGTAAAAAATCAAACTCATACGAGAAAGAAGATGAGTGCTTTAGTGTGATGGTGAATATGGATATGGATCAGCAGTTAAAAATTATTTAAAATTTTAATGATGATATATATTGTTGTTTGGAAGTATAAGTTAATGATCAACTTTATTTTTGCGGCTGAAATAATAATTTAATTGATATTAATTTGATTAAAACAACGGAAAATAAAAATGCGGCTCATGAAACTAAATCAATCATGTAATTTTTTTAGCTATTAAATTTAGGAGAACCATAATTTTTTTAAAGAATATTATCAAAGGTCATTAGAATTTCAAATAATTTTAAATAACGGTCTATAAGTGATCCATCGTAACATTATTCAAATAATCACATGCAACAGTTATTTTAAGATAGATAAAGAATATGTGCGCCGCCATTTGAGCGAGGTGTCAATAAGCTGAAACAATTTTTGTTAGCTAGTGAACGCCAATGGTTTAATGAAGTTGTAATCGAAATGTTTGTTATTATTTCCATTTTGACAAAAATGTTTTTTAAATTCAAAAAGCTAGTTTATTTTATTTTTTTTGACACAAAAGCTACTTTTAATTAGAACTTCAATTTGCACTAAACCTATATATTAAATTAATAATCAAAAGGTTAAAATTGAGCAACAAGCTTTCGATTTTAATTTGGTGCGAATACAGTTAAAAAACCGTCGTAATATATTAATTAAATAAATATTGAGTTTGAGTAAAGCTAAATGGCTTTGAAACAAAAAACTAATTGGCTTCGTAATGTTGTAAAAGGACCGTGGCATGCTATTATCTAGGAGTCCACAAGGTATCTTAATTGATGTTTTTGAAATTATGTTTTAGGTATGGTGTTCGCTTTCTTGGAAAATTACCAGATTAAACAAGTTGAACATATAAAAATAAGCTCTAGCTTTAAACCATTTGCTGAAGAAAAATTGGTTTAAAATATACTCCAATTGTGGTGGAACATCGAATTACTTGCAGAATAAATTACATTATAGTACTATATTCGTTTTTTTTAGATCGAAAAGATTGCCAAAATATAGTGCTGAAATTTCTATCAATAGTTTATGTAGTAAGATTTTTATAAATAATTAGTAAACTTTTTTTAGAACCGTTTTAAAGTCTTATAGTAGTATGTGAGATTGCTTTAGTGTGTGTCCATATAAGATTTGTACCAAAACTATAAGATCATGCATATATAAGATAAGAATAGATCGTCACACATGTAATTTTTGCATATGTGAGATTGCTTAATTGTGTGTCCACAACATAAGATTTGTACGTATAAGAGAATATGATTAATTGATTATGATTTAAACAAGAGAGAAACATATGAGAAGTTTAAATAAGGTGAATTTGAATGGGTTCATTCTCCAATCATATGATTTATACAAGACTATGGGCTCGGTTGAATTCAGCTTAGTTTTTAACTTATGAAAATAATTTATACAAATAAATAAAATTTTATGTTAATTTATAAATTTTTACTAACAAAAATTATATTTTTATAAGGTATTTTTTTCATAAACTACCTTGAAAAATTTATAATAACTTATTTACATAAGCTGTTTTGGATAAGATAAAAAATAAGTCAATATCTAAACGGGCCCTACAACATGTATTGCAATTATTATTAGGTTTGTAAATTGGATCTAACTTATCATTACAAATCACCAGGGCCGACATCGAGTTTTTGGAGGTCATGTGCAAATAAAAAATGTGGCCCTTTTTAATAAATAAAAATGTGATTTTTTTTATAAATTATCTCTAATTTAAATTGCAAATAACATAAAAAAATAAGCATCTCTATAATTAATATGAAAAGATTTATACTATAATCAATAACAATAAAATATTTCCTAACTACTTAAGCTGAGTCGTTTTTCGAATATTTTTTGAAGTAAATTCATTAATTAAACAATGTATTAAATTTACACCCCCTGATTTGTTAATACTACTACTACTCAGTAAAAAATATTATGGATCTAACAATTGAACATTTGCAGTTTTCTATAATATATTAAATTTTACATCCCTTAATTTACTAATATTATTATTATATAAAAAAAAATCGAGGCCTTCGTTTTTAGGAGGCCCGATGCCACGGCATATGTTGCACATGTGTCCGGGACGGGCCTGCAAATCACTTTATAAGATGATATCTTTATTTAGAAATCCTGCTAAAAACTTATCTCATTTAATGTGAAACTCAATTAAAATAGACTTGTAATCAAGATAATGACCATCTCTATTTATACTCATGTTCAAGCATGCAACATTCCGATTTTCATAACCTGATAGATTTTTCTTCACTTAAAAATAATAACTATTTTACGTAAAAATAAAGAAATATTTAACTTTTTTTTATCTCAATTTAATTGAGTTTTGTGTGTGTTAAATATTAAATCACCAGATCTTATTTAACTAAAGCTACTAATTACTTATTATATTGTTATGTGCATTATATGATAATGGTTATTCATATACAAAGAACAAAAGTTAAATTAATTTTATATAGCTATATAAGCCTACGTTAGTTTTTATCTAGATTAAACTATGCTTATGTTAATGGGGAAGCTAGTGCCCGGATAGCCTGGGCACGTGCTCGGGCTTGGTGCGATCGATTTTTTTTTTAATAAAATACAATAAAAAATATATTAAAAATAAAAATAAAATATGTGTTTTTGAAAACTTTTCGAATGATGATCGTAAAATAATAAAGGAGCAACTTGAGATTGATGTAGTTTACATGAAAAGACATGTTTCATTTTCGGCAAAAGTTATTGTCCATAAGCCAAATCCTTATGGATGGTGTATAAGTCAATGAAAACACAACAACTTTACTCACGCGCCCCCCATTTTACTCGTGCGCCCCCCATATTACTCATGCACCCCCAAATTTCTCGCGCGCCTCCAACTGACTAGCGCACCACCATATTTCTCGTGCACCCCAAATTTCTCATGCACCCCCAAATTACTCGCGCGTCCCCCAACTGTCTAGCGCACCCCCCAGTAGCGCGCCCCCCAAATCATGCTAAAACCATTTTGCATTGGGAATGGTTTCAGATATTTGTACTCTAAAACCATTAAGTGCATATAAAATGGTTTTATAGTACAATGCTATAATTATACACTTAACATTTTTTTTCCCTCTCCACAGATTTCTAGCCAAAACCTTTTTATGCATTTAACAATTGTTACAATAACTAGCCTTGACCCAATCATAGAGTTATAATTTTCAACATGACAAAATTATGAAAGTAGTTATAATTTATGAGTTGAGTTATGACTCAATCATAGAAGACAATCAACAATCCCTACCCAATGCACTTAATGGTTTTGGAGTACAACTCCTGAAAATTATTCCAACAACAAAATGGTTTTGGATAGAAATTTTAAGTGCATAATTATAGCGTTGTACTCCAAAACCATTTTATGCACTTAATGGTTTTGGAGTACAACTCCTGAAAACCATTCCAACAACAAAATGGTTTTGGCTAGAAATTTGAAGAGGAAGGAACAAAAAAATAAAATTGGGGGGCGCATGACATTTGGGGGGCGCACGAGATATTTGAGGGGCGCGTGAGAAATTGGGGGCGCGCGAGTTACTTGGGGGGTGTGTGAGAAATTTTGCCTCACTTATAGATGGTGCATAAGTTTGCCTTATGGACAATAACCACACCCTTCATTTTCTACTTGTGAAAATGTTCAAGTCAAACTTATATATGAAGATGGTTAATACTGATAAACATTTGGTATTTCCATCGGTCTATAAACTTATTGAGTTGACTTTGATTCTACTAGTGTCGACGACATCCGTTGAAATAGCTTTTTCAGCAATGAAGATTATTAAGTCTAAATTGCGCAACAAAATCGATGATGAGTGGTTTAATGACTTACTTCAAATTGTACTATTGGAATGTTATGAAGGTGGAAAAACACAAGAAGGGGGGGTTGAATTGTGTTTTAGAAATTTAAAACTTTTTCTAACTTAAAACAAGTTTGCAGCGGATAATAACACAAAGAAAGTAAAGGGTGCTGAGAGAGAGAGAAAGACACGAAGATTTATCCTGGTTCCCCTCACAACTTGAGAGTACGTCCAGTCCCCTTGTTACTAACAAGAGATTTCCACTATAATCTATTCAAGATTACAACTTGCTCAAGCACTCTTGCAAGAGACTTCTCAGATGCTCAAGTTTCACTAAACAAGAGACTTCACAAACAAACTTAAAATCTAAGAATGAATGTTAATGGACACTTGATATACTATCAGAGGTGTTTACAAAATACAACTCAAATTGTTTTAAGACTTTGAATGACAGATTAAACAGATTGTGTCAGATTGCTTCAGAGCCTTAAACGCAGTAATATAACAGTAGTAACAGTTGTCATTTCTTCCAATTGAGTCTTCTATTTATACTTGAGGAAGATGATGACCGTTGCAGAGAGATAACGTACCAAGTGGAATTTACTCGTACAATTGTGATAGCTGTAGTTGCCTTCTTTAGTAAAGAAAATCAATTCCACTACCTTGCTATTTGAATTATCACTCATCCATTTTGAGTAATAATAGTACAATAGTACGATCCTCAAATACGCTCCACTTGTGGATAAGGTTAACGTTGTACTAACGAATATTCCTCCCTGTGGACGTGACAGAGCCTTGAAGTAGATTGTTCTTCAATCATTGGTTCTGATTCTGTCAGTTCTTGAGTGACGTAAATTCCTTTTGCTTCAGGTGCTGTTATCATAGCTCCTTGAGGTCTTTAGCTTCTAAGTCCTTCAGAGCCTTGTTTATATCCCCATAGTCACTTTCTTCAGCACGCAAAATTTAAGCTTCTGATGACCAGTGATGTGCTTTCAGAGCTTGTTTAACTGGCTTCTCTGCTATTATTCATAGTGCTTCTTAATGAATTTTAACTTGCAATTCTGCACACTAGAATAATCATTAGTAATACCAATTGCAATTTTAATACTTTGTTTTCATCAAAACCACTTTAAATATTAGAGGTTCATGTCAGACCCACTTTGTTCCAACAATCTCCCCCTTTTTGATGATGACAAACTAAAGCATTAAAATTCAATTGTTGTTGATTTAATTTGACTATGTTGACTTCAGGTTTCAAAGGTTTGCAATCTCCCCCTGAGTCTGATAATCCATAGGGTTAGGTTTGTAAGCTCCCCCTAAGTCTTATCCATAATTAATTAAAACAGTTTAAGAGTTAATTTATTAACTTAAATTAAATTTTCATATTTAACTCTCAGAAGCATAGGTTTGTAAGCTTTGCTTCTCAGAGTCTGATAACGTTCAGAGGAGGTTTGCAAGCTTCTCTTACGTTATCTATGAAAATTAATTTTTAGGTTCTTAAATTTTCTCCCCTTTCAATAAAGTTCATAGTGAGAAGGAATCAGAAGGAATAAAAATTGATTCATATGTGTAAACATAACAGTTTCAGATCTTTTGGGCAGAATTAGAATCAATCAACATTAATTTTACACTGTCCTTACTCCCCCTTTTGGCATCAGTCAAAAAGACACATAAAACCAAGCAGTCAAACGCGCCATAAAACAAGGCAGTCAAGTCAATAAAGTGGTGACAACTGAATTCATTAAATGAATTGTGTTGATTCCCAGTGTGACGAGAGCTTGATGACACTATAAAAAGGGATGATTCCTCTCATTTTACTCACTCAGAGTAATCAAGTAACATCAAGAGAAAAACACACAATGGAAAAGCAGGTTACCAAGGATGGTTCAGGCTCAGATACTGAGAGCGAGAAGGAACCAGAGCCCTGGCGCTGCGAAGAAAACAGAGCTCGTTATGAAAGAAACAAGCGAGAACCGATTTTGACAGAATCAGAGCAAGAGGAAATGGGCTCTGATCTGGAAGAGTTTCTATGGACTTATGATGACGACTTGCCAGCTGAGTACTATGAGGCTCAAGTTAATGAGGCTACTGAAGACCTGCTCTCTTATATTAGGGAGAAGCATAAGAGGTTGGATGCAGAAGCCTCTAAAACGAAGCCTAAGTCTAAGTAGGGTCATTATCATAATGTAATAAAGACTCTTCAAAATTAATAAAATAAAGTGTTCCTGCTATTAATTTCTTTCTTTTAAGCAAGTTTTCTTTATATTCATGTACAAATATCAGAAAACCAGTTACCAGATATGCCTCATTCGGTATTGGTGCCCCGTTATTAAACAGGCGATAATACTAAGAAGCTATATCATGAGTAAACAGGAGTATTGATGTGGGGGATACCTTAGGTTTTGAAAGTCCTAAAATCTATAAGTTTTAAAAAAATCAAAATGCTCTTCAGCATCTTGCACTAGGTTCAGTACCCACAAGAATACCAGACATAAGCAATGAATATATATTTTAATTTTGAAAAATAAAATAAAATAAACATACAAGCACAAGCACTCAGATATGGATAATAAAACTTTGAATTAAAAACAAATTATCCAAAATAAGAACCAATAATCAAGCAAAACAGTACAAGTGCACAAACATAAGCTAGGGGTTCTTAACATCTGCTATGGCCTTCAGAAGAAGTTCCATCATGTTGTCCATTTTCTTGTGAACAGTGTCAACAGCAGAATTCATGTCATTTCGCATATCAACCCTTAGCTCATCAATCTCATTAGTAAGCTCAGCTATGATGGTGTCTAATGCTGCCTGCACTGCTGGTGGAATAGGTGAAGAAGTAGAAGGTATGTCAGTCTTCATAGGTGAGCAAAGAGGAGTAACCACTTCAATGGGCTTCTTACCCTTGTCAGACTCTTCACCAACACCCATGTCAGCATCTTCTCCAATCTGATTCTGATCCAGCATTGCAACATCTTCCTCAGTGGCTTGATTTTCTTTGAGCTTATTGGTTTCAATTGTAGCGATGTGCACAACCATATCAACCATCAAGTTAATTGCCTCTTTCTCAGCTAGCCTCTTATGCTCAGCTTCAGCTGCCCTAGCCTGTTCAGCAGCTATCCAAGCCTGCTCAGTAGCTATCTCATAAGCACCTTCTTCACTGATTAACCTCTCAGCTGTTTCACATGCACTCCTTGCAAGCTTCTTGATTTCAGCATCCAAGGCTGCCAATCGTGCAAGTTCCTCTTCATGATTGTAAGCAGTGAGACGAGGAGCATGTGAACTTTCAGCTATATCCATTATCTTTCTCACAACAGCCATTCCTCTTCCTTTAATATTTTATTTAACGTGATCACCCAGAACCCTTAGAGATTGACTGAATAGGTATTCCATCTCTCTTATTTCAGCATCTACATCTGATGGAAATATCAGAATCTCTTCATCCATTGCCTTAAACCTCTTGAGTCTAAGACTGATAGCAGATCCTAATTGCTCAATGTTAGGTTCAGATGAGGGATTAAAGAAGGGTTTGGTTTGATGAAAAGGAATGGTTGGTTCTGGTCTCTTTCTTTTGAGAGGTTTGATTTTGCTTAAGTCAATGTCTAGGTTCTGAGAGAGGGACATATGTTCATCATCTATATCAATGGCTTCTTTCAGCAGCCTCTCATGAATTGGAAATGCAAAATCAACAGGTAAGACAAGTTCTTCTATGGTTAAGGGTTTGTAAGATGGTCCATAGATAGGTTCTGATGGTTGTGTTTGTCGTTCAGGGGTCTTTTCAGGGGTTGAGAATTCAGGTTGAGGTGAGAGAGGTTGATGTTCAGCATTATCATGGATGGGTGAAGAATGAGGTGATTGAATTTGTTGTTCAGAATGAATCATGATATCATCCTGAATGGGTGTGAAGGTAGGTGGATTCTCTTGTGCTATATCATCAAGTGATGGGGGTGGTGTTTGTATGGTTTGTACAGGTGGTTCAGTAGTATTCACAAATGGAGATTGGAGTGGTGAATTTTTGTTTGAATGAGTGAAAGCATCACCAGATAGGTGAGTGGTGAGATGATCAAGAATTGAGGTGTTTGTGGGTTGTTCAGGAATGGTGTTATCTTCTTCTTCATCAGAAGAGATGGGTATGGATTGCTTGGGGGTTATTTTGATAGTTTTCTTTTTCTTGGCTCTCTCTTTCTCAATTCTATCCAACTTTGCAATTAACTCATTAGAGTCAATGCTTGAATTAGAGAGAGTTGCCTCTGATGAGGATGATGATGATGATGATGATGATGGTTGAGGACTAGGTAAAACAACATTTAAAGGCTTGGTGAAATCTATGGGAGATAGTTGTTTGGGAGGTTGAGCAGCAGAGGTGTTATCAGTATTAGGCTTAGAAGATTTATCTTTGGATGTGTCAGCAGCTTTCTTTTTAGAAGCTACTGTCTTTGTCCTTTTAGCAGCTCTGACATGTTGATCCTCTTCAGCATCCGCAGGTCTATCAAGTCTCTTCTTAGACCTTTTCTCCTTCTGAGCAGCTTTTCTTTGAGCAATGCTGGCTAACTGCTCCTCTGTGATTTGTTCATTCCTTTCAGTGGCCAATCTTTCAGCACCACTATTCACTTGCTCTGTTTCATCAGCAGCCTCATTCCTATTCCCAGATAATTCTTGTGAGCCTTCTTCAACAATCTCTTGCTCAATGGGTTTAGGCTTCCTTTTTGATTTTGTGATTTCCTTGGGGCCTTTGAAGATATCCCAGTTAGGTACTCCAACTACCATACTCCTGGGCACCTTGATTCCAGTGTCTATTCTAACAAGCTCCAAGAAGTTCTTGATTACATCATCATTATCATGTTCTGATATGGTGGGGAAACCATCACACCAGAAGTACTTCTCATACACAGCTTGTAGAGGGGTCTTAGCTTGCTTGATTTCTTCTTTAGTTTTCTTCTTCATATTTACCAGTACATTAGCATCAAACTTAGCAGTATTGAAAACTCTAAGCTTCTCCTTGGTGCTCAAAATATCAATTAGTCTTGTTTGGCGTATGATCTCAGATATCAACCTTGGGTGATGAATATTTGAGATTGATTTTGTTCTGCTTTTGGATATGGTCAAGCATAGATGATCAAACAGAATCTTTGCCAAATTAATCTTGACTTTCTTGTACATAAACCAAATGAAATGCCTGTGAGGAATAGAAATTGTGTCGTATCCTCCTTCTCTGGTAATGATGGATGCAAGAAACACTCTGAAGGCAAATCCAAAGTTATGCCTCATGAATTTTGCCTTTCCAAAATCACTGTTTGAACTACCAGGCAAGAATAAGTCTCTTTTAATGGCTTCCAAGTGCTTACTCTTTTCATCATAATCATCCACATTTTCTCCTTCATTAACCAAGCCCAGAACCTTTGCAATGTGCTCTTGAGTAATCAAAACATTGATTCCCAGAATGTTAGACCTAATTTCCTTCCCTCTATAAGGTCTCAAACCAAGTTCTCTTCTTGTTTTCCCTTTTAGAGAACTATCCTTCTCTATCATCTTTCTAACCTCTTCATCAGCGCTTATTCTATCAAAAACTGTTGCTTTCTGCCAGAAGTACTTAACAATGTCATAATAGACGAACCCATTCAGCATCTCAAAATAGTTCTTCCATTGTTGATCGTAGAATAAACCTTGAACATCAATCCCGTTCACTCTTAAACTTTCGAAATCCACAAACTTCTCAGTGACGAACTCGAAAGCTTCTGGACCAGCGTCAGTTTGATTTTCTTTGACAACAAGTTTTGCTTGAGACTTAAGGTCTATAACTGGTGGTAAAACTGGATTGAAAGATCGTTGAACAATTTCGTTTGATGAACGAGCGGCCATTGTTGCAGAATGTTAAGAAGAAGAGATTTGGGAATATCTGTAAGGTCTAGGGTTGTGTGGGAAGTGATTGTGTGTAAAAGTTGTGCAATGTGAGTGAAGTGACCTATAAATAGCAACTAGCACACAAACACAGAAAAAGCAAGCCTTGGGAGGGAGCGCGAACAGTTTTAAAAATTAAATAATAGAGTTAACTGCCATAATCATCATTAACTGTTCTCTGCCCGTCAGGATCTAGACACGTGTAAGAAGGACTTAATCACAACTGACGCGTGTACAGACAACTGTTGTACACTTACTAGAACTAAACGTTTCGTTTCCGTCTAGTTCAGAGCCAAACTCATTATTATCTGACACCTCATCAGAACCTGTTACCATTCAGAGCCCAAATTATTCAGAGCTACCCAAAGGTTACTTTGAATTGTTAGAGGCTCTGAACGAGCTTCAGATCCTAATTCTATTTTGCATCTCAGAGCTAGTTTTCTTCAGTTATAAAATGCATGTTCAAATTCTTTTTAATAAAGTCAAATCTTTCAATAGCTAAAGGCTTAGTAAATATATCAGCCCATTGATGTTCAGTATCAATGAATTGAATATTTATTGTACCTTTTTGAACATGATCTCTTATAAAATGATGCTTAATTTCAATATGCTTAGCTCTGGAATGTAAAATAGGGTTCTTAGATAAATGAATAGCAGCATTATTATCACAATACAAAGGAATACTGCTCTCAGCTATGTTATAGTCCTCTAGCTGATATTTCATCCAGAGTAGTTGTGTGCAACATTTAGCAGCTGAGATGTATTCTGCTTCTGCTGTGGACAAAGCAATGGTTGCTTGTCTTTTGCTGGCACAGGATATGAGATTCTCACCAATAAATTGGCAATTTCCACTAGTGGACTTTCTCTCAATCCTGTCCCCAGCATAATCAGCATCACAGAATCCAACTAGCTTACTATCTAGGGATTTTTATAAAGGAGTGCTAGATTAGTTGTTCCTTTCAGATACCTAAAGATTCTCTTAACTGCTGTTAAGTGAGATTCTCTAGGATCTGATTGAAATCTTGCACACAAACACACACTGTACAAAATATCAGGTCTAGATGCTGTCAGGTAGAGTAAGGAACCAATCATACCTCGATATAGCTTCTGGTCTACTTTAGTGCCAATCTCTTCCTTGCTCAGGCTGCTTGTTGGATGCATGGGTGTGGCCATCGTCTTACATTCTTCAAGGTTGAACTTCTTCTGAAGCTCTTTCGTATACTTGCTCTGATGAATGTAAGTGCCATCTTTTCCTTGGTTGATTTGAATTCCCAGGAAAAACTTCAGTTCACCCATCATGCTCATCTCAAATTCGTCCTGCATCAGCTTAGAGAAATTCTTGCACAAAGACGCATTAGTAGATCCAAATATAATATCATCAACATATATTTGAATGATTAAAATATCCTTCTTAGATGTCTTTCTGAAGAGGGTATTATCTATTTGACCTTTTTGAAAACCGTTTTCTAATAAGAAATTACTCAGCCTCTCATACCAAGCTCTGGGAGCTTGTTTGAGACCATAAAGTGATTTCTTTAATTTGAAAACTTGCTCAGGGTTTTTCAAATCCTCAAACCCTGGCGGTTGTTTGACATATACTTCTTCAGAAATTACACCATTTAAGAAGGCGCTTTTAACATCCATCTGATATAAGGTTATTCCATTATTAACTGCATATGATAACAATAACCTGATTGCTTCCAGTCTTGCCACTGGAGCAAATGTTTCAGTGAAGTCAATGCCCTCTTGCTGACTGTAGCCTTGTGCCACTAGTCTAGCCTTGTTTCTTACCACTTCACCTTGTTCATTTAGCTTGTTCCTAAATACCCATTTGGTTCCAATGATGTTCTTGTGTGCTGGTCTTGGCACTAGGTCCCACACATCATTTCTTTGGAACTAGTTCAGCTCATCTTGCATTGCTATAATCCATCCATCATCAGAGAGAGCTTCATCAATAGTCTTTGGCTCTATCATAGATATGAGTCCTAGAAGTGAATCATGTTGCTGATAATTTGATCTTGTTCTTCTTGGACTTTCTTTGTTACCAATGATGAGATCTTCTGGATGTGATGATTTATATTTGAATGTTCTCTTTGGAGCTTCATTAGTTTCAGCACTTGCTTGGGTATCATCTTCTGATACATCATTATGATCTTCAGATGCTTCTAATGGAGATGCTTCTTCTAAGGCTTCTTCCACTTCAGCTTCTGAAGTCTCATTCGCTTCTGATGCTTTCTCAGGTTCTGAATTGTTATACTGATATGGAATACCTGCATAACTATTGTCTTGCTCTGACATTTTACTGTCAGGTTCTTTGTCATCAAATCTGACATGTATAGATTCTTCAACTGTGTCAGTTTCAGAATTATACACTCTGTATGCCTTTGAGCGTTCAGAGTAACCTATAAAGATTCCCTTACAAGCTTTGGCATCAAATTTTCTTTTGTAGGCCTTGTTGTTTAGAATGTAACAGGTACATCCAAACTGGTGAAAATAAGAGATGTTGGGCTTTCTTCCTTTGAAGAGTTCATATGTTGTTTTATTCAATATAGGTCTGATATAGATCCTATTTTGAATATAACAAGCTGTGTTTACAGCTTCTGCCCAGAAGTGCTTAGCAAGTTTTGTCTCATGCATCATGGTTCTTGCCATCTCTTGTAAAGACCTGTTCTTTCTCTCTACAACACCATTTTGCTGTGGTGTTCTAGGAGCTGAGAACTCATGGACAATTTCATGGTCTTCACAGAAAGTTGCAAAGGGTTCGTTTTCAAACTCACCCCCATGATCACTTCTGATCTTTAAGATCTTGAGACTTTTCTCACTTTGCACTTGAGTACAGAAGATGGTAAACACATCATATGCATCATCTTTCACTCTTAGAAATTTAACCCAAGTCCATCTACTGTAATCATCAACAATGACCAGTCCATATTTCTTACCATTGATTGAGGCAGTACTTACCGGGCCAAACAAATCAATGTGAAGCAGTTCTAGAGGTCTTGAAGTAGAGACAATGTTTTTAGGTTTAAAAGATGTTTTTGAAATCTTACCAATCTGACAAGGACCACACAGAGCATCTGAATGATAGTTGAGATTGGGTAGGCCTTTAACCAAGCTTAGTTTGATGAGCTTAGAGATTAATCTCCAGTTAGCATGTCCTAAGCGTTGGTGCCAGACCCATTTCTCATCATTAATAGATAGAAGACATACTATCTTCTGCTCTGTGAGTTCTGACAGGTTGATTTTATAAACATTGTCTTTCCTTAGGCCTCTGAACACTATGGACTCATCAGACTCGTTGATTACTGTACATGCATCCTTATTAAACTTAACAACATATCCACTATCACAGAATTGACTAATGCTAAGTAGATTATGTTTTATGCCATCAACTAACCAAACATCTTTAATAGAGAGAGAAGAATGAGAGAAGAATTACCAACTGTACCAGTACCAGTGATCTTCCCTTTTTGGTTTCCTCCAAATCCCACAGTTCCTCCCTCTTTCAGAGTCAGGGTTTGGAACATATGCTTGTCTCCTGTCATGTGTCGTGAGCAGCCACTGTCCAGGTACCAAGAATGGTGTTCTGGCCTTCTTTGAGCGCAAATCTGCTACAAAAATAATCTCAGATCTAGGTAACCATATTTTTATGGGTCCTCTTGAGTTAGTCTTTAATGCCTTTGGTTGTTTTTGTTTATAAGGTCTTTCAGAAGCTCTAGAGTTATTCAAGCCTTTTGAAAAACTTTTTGGCTTTGTATAACTCTTAGATTTTGGTTTAGAATATATCAGAGTTGTCTTTGTTTTGACATTGGTCTGAGGTTTAGAGATCTTAGGCTCTGAAGGTTTCAGAGTCTGAGATTTCTTAGCCTCTGACACAATTATTTTTTCATGCTCTGATATAACAATTGCTTCTGATTGGCTTTTAACAAAAACAGCCTTAGGTTTAGAATTATCATTGTTAGAGGATTTAGAAAGTAATGGATTATCTTTAAAATGTGAAAATCCAAGACCCTCACCTCTGTTCCTACTAACATGGTATATTAAAGAAGCTATCTTGCTTCTCTTCATCCCATTGATAAGAAATTCCTGCAGTGCAAATTCATGCTCTGGAGGAACCTTATCATCATAAACATAGTGAGTTTCCATAAATGAGTTTCTACTTTTTAGAGACTCATTTTCTTCAACTACTATGTTCATTTTCTCAGTTAGGTTATTGTAAGATTTTTTTAAGACCTTACATTCACCTGCCCTTTTAGTGAGAATTTTTAAGGCATCCTTAAGAGAATCTATTAATTCAGTTCGAGAGAGTTTAGATATTACCTCTTCCTCATCTTCAGAGTCTGAACCTGCTTCAGAGTCTTCTCTGTCAGAGGTGGTTGCCATCAGTGCTAGGTTTGCTTCCTCATCACCATCAGAATCTGAGTCTTTGTCAAGATCTTCCCATGTTGCCAGAAAGCTTTTCTTGACTTTACTTTTGTACCTTTCCTTGCTAGAGCTTTGCTTTGATGGTCTACTTTTGTTTTCTGGACAATCAGCAATGAAATGGCCAGGCTTATTGCATTCGAAGCACTTGCTTTGATCTTCCTTCTTGTCTTTAGAAGCACTAGTTCTTTTGGAAGATCCTCCAAACTTGCCAGCATATTTCTTGCTTCTTTTTGCCCAATGTGAAACCTTGGCAGCCATCAGCACCATCTCTTCATCTTCATCAGACCCAATTTCTTGACTCTCTTCAGAGGCTTCATCCTCAGATTCTATTACCTTAGCTTTCAGAGCTTTTGACGAACTCTTGGAGCTTAAGGCTATCCCTTTTATCTTCTTAGTTGACTCATCAGTCATTAACTTCATTTCATGACTTTTGAGTGAACTAACTAGGCTTTCTAGGGATACAGTATCCAAGTCCTTAGACTCTTGAAAAGCAGTCACCTTTGGTCTCCATTTTGGTGGCAAGCTTCTGAGTACCTTTCTTACATGATCAGCTTCAGTATAACTTTTGTCCAATACTTGAAGTCCAGATACTAGGATTTGAAACCTTGAAAACATCGTTTCTATATCCTCTCCATCCTTCATCTTGAACAACTCATACTGATGCACCAACAAGTTAGCCTTTGCTTCCTTAACTTGTTTGTTGCCCTCATACTTGGATTTCAAAGAATCCCAAATTGACTTTGCGGTTCTTTTATCTCCAATTTTAAGATACTCATCATGAGAGATGGCGTTGGTCATCATTCCTTTTACACTATGATGCTTCTTGTACTCTAGCTTTTGAGTAGGTGTAAAAGACTTCCTGTTCTGAGAACTGACTACTCCTTCTAAGTCCATATTTTCCAAGCTAACTCCATCTTCTACCAAGTCCCATAAGTCACAATCAATGCCCATGATGTGACTGTACATCTTGGTTTTCCAGAAAGGGTAACCAATCTCAGTTCCATTGAAGAAAGGAACTTTATCAGATGATCTTCTATCTCTTGAATTTGAATCATAGTCAAAACCAACTTCATTGTTGTTCTTGCTCTTCCCAGCAGACATGTTTTTCCTCCTGGATCTTTACTGTTTCACTATTAGGTGAGTTAGGCAACAGCCCAGCTCCTGATACCAATTGAAGGTGGAAAAACACAAGAAGGGGGGGTTGAATTGTGTTTTAGAAATTTAAAACTTTTTCTAACTTAAAACAAGTTTGCAGCGGATAATAACACAAAGAAAGTAAAGGGTGCTGAGAGAGAGAGAAAGACACGAAGATTTATCCTGGTTCCCCTCACAACTTGAGAGTACGTCCAGTCCCCTTGTTACTAACAAGAGATTTCCACTATAATCTATTCAAGATTACAACTTGCTTAAGCACTCTTGCAATAGACTTCTCAGATGCTCAAGTTTCACTAAACAAGAGACTTCACAAACAAACTTAAAATCTAAGAATGAATGTTAATGGACACTTGATATACTATCAGAGGTGTTTACAAAATACAACTCAAATTGCTTTAAGACTTTGAATGACAGATTAAAATATACTAATTCACCATAATAAAATGTAATATTTGTAAAAATTGGACTTTTTTTTAAAAAAAAAATTGTCAATTTCTTTTTTGAAAAAAAAAGGTAAAATCGTCTCAATTACACAATTTCAAAGATTTTACTCGTTCCAGATCACGATTTTACCAGAAAACGATTCTACCCATGATTTAACTTGAAATCGCTATCTAAAAACATAAAATCTATAGATTTACGTTTTAAATCGCGATTTTAACAAACTTTATATATATATATATATATACACACACACGTTAACAGTATACTATCCTATGTACAGAGGGTTGGGAATAGGCCAGGCCGGCCTACAGGGGCCTACGGCCTAGCCTACATAGGCTCAGGCCAGGCCGGCCTATTTATTTAAATAGAGCAGGCTAAGGCTTTGTAATAAGCCTATTTAGCTAAAAAAGCCAGGCTCAGACCATGGAAAAAGCCTTTTAGGCCTACTAGGCCGGCCTATTTAAGTAAATATGAATAATATTTTTACATTTATTATTATTATATATTAAATTTTGTACTTTGATTAAATTATAAATCTATTAAATTTTTCAGTAGTTTAACTTTATTAATCTACATTAACTTTTTACGTATATAAATGTATTATTATAAACTAAAATTGAAATACGATGTCATATATAGTCAAATTCTCTAAAATATCATGTTAAATATCAAAAGGAAGTTTAATATCATTGATTTGTTAGTTCATTAGTATATTTAAAAGTAAATATAATTATTTATTTAAATATATTAATGTTAAATAGGCTTTTAAACAGGCTAATAGGCCATGTCAGGCTTTCGAAAGGCCAGGCCTAGGCCTAAAAAATAAGCCTATGACAGGCCATAGGCCAGGCTTAGGCTTTCAATTTTTTGGCAGGCCAGGCTCAGGCTTGGCAAAGCCGTGCTCGGCCTAGCCTATTCCCAACCCTATATGTACATATCAAAGTTTGACAAGCTACCTCAACAGGTAATTATTTAAAAGTAAACTACAGTAATAAAGTAATTATTTAAAAGTAAACTATAGTAATAACTAATAAGTATGAATGAGATCATCAATGTACGCGTTGTCAAAAATTGAAGGTGAATACTTGTATACCCTTTTATAAATTGAGGGCAACTACCCTCACATTACTTGGTACCAATCAAATTTAATCAAGTGGAGTCAATTATTAAAATTAAATTTATGAGTAACTTTTTACCATAAAGTAATTTTGACTATCTTTATTTTCAATTAATTACATTTTAGGTATTGTATTCAATGAATTTACATTCTACATTATCAAAAAATGAATTTACATTCTAAGTAATTTCTAATTTCAATTACCCCTTCTTCAAAAACAAAAATCACCCCTTCTTCACTTTATTTTATCTCTTCTCTGCCCTCTTTCTCAGACAATTAAGAAAAAAATTCCGATTCACATAATTTCCCTCTTTCTCATAATTTCCGCTTAACAACATCGCCGTCACAGTTACTAATCTTCTGCAATTGCCGCCTCACAACATCGCCGTCACCGTTACTCATCTTCTGCAATTGCCGCTTCATTCAATCTTCAAACGCGTTTCCAAACGTCTTCATTCAATCGCCGTTACTCCGCTTACTTTCTCTTCTCACAGTGTCCTTCCTTCAAAATTCAAACGCGCTCCATAACCGCTTCTCCATTGTTTTCTAGCTTCAATGATTTGGGTGCATATTATTATTGTTATTATTATTATTATTATTATTATTATTATTATTATTATTATATTACTTAAAAAAAATAATAAAGTAGCATAACAACCCTTAATAATAAAATTGCAAAAAATGGCTATGTGCGTGGATCAAAACATGTTACCATCTTCGCAAAAAAAAAGGTCATGTGTATAAAATTGTTATTAAATACAATTGTTAAATATAAAACTTAATTATTTAAATTCTTAAACTGGAGTATACATGTAAGTCAAATTCTAGGGTTTTTACTACGTAACTTAAACTGGAGTATATATGTTGGTCCAATATGAAGGTTCTCATTCTTTAAATTTAATTATTAAATACAAATTTAAATAAATATTTAATTTCTAAATATAATATTCAATTTAATTTTAAAATTTAATTATTAAATACAATTATTAAATATAAATTTTAATTATTTAAATTCTTAAATCAGAGTATAAGTGTAAGTCAAATTCTAGGGTTCTTAATACTTAACGTAAACTGAAATGTACGTCTAGGTCAAATTCTAGAGTTGTTACTACGTAACTTAAACCGGAATACATGTGTTGGTCCAATACGAAGGTTCTGACTTCTTAAATATAATTGTTAAATATCATTTTTAATTAAAAAATTTAATTTATAAATTTAATATTAATTATTAAATTTAATTATTAAATACAATTATTAAATATAAATTTTAATTATTTAAATTCTTAAACCGGAGTATACGTGTAAGTCAAATTTATGGTTCTTAGTACTTAACTTAAACCGGAGTGTACGTCTAGGTCAAATTCTAGGGTTCTAACTACGTAACTTAAACTAGAGTTCATGTGTTGTTCCAATACGAAAGTTCTTACTCCTTAAATTTAATTATTAAATATAATTTTTTAATTTTAATTTCTAAATATAATAATAAATATAATATTAAATTTAATTATTAAATATAAATTTAACTATTTAATTTTAATTATTAAATATAATTTTTAATCTAGGGTTGTAAAAATATGAAATGAATGTGATGTTGTTGTTTTTTATAATTAAGGGTTGAACTAGACTTTATTTTTTTAGAAAAAGATTGAATTTGGACATGAACCAAAATATAAATTGAGAAGAGTCATGATTTTTTACTTAATTATTATCGACAATCGTTAAAAAAAAATTTGCAATAAAAAAAATACTTACAAACTTTAAATAAATATTTTTTACTTTAAAATGTTCTATAAATAAATTAAGAACAAAAAATATGTATAGCAAGGCACTAACTAGTCTGCATTTTTGGTTATGCAAGAAACGATAAAAAAAAAAATTTTAAGAAAAACAAAAAAATCTTTTAAGAAAAAAAAAACATAAATGATCATCAATTCATTCAATATTTATGGTTATAAATATTGAATTACACTCCTAATTAATTTAGGACCTAGAGTGTAAATTCATTGATTTGAATACCAAAAATATAATTATTTGAAAAGTTAAAGCAATCATCATTATTTTGTGGTTAAAAAGTAACTAAATCTTTGACCAAAATTATTAACTACAATTGGCAGAATCTTATTGGTGACATGTCAGCTGAGGGTAGTTACCCCTAAATTATGAGAGGGTTAATTAGAAAAATCCAAAATTGAATCAAGTTAAAATTACTATCTCAACACATATTAGGCTGATGAATATGAATTGAGTTTAATTTTAACGGATAAGTTTTACACATTTTCAAACCTTGAGCTGTACGTCTAAGAAGAAACACTATACACTTATACTTGCTACATGTAAAAGAGATAAGAAATAAGCTGTCAAAATAAAACAACCCATGCTTAATTTGATTAAATTTCTATTATTTTTATTCTTTACAAACTAGTATAAATAGGATGTTTCACTACCAGTTTTCATGCACACATAGATATATACGTACTCTCTCTCTCTAAATACTCTCAATAGTTAAAAGTTGTGAGTTGGTTACATCACTTTAATTTTTGTTTCGATCGAGTTTAGTCTACTGTTCTGCTGCCAATATTTTCAGAATATTAAGTTTTATTTTGAAAATTTATTAAGGTATTCTCCACTTATTCTTAAACAATTTTCTTAATATTATTAAAATGTCGGGGGAATGCCCAATTTATTTATATTATATTTTCAATTATTTTATTTATCTAAAAAATTTATAATAAATTTGTTATTTAAAATCTGTTGAGATGTCTTGGGTTTTGTCGCGCCGCAAAAAATGCACGAGCGTAATGAACGCTCTAATGAATACAGAGTCGCCACCGAAGTTTTTTATTTAAAAGGGGAACGTCGATAAAACCCTCAAAGAATGGAAAGGAAAGGTCATCGCAACCATTTCCGGGTTCGGGAGTTGGTTATGCAAGAGGAAGGTATTAGCACCTCTCACATCCGTTGTACTCAACGGGAACCTCCTAATTAGTTAAGGGTTTAAAGTTTGAAATTTGTTTGCTTGCCTTTATTATCATAAATTTGCTATTATTTACATATTTTTTAATTAAATTATTTATAAAGGGGGAAAAAGTTAGTTTTTTATTAGTGTGCTTGACGGTTGTTGGATCCCGCTCCTACGTATTCCCAAGTGCAATGGGAAATTCAAAGCTACGTAGTTCTTTGTAAAAAATATTTGTGTGTTGGTTGATTTTATTTATAAAAATGATTTGTTTTTAAAAGAAAAAAAAGTTTGTTTTGATTGAAAAGACGGACTCGCACGTGGGCGATAGTATCCGTTTGAGAAAAAATAATTAAAGCGTGCATGGACGCGAAAAAGATAAAATTTGATGAGTTGAGATTGATTTTAATGTTTGGGACGACGAACGACTGTCGACAAAGCGTCACGCTAAGCCCCTGATCGTTCGAGAGACATGCGAATGTACATTCGCCGGTCCTTTTTTTTAGTACATTTTATTTTATGAAAAAAAGGTTTTTAATTAATTTAAAGAATTTAGAAATAATATTTTTTGTGATTTATTTTCTTTTATATTTTTTTGACATTTTTATTTGTTTAGTTTGAATTAAATAAATTAATTATGGTGACTAAATTAAATAAATTAAACTAAACAAAAAAGAAAAAAAAACTAGATCAGATGGGGGTAAAAAGTAACAGGGGTGTGCATTCCTTAAGGAGTCCAAATCTGTTTGTAATCATGTGGGGCGCTAACACATAGAGCACCATAAGAGGGTAGGATAAGGGATGTTTGATCTAGATCGGATGTCTCTGATTTGATCAAGACTATAGCAAACAAGATGTTGACATGTGGCAATCATCATTTATAAAACAACAACAACAATAACAAAAAATGAAGGAAAGCAAGAACAGAACCTGCGTACTCAAAGAGACCAGACCACTTCTCTCTCCCTCACTCGCGAGTCTCGTCTCCCTTCACCAGTCGGGCATGATTCTGGCGGAGATGTAGCAGTAGCACGGTGGTGCTTTGGCGACGGAGTTTTGCCCTCTTCTTTTTCGTTGTTCTGTTTGTTGTTCTCTTTGATTTTGGATGGTGATTTTGTGGTGATGATTGAATGGTGGTTGTGTTTTAAGGATGATGAAGGTTGATGACTTATGATAGTGATAGTTATTGTTATTGGGTGATGATGTTTGTGAAGTGGTAGTTTAAGGTAATGATATTGGAAGAATAAGATGATTGTGTAGTAGAGATGATGATGTGTTGTTATTGTGTTGAGATGGTGGTTATGTGTTATGGTTGTTAATGGTGGAGATTATGTGAGTGAGAAGAAGGTTTGGTGTTGTAGTGAGAAGAAAATGTAGTGGATGATTGGAGGAGAAGCAAGAGGCTCCACGCTTCTGTCCTTTCTTTTTCTTTTCTTTTTTTAGCTTTTTTAGTTATGAATTTTATGTGTGTCTCCCTCTTTGTGTGTAAAACTTTTGATTCATATAACATTAGGGTTTTTCTCATTATTCCCATTTTAAAAGGCACTTAAATGACCTTAATTTGGATTTATGAATGAAATGAGAGAATTACCTTTTGTGTTGATTTGCTCATAATTTCAGGATTCTTTCCTTTTTCCACTATTTGACTTTTTAAATGAATGAAGATCTTTTTTTTGTTGTTTTTATGATTTTTGGACAAAAGTAAAAAAAAAAAAAAAAAAATAGTAACAATAATAATGATGCAAAATTGGGGAAAACAAGTAAAAATGACAAAAGTGAGATTCGAACCCGTGACCTTGCACTTGTAACTCCTTAAATATTCTTCTCACTATCAAATGAGCTAATTCACATATTCGAAAGAAAATGCAACTAAAACCAATATGATAATAAAAAGTGGTGGGATAATTGGTCAAAAAATGGGGTATGACAGATGCCCCTATTTAAGTTTCTTCGACCAGAGACCTGAAAAGAGAATTTTGATTTAATTTGACGGGTCGAAGAGACTTAAATATATAGAATACACCATTTTTTGACCAAATTAAACTAAAAAAAGCTATGAAAGATACCCGAGTCCGTTAAAGGAAGGGTCCAACTCCGTTGGGGAAAAAATACAGTTTCACTGGGGATAAGTTGCCCACTATCGTATAAATGATAGCTTAATGAAGACAAATGAAAAATCATGGATATGACCTACTACCGTATAGATAGCTTAATGAAGATGTTGGAAAATGAAAAGAAAAATAAGAACTGTCTACTACTGTATGGATAGCTTAATGAAGACAGATGTTACCTACTACCGTATTGATAGCTTAATGAAGGTATTGGAAAATGATTGAACACTGTCTACTACCGTATGGATAGCTTAATGAAGACATATGTTACCTACTACCGTATTGATAGCTTAATGAAGGTAAATAAAAAATGATAGATATGACCTACTACCGTATGGATAGCTTAATGAAGGTATATGATGGATGTTACCTACTAACGTATAGATAGCTTAATGAAGGTATGGAAAAATGATAGATATGACATACTACCGTATAGATAGCTTAATGAAGGTATTGGAAAATGATATATATGACCTACTACCGTATTGATAGCTTAATGAAGGTATTGGAAAATGATATATATGACCTACTACCGTATTGATAGCTTAATGAAGGTATTGGAAAATGATATATATGACCTACTACCGTATTGATAGCTTAATGAAGGTATTGGAAAATGATAAATAAGACATTGTCTACTACCGTATGGATAGCTTAACGAAGACAAGTGACAAATATTGCCTACTACCGTATGGATAGCTTAACGAAGGCAAATGAAGATGATGAGACACTGTCTACTACCGTATGGATAGCTTAACGAAGACAAGTGACAAATATTGCCTACTACCGTATTGATAGCTTAACAAAGGCAATGAAAAGAAAGATAAGACACTGTCTACTACCGTATGGATAGCTTAACGAAGACAAGTGACAAATATTGCCTACTACCGTATTGATAGCTTAACGAAGGCAAATGAACATGATGCCTACTACCGTATGGATAGCTTAACAAAGGCAATGAGAATGATGAGACACTGTCTACTACCGTATGGATAGCTTAACGAAGACAAGTGGCAAATATTGCCTACTACCGTATTGATAGCTTAACAAAGGCAATGAAAAGAAAGATAAGATACGGTCTACTACCGTATGGATAGCTTAACGAAGACAAGTGACAAATATTGCCTACTACCGTATTGATAGCTTAACGAAGGCGAATGACAAAATTGTCTACCACCGTATGGATGGCTTTAATGAAGGTGGTGAAAAATCACCTACTACCATATGGATAGTGTAATTAAGGTGATGCTTTTTTAGTAACATCTCTTGACCAAACACACTGGGGATGCACTTTTGAGGAAATTGATTATGTGTGTGCAAGTTGTTCATATAAAGAGTCTGCTACTTGCTGTTTGGGACCAGGATTCAATCCAGGAATGAACTGGAGAGATACGATCAAATAAGACTATATGCCCAGTGAGGAAAGAACTCAACTGGGATTCTCCATCCGTGTATTGGGAATGGAAGTAACTGAAACAACCTTCTTCCACGAGGATTGAACTCGGTGGGGAATTTGAAAAGGATATGTACTTTTCTGCTTACGGCTGACACTCTAATTGGACAGAATGACACGCCCACCCTATTTTCGGGGATAAACAAGACAAGTGATTTAACTAGACTTCGAGGAGATGCAATAATGTATGAATGATGTGAATGTATATGCTATGTATGAATGATGTATGTATGTATGTATGTGACAGGTGTACTGACGAACAGACTTGACAAGTGAGACTGGAGTGTATTGAGATCACAACACAAATACTCGGCAATCCTTAACATGGTGAAGATATTATTGGATGTATACATCAGGCCACTGACGGAGCAAGTTCCGGTTATGAGGCTCGAACTTTGCAGGGAAGAAGATGCCTCCTGGGGAGAAGACCCAACATTAAGGGTCCGTTTGGTTCGAAGTTTTTGGAGGGGAGGGGAGGGGAGGGGAGGGAATATTTTAAATTTTGGAGAAGTAATTTACTTTTTTACTCTTAACCTTATAAACTCAAAATAAGGATTAAATTATAATGAATATATTACGTCAAAAAAAAATTTAATGGATATATAACAAAAATAAAATCTAATGAGTAGAAAACCTAAATTTTTTTTGTTGTAAAAAAAAAATAAAACCTAGAATTTTAATATTCCAACAAGGATAATTTTGAATTTTAATAAAAAAATGAGGGTAATTTTGTCAACATAATAAATCCCTCTCCTCACCTCCCCTCCCCTCCTTCTCAATTGAACCAAACAGACCCTAATCAAGAATCTGAATCAACGTTCAGCTGGAGATACCAGGCTTAAAGTCCACTGATGGATAAGAAGTTGCCATTTCTAGATCAAACAAGAGTGTTCTTCCATTGGCGTGCGCTTCGGCAGTCTTGATTTGCTTTTTTCTTTCGAATCCCTAACTTTTGCCTGAACCGCCTTTTCAGGTTTTCAGTCCACCGGGAGTATATTTCCTTTTTAGGTGCCCCTAATTTTTGCCTGGACCGCCCTTTCGGGTTTTCAGTCCACCGGGACACTCTCTATTGCCTAAGCCGCCTTTTCAGGTTTTCGACTTAGCGAGCCATTTTTTATATTTTTTATTTTTGACTGCATAATCATTTACAGGATGCGAGAGCTCATAATCACTGACTTGAATCTTTGAAGGGTTTGCCCCTAGATATAAGGCCTTGCCCCTGATTGGTAGGATCCTGAGATAACTTGCCCCTGGTTTGGAGCGTTTTGAGTCGGTTCATCCTTGATCAGACCATTCGCTCGAATCTCTTTGGTGCCAAATATAGATTTGCAAACAAAATTGTTTCTTTTGAAGAGTATTTCCAATGCAATGCACATGCAAGTTTTGGAATCGAAAAATTAAAGGGAGGACACATGTGGTGTGTATAAAAGAGAATTGCTCAACAAACAGGTGGAGTCAATTTAACAATAATTTTGTTGAATATGCTTTCATAGTGAACCTAGCTTCAATTAGGTCTTTTGAGGGTTATGACGTGGCCTGGTTCATGGTTTTGAAAAAAATAGGTTATTAGGCTCAAAGTTTTGTTTTAACCCGCCCATTCTTCATTGATGTCCTTCATTCCTAGATTCAATTAATTCGGCTGACGCCTTATTTTACAAGAGAATTTTGGCAATGATGTTCGAGGTTGACGCTCTGGTCGAAGCTTTGATGAGATTCTTGAAGTGACAATCACTTTTTCATTTACATGTTTTTTTTTTTTTTTGTAATCCCTTATTTTTGCATGGACCAATGCTTTTGGATTTTCTTGGTCAATCGGGGATGCCCTAAATTTTGGCCTAAGTCTTTTTGCTTGGCGGGCTTTTTTTTTTTATGTAGGAGAATTGTGATTGCCACGAATTATAGTGAGTTTCGTCCTCTCATGACCTCTCCCGTCTTGGATGTATTATTCTTTTTGCATTGGAATGTATCATTGAATCAATTGAAATACTACCCTGCCCCGGGTTAAGATTAAGTTTTTTTTTATAGCAGAAAGAACATCAACTTCTGGCTCAAAGGGGTTGACTACAGATTATCTCCTTATATCTCCGGTGTTTGGGAAATGAAACAATGCCTTACATCATCAACCGGGTCTTACTAATGAAGCATATATCAGCAAATTTAGTCATCTAGTTTACATCATTCTCACCTCAAGTTTGTTAACGAACAAGAAAAAGATTGAATATGAATGGATAGATTCCAAAACATGCATGCTCATTTTATTAAAATAGTAATCAAAAGTACAATTTTAAAAGCAGAAAAATACTTGACGAGAAAGAAATTACAACTTGAAATGAAAACAAAATGCCTAGTGACCATAGGGACAAGTTTTCTTGTTGATCCACCGACTTTAAGAGATGCCCCTTGTCTCATTTGGGTTATGACCCTTGAAGGATAGTATGTTAGCCCGAGTCAACTTTTGGACCTCGGCCTTTAAAGCATAACAACGCTCAATATCATGCCCGGGTGCCCCTTGATGGAAAGCACAGAAGTGATCAGATCTATACCACCTAGGCAATGTTGCAGGCACTGGAGGAGGTGCTCTAGTCTGAACCAGATTATTATCAATCAACACAGGAAGTAGCTCCGCATAGAGCATTGGGATCGGGTCAAACTGAGGCGCCCTTTGGATATGATTCTGATTGTTGAACTGTTGTGGAGCCTGTTGTTGGGGCTGATATTCTGAACTGGCGGCAGGTGTGATAGCAGCAATGTGTTGTTGCTGGTAATTACCTCCTATTGGCCTCCCTTGGGCCACCATACCGACCTCTTGTTCATTCTTCTCTGGAAAACTACTTCCAAACTTTCTTCCACCACTGGACGAATCACTTTTCCTGGCTAGTCGTCCTTCTCGGACGCCTTCTTCGAGACGGATACCCATGTTCACCATTTCAGTGAAATCACTAGGCGCGCTGGCAATCATTCGTTCGTAGTAAAATGAATCAAGGGTTTTTAGAAAGATTTTGGTCATCTCCCTTTCCTATAGAGGTGGGTTGATTTGGGCAGCAATCTCTCTCCATCTTTGAGCGTACTCCTTAAAGGTTTCCTTATCCTTCTGAGCCATAACACCGAGTTGGTCTCTGTCTGGTGCCATGTCTAAATTGTACTTGTATTGGCGAATGAAGGCCTCACCCAAGTCATTGAACGTTCGGTTGCGTGTACTATCCAGACCCATATACCATTTCAAAGCAGCACCGGTTAAACTGTCTTGCAAGTAGTGAATCAGCAGCTGATGGTTATCCATTTGAGTGGACATCTTTCTAGCATACATCACCAAATGACCTTGAGGACAGGAGTTTCCCTTGTACTTCTCAAACTCAGGGACCTTAAACTTAAGCGGGATCTTGACATTCGGCACTAAGCAGAGGTCGTGGGCATTCTTACCAAACAAGTCCTTCCCACGGAGGGCCTTGATCTCAAGTTGCATCTTATCGAACTGGTCTTGGATACTATCCATATGACCAGAGGCATCTTTATCCACAGTTGGTCCCGCGTGATAGACAGGTTCACTCACATAGGGAATGGTGTGAACCACGGGAGCTGGAACAAACATAGTAGCCTGAGGAAAAGATATCTCAGGCTGGGAAACTGCGATTGTATGTTGCACGGTATGAGTCGGGACTTCGGAAACATAAGACCGAAACCCTTCATTAAAGTTAAAAGGCATGCCCCATGGGTAACCTTCGGGCACGGTGTGCTGGAGAGTATTGGCGAGTGTTGCTGAAACTGAAGTAGAGACGA
The DNA here is from genome assembly GCA_030408175.1 of Trifolium repens. NCBI lineage: Eukaryota > Viridiplantae > Streptophyta > Magnoliopsida > Fabales > Fabaceae > Trifolium > Trifolium repens. The sequence goes on along the minus strand of CP125844.1, from coordinate 15,182,566 downwards.
TCTCTGATATAACCATTGTCTGAGGAGTAGGTGTTGGCTGATTCTGCACAGCCACCAACAAAGCTACGAGGTCATTCAACTTTTCCAACTCTGCCCGAAGTGTTGCTACCTCACCACGAAGTTTGACGTTCTCTTGTTCTACTTGTTCCATCCTTTTTCTTCGGTTTGCACGAGTGTTGTATATGCGAGTTGGCTTTGGACGAGGTCGTCGGGCCACTTTCTTTAGCCGATATAGGTTGACCTTTGAGAAAGAGTAAAGCGTAAGGCTCTAACTCTCAAGACCATGAATGCAAAAATGAGGCATGATGCATGAAGGAAATTTTTTATTTTTCAAAATAAGCCTAAAAAAAAAAAAAATAGAGGGCGTTTACAATGTTTAATGTTATCCCTCTAAGTCCTTTGGAAATTAATGGGAAAAAGATTTTCATGAATGCATGGATGCATGGTGTATGACAAAATAACCTACATTTGAGGGCTCCTTAAAGTAGGGCGGTTCTAAGTGTTTTTACCCAACCCCTCACAAGGATGGCTCTAGGTTTTTGTTTGTTTAAGGTCGACAACTAAGGTCACAGACCCACATGAGATTCCTCACCAGATTGGGCTAGCCACCTCGTGGTGAGATCTTGAGAGGGTCTCCCTTAGATGAAATTATTGGGTTCTAAAAAGGTCCCTAGAGTCATTGACCATATTCCAAAATTTCGTCAAGCGTATGGGCTAGCCAATTCCGGACGAACGTTTGGACAGATCTACTCTAGGCGGAGTCTTTGTATACCACTCATTGGGATGTGCATCCCATAAGTCCACACCAAAACTCCTAACTTATGCTTATGTTTTTTCTCAAGCTCGGGTATAGAGTTTCACTCAAATATTAAACCCTCACAATTGATATATACAAATAATATAAAATAAAGCGTAAAAGCAAAGATAGAAAGAAAATTAAAATAACATAAAATAAAAGAAAGCAAGCAAGCAATCAAATAAAATACAACCCTAAAACTAACAAGGATAGGCTTAACTCTCTAAGTATTGTTTCCCCAGCGGAGTCGCCAGCTGTCGCGCCGCGAAAAATGCACGAGCGTAATGAACGCTCTAATGAATACAGAGTCGCCACCGAAGTTTTTTATTTAAAAGGGGAACGTCGATAAAACCCTCAAAGAATGGAAAGGAAAGGTCATCGCAACCATTTCCGGGTTCGGGAGTTGGTTATGCAAGAGGAAGGTATTAGCACCTCTCACATCCGTTGTACTCAACGGGAACCTCCTAATTAGTTAAGGGTTTAAAGTTTGAAATTTGTTTGCTTGCCTTTATTATCATAAATTTGCTATTATTTACATATTTTTTAATTAAATTATTTATAAAGGGGGAAAAAGTTAGTTTTTTATTAGTGTGCTTGACGGTTGTTGGATCCCGCTCCTACGTATTCCCAAGTGCAATGGGAAATTCAAAGCTACGTAGTTCTTTGTAAAAAATATTTGTGTGTTGGTTGATTTTATTTATAAAAATGATTTGTTTTTAAAAGAAAAAAATGTTTGTTTTGATTGAAAAGACGGACTCGCACGTGGGCGATAGTATCCGTTTGAGAAAAAATAATTAAAGCGTGCATGGACGCGAAAAAGATAAAATTTGATGAGTTGAGGTTGATTTTAATGTTTGGGAAGACGAACGACTGTCGACAAAGCATCACGCTAAGCCCCCGATCGTTCGAGAGACATGCGAATGTACATTCGCCGGTCCTTTTTTTTAGTCCATTTTATTTTATGAAAAAAAGGTTTTTAATTAATTTAAAGAATTTAGAAATAATATTTTTTGTGATTTATTTTCTTTTATACTTTTTTGACATTTTTATTTGTTTAGTTTGAATTAAATAAATTAATTATGGTGACTAAATTAAATAAATTAAACTAAACAAAAAAGAAAAAAAAAACTAGATCAGATGGGGGTGAAAAGTAACAGGGGTGTGCATTCCTTAAGGAGTCCAAATCCGTTTGTAATCATGTGGGGCGCTAACACATAGAGCACCATAAGAGGGTAGGATAAGGGATGTTTGATCTAGATCGGATGTCTCTGATTTGATCAAGACTATAGCAAACAAGATGTTGACATGTGGCAATCATCATTTATAAAACAACAACAACAATAACAAAAAATGAAGGAAAGCAAGAACAGAACCTGCGTACTCAAAGAGACCAGACCACTTCTCTCTCCCTCACTCGCGAGTCTCGTCTCCCTTCACCAGTCGGGCATGATTCTGGCGGAGATGTAGCAGTAGCACGGTGGTGCTTTGGCGGAGGTGGTTCGGATTTGCGGCGGCGGAGTTTTGCCCTCTTCTTTTTCGTTGTTCTGTTTGTTGTTCTCTTTGATTTTGGATGGTGATTTTGTGGTGATGATTGAATGGTGGTTGTGTTTTAAGGATGATGAAGGTTGATGACTTATGATAGTGATAGTTATTGTTATTGGGTGATGATGTTTGTGAAGTGGTAGTTTAAGGTAATGATATTGGAAGAATAAGATGATTGTGTAGTAGAGATGATGATGTGTTGTTATTGTGTTGAGATGGTGGTTATGTGTTATGGTTGTTAATGGTGGAGATTATGTGAGTGAGAAGAAGGTTTGGTGTTGTAGTGAGAAGAAAATGTAGTGGATGATTGGAGGAGAAGCAAGAGGCTCCACGCTTCTGTCCTTTCTTTTTCTTTTCTTTTTTTAGCTTTTTTAGTTAGGAATTTTATGTGTGTCTCCCTCTTTGTGTGTAAAACTTTTGATTCATATAACATTAGGGTTTTTCTCATTATTCCCATTTTAAAAGGCACTTAAATGACCTTAATTTGGATTTATGAATGAAATGAGAGAATTACCTTTTGTGTTGATTTGCTCATAATTTCAGGATTCTTTCCTTTTTCCACTATTTGACTTTTTAAATGAATGAAGATCTTTTTTTTGTTGTTTTTATGATTTTTGGACAAAAGTAAAAAAAAAAAAAAAAAAAAATAGTAACGATAATAATGATGCAAAATTGGGGAAAACAAGTAAAAATGACAAAAGTGAGATTCGAACCCGTGACCTTGCACTTGTAACTCCTTAAATATTCTTCTCACTATCAAATGAGCTAATTCACATATTCGAAAGAAAATGCAACTAAAACCAATATGATAATAAAAAGTGGTGGGATAATTGGTCAAAAAATGGGGTATGACAGGTTTGAACTTATAAAGTCCAAATAATACCCTTATAAATAATAGATTCTCCTATTTTAAGTCGTTATAATGCTCAAGTATATTATTATGAAATTTAAAATGATATTATGTTTTTTGTAAAAAAAAATGTTATTAGGTTTATACTCTTAGTAATTTTCGATAATCAGAGATGAAAATTAAAATTTATGTATTAGTGACAGATTTTAAATTATTCTGTCTCTAAATCCGTCTCTACTTGATTATTCTATAATTTCTGACGACTCAATGATTATCGAAAATTAGGTTCTCACCAAAGTTCAGAGGAAACACTCGAGGATTTTCAACAACACTCATCACCTAAAGGTGGGGGCAAGATCCGTACACGTTGGGACGGTTAGCGTAAAATAATTTAATATATATGAAATTAGTGGCGACCCAAGCCCTACTAGGGATAAATAAGTAAGAAGATTAATTCTCTGCATTAGCGACTTTAACAAGATGCCACTCTTGTTTTAGATTATCCCGACTTTGGTTACTTATCATATAATATTGATCTATGATTTGAGAATTGTATTGTGCTTGCATTATTTGATTATTTGCTTAAATGTTTATATATATTTGAATGATTGTGAGTGTTAGACGAATAAGAAACGAAATAGATTATTTCTCGAAGATACAAAGTCAACGACATAGAAGAAATCAAGGGGGTGAAACCTCATCACTTAAGGGAAGTAAAATACTTTGATTCGTTGTGTTCGGTTGGGTAACCTATTATTATATTTCACAATTCAAATTAAGTTTGGTTCATCACGACGAATTAACCCTTAAATAGTAATAACCACTCTCGTGTCTTATTATCCTATTCACTAATAACACACTCCCTAATCTCTTACGTGAATTGGAAATTATGAAAGCATTAAAGATGCGCGTTAATTCAAAAGTCACAATCTTTAAGTTAAATATCCCTATTTAATTGTGTTAGTTGAATAATTGTTATTAATTCGAATACCAAAGGAAACACCCGTAAACAATTGATATCTAGATCAATTTCACTAATACTTATACTAATGAAAATCATTAAACATAGATGATAATTAAATGATTAATAAAGACTGAATTGCAATAATATAATAACCAATTACGTACATGGATCAAGTAGTTCTAGGGAAGTTCATCTACTCAACATAACCTAAGGAAATTAGTTACTCATAAGCATAATTATAACAAAATAGTTAAAGAATTACACATACGAAGTAACCTCGATAAAGCGCTAGAAAACAACTCCCTATGGTGGGGGAGTTGCCTTCCCTTGAGACGTCCTTTCTCTCCTCTTGAAGTGATTCTCCTTTTGCGATATGTTGTGAATTGTGAGGAATGTAAGTGCACCAGTTCATCCTCATGTTTTAATAATTGTCAAAACACATGAAAATAGAGTAGAACATATTTTGGCAACATTACAAATGACTTGACAGCGAAAAACTATTTTTAAACTTTGAAATATTGATTTTTAGGTATTCTGTATCGATACATAATCATTTGTATCGATACAAATGTCCTGAAATTACTTCAGACTGATTTTGTGCATTTTGTATCGATACATATATCACTTGTATCGATACAAATATGGTCTCTCAGAGGCAGAGAGTCACCTGTGTATCGAATCATGCTTGCATGTATCGATACACACCTGTATCTCTCAAAAAACCAGATAGTGCATGATGTATCGAATCATGCTTGCATGATTTGATACATATCGGTCAAGATTTCAAGAAACTGATATATGTATCGATACACATACGTGTTTGTATCGATACATAGGTCAAATTTTTCAAATTTTGAACGCTGGTCAAAGGGTTTGTATCGATACAAACCATCATTTGTATCGATACATGTCTGCTAAATTTTACCTAAATTTGCTCAATTCTATTTTCTCTTTAAATAGCAATGTGCTTTGTTATTGTAAGTGAGAGAAAAACCTGTGAGAAAGTGAAATAGCTTTGAAAAACTCTTTGGGATTCAAATTGGGTGAAGAATTTGGATCAAAGGGTTATTCTTCACAAGATCATCATCTTCCATCAAATTGCAATTCATTGAAGAATGAGTATGGGATCATTCGGATAAAAGTTGTACGTTTGATCGATAATGTTCGATACGGCTTGCGGTGAATCAGAGGCGTGATCGAGTTGATTTGTGAAGAAGGTTTGGGTTTTTCTCAAGGATTCAAGATTGTGCAATATCTTGAAGGATCAACAACGAAGAAGCGAGGTACTCAGCTGGACGATCGTTGCGAGGATTTGCGCACGGTTAGGATCGTTGGAATCAGAGGGAGAAGCTTCATTACTTGTTGAGGTTTTTACGTATAGTTTGCATTAGATTCAATATAGGGTTATTGGAGTCTTTGTAAATTGTGCACTATAGTTAAATCGTTTTTAATCAATATACTCTCAAATAACCCGTTTGGTTATTTGGGGGGAGACGTACCCGGCCGACCGCGAGGACGACACGAAAGCCGGGGAACTCCCTAATCAATCGTTTGTGTCTTTCTTCCTTAATCTTTTACTTTACGCAATTGCTTTAATTTTCAATTCAATTGAATTTTTGTGTTCGTACGTGTGCACCAAAATTCAATTGACATCTATCTTGATTGTGATTGGATTAGCTATATAATTGCGTAAGTTGCTTAGACTGTGATTTGGATCGTTTAATTCGAATATTTTGCACACGATCGTTTCTAGTTCTTTATCATCACTCGTTCAAGGCTATACTATTTTCAGTGATCAATCGGGTGCAAAGAGACTACCGATCCGGTGGTGCTTCCGCGCGTACCTTTTGAACTAATTTTTTTTTTTAAAATCAACATTGTTTAAAAGGGCCACTTATTCAACCCCCCCTTCTAAGTGGTAGCCAAGTAGTCTAACAAGTGGTATCACGATCCCAGTTCAATTTTGTTCACAAAATTTGGTGGATTGTGCCAATTATTAGAAAACATGGCTTTTGCACCTAAAGGGGCTTATAACAGGGCACCTATATTCAATGGAGATCATTTTGATTATTGGAAAAGTAGTATGCGCATTCACATCAATTCTTTTAATGGTGAAGTGTGGAATGCTATTGTGAACGGTCCGTTTGTTCCGACAAACACCGATCCTAATGGCATTGTCACCAATAAGCCTGTGGCACAATGGACGGAAGATGAGAAGAAAAAGGTCAATTACGATGCAAAGGCACAAAACATACTTATTTCATCCCTTGGGATTGAACAATTTTATCATGTGTCGCATTGTGTATCGGCCAAAGAAATGTGGGATACATTAGTTACTCATTTTGAGGGTACTAATGAGGTCAAAATATCCAAAATAAACACCTTAACTCAATAGTTCGAATTGTTCCATATGCAAGATGGTGAAACCATTGCGGATATGCAACAAAGGTTTGTGAAAATTACCAACAAGTTACATGGTCTAGGTAAACCTCAAGATGCTACTAATAAGATTTTGAGATGTCTTAATAGGTCATGGCAACCAAAGGTCACCACAATCAAAGAAGCAAATGATCTTACAACTTTGAGTCTCACAACCTTATTCGGTAAGCTAACGGGACATGAACAAGTGCTTAATTTGTTGGAAAAGCATGAGAAAGATGGGAAAAAGGAGAAACACAACGAAAAGGAAAAAGAAAAGGATAAGAGGTTCATTGCTCTAAAGACCTCCACATCCAAGTCCAAAAAGGTTGAGCAAGTGGAAAGTAGCTCAAGCGAAGACGATTCCGATGATGAGGAAATGGGGCTCTTCGTTCGACGCTATAATAGATATGTGAGAAAGAATGGGATAAGACATTCCGATGACAATCTTAAGAAGTTTCGGAAAGATAGTGGTTACCGCCGGAAGAGTGATAGTGGTAGATACTCCAAGAAAGGGGCATGCTATGAATGTGGCCAAATTGGTCATTTCAAACCGGATTGCCCTAAGTTGAAGAGAAAAGAGAAGGAGTCACCGTCATTCAAAAAGGGAAGCAAGGACAAGGGAAAGAAAGCTTATGTTGCATGGGAGAGTAGTAGCTCTTCATCTTCTTCATCATCAAGCTCTAGCTCAAGTAGTGAAGATGTATTGGCAAATGTGTGCTTGACATCCTATGACCGTAAGAAACTTGCTCCTAAAAAGGTAAATCAAAATCCCTTTAGCTCATATACGCTTTTAGAATATCATGAGTTGCAAGTCGCTTTTGAAAAGTTACACAAAGAAACTAAAGAGGCTTTTCAACGACTAAAAGGTTTAATGCAAGTTAATAAATACCTTGAGGCAAAAGTTTCGGAAACGGAGCTTGAGTTGAAAGCCCTCAAAGAGTCTATGATTCAAAAACCTCTTGCGACTTTTGATAGTTATGGTAACGATAGAACCAGATGTGATGGATGTTTTTACTTATATAGAGACTTGCGAAAGTTACAAGATAAGCTAAAATAACCATCCAAGCCGGAGATTACTTTTGCGGTTGATCCATCTAAATTCAACAAATCGTTAAAACCTAGAAATAAAAAATATAAATTTGTTGAAAAGGATCCTAAGAAAAGTAATCCTCATATCGTTTGTCATTATTGTTGTGACAAGGGTCATACTATTGCAAAATGCCATGCTCGAAAAACCTTGGTACCAAAAGGCAAATTGCAATGGTTACCCAAGTTAAGCAATAATGTTGCTACTAACCAACTAGGACCCAACATGAGTTGGGGACCTATTTCAAATGTCTAAGTATGTAGGAAAACGTCTTGAACCATTGAAGAAAGACACCGACAACAATGGAGTTCAAGACTTATGAACAAGGAAAATGATGAGAAAAGCTTCAACTCAACACTTACAATGTTGTGGAAATTGATCACTTCCTCCACTTAACACTCAAGGGAAGATTCTATTCTCTACCTTTTCATTTATATTCTTTTTACTTAGCTTTTGTACATTGGTTCATATACATACAACTTTCACCTTAATATGATATTTTCTTTGATAGTTGTCTAATCCTCCATTTCCAAGAATTTTGCTCAAAAATATTTATAAGTTTTTGAGACTCATACGTCTTAAATGGGGATTTGACAAAAATCATTATAATTGCCATATTAAGTTCATACTTGGCTTGTATATGTTTGTTTTGTCCTTATATGTGACTTTGTGTGCATACATAGACATATATTTTCATATGATTAATTTTGGTACTTTGATACATTTATGTGAATGGATTATCATGCATATATGGTTTAACATGTGTTCTCATGTTATAATGTTCTTTGGTATTGTTTTTGCTCACATACATAAGTATGTACCTTGTTGATTATATGTGTTTCATACATACATGTTATTTGGGAGTCATAAAAATTATTTTTCAAACTTATAAGTTCATGTGTTTTGAGAAAAATTGAAAATAATGCTTTTTGGATCGATACAAATAAACATTGTATGGATACATGTTAGTTATTCTGCAAATTTTCAAAATGAACTGATATGTATCGATACATGTAATGGTTGTATCGATACATAGCTCTTCAGTTAGGACAGACACTGTCCCATGTATTGATACATGCTGGCATGCTTCGATACATGTTGCAGAAAACTGACTTGTATCGATACAAACAGGAGTTTGTATCGATACATACGCGTGAAAACAGCTTTTATGTATCAATTTTCATTCATTCATTCATCAAACACCAAAAACTTCTTCTTTTACACGAGCAAAACCCCAAAAACCCTCATTCCCAAATTCTCAATCTCCCTCAAACTCAACCAAAACTCACAAAACTTGACCCTAAACTACTTCAAATTCATTACCCATTCATATTCCTTCATCAATTTGGTGGTTCAAGCTTCGTAATCTCCACATTCAAGACAAGGGTTTCTTCAAAAATTCACCAAGGTAACATTACACTAATCCTCACTTTAAGAATGTCTACTAGCAATAGAAGTAAGAATGGTGGTAGGATTAAGAAGATAAGGGATACTGATCATGAAGAAAATTTTAGGGAAGAAAATTTTATTCATGAGAATTACTTGAACTTCTATATTAGAACTTGTAAGGAAAAGAAAGTAATTCCTCAAAATGTTGTTGATGTTGAAAATCTTGAGGAATTACATTTAAGTGAAGTTGCTGAATCTCATTACCTTTTGTAACCTGAAAAGAGTTTACATAGAGGAGTTAATTAGGATTTTCTACTCTAGATTACAAGAACAAAATGTTGCTGAGTTTGAGTTCTGTATAAGAGAAAAGATTTACAAGGTTACTAACAATCTTTGGTTCAAACTATTTGGCATGGTAACTGATAAGAACTTAGAAAAGTTCACCGATGTTGATGGTCCTAAGTACAATATGACTGAGTTTGCAAGCACTCTAACTAGGAACGGTGAAAGTCCAAATGGAAAGGCCGGTAGACTCAAGAAAGGTCCAAGAGTCTTACTTTGGATTGTGAATCACATTCTAAGGCCTAGAGGTGGAAGCTACTATAGACTTGATTGGAAGGACATTGATCTTATGTACATTATGATGGAAAGAAAGAAAATGGATTGACCACACTACATCGTGAGCCGTTTGTTTGCCTTGAGAGATTCCAAAAAGGATCATTGTTTCGGATATTCTAGTTGGATCTGCACTATCTTAGACCACTTCAAAATAACCTACCGAGTAGCTGGATCTTGGATTAACCCAAAAAGAGATCAAATCTTCAGCATGACTCAAATGAAAAAGATGGATTATAAGTGGAATGATGATATTGAAGATTATGAGTTTTGTGGAAAGGAAGATGAAGATGAAGAAGCAATTCAAGGGAATCAAGAAGAAAGGGGTAAGAGACCAAGAGTGGAAACTCATGAAAGTGAAAGCATGGAGAGTAATCCTTCAGAAGTTAGTAATAGTGCAATCATGGAAATGTTAAAAGAAATGAGCTTAAGACAAGTTAAGTTCCAAAATGAGGTCACCATTAGATTTTATGATATGCATGCTTATAACGTCTCAAGGTTTGATCATCAACAAAATCAATTGGATGAATGCATCAAGAAACAAACTCCCGTTGATCAATACTTCAATCCTAACCTAAACCCGGATGGCATGAATGATGATGATGCTTGAATATGTTTTTGTTGCATTTTATTTTCTTTTACCGCATGAACAATTTTATTTCGTTATTTCTTATGACTTCGTTTATTTCAATATGGTTGTACGGATAATTTTGATGTTGTCATGTTTGGACAACATTCATTTTGGTTTTGTATGACTTATTATTTTGGATAATTTTGTTTGTATGGATAATCATGTTATGTTTATGCATTTGTTGCATTGATTTGTTTATTTCGTCCCATATTTGGATATGTTACTTGATTAAAATGTCGATGTGTTACGATATTCATGCGTTGGTTTTGGTTTGTTATTCTACATTCCATGTTTGTCATGATATTTGGTATTCGTCATTGGTATATTTTGGCATATCTTTGTATGTAATTATTTTGATTAGGAAATTTCATCATATAGTGCATTTCGACAAATGTAAGAGCACGATATGACTATGGTTAAAATTGTTTGAACTTGATACTTCTAATGAACTCTCTTCTTCTTTTTGATATTGTCAAAGGGGGAGAGATTTGGATTGCAAAGGCTAAGGATGAATAGCTAAAGAAGTCTTGAATATTATCAACAATATCAAATGCATTATGGCATCAACTCAGGGGGAGCGTGCTTATTGTTAGCCTTGGTGTAAATGCGTTTGTATACATATTGTTATTTTATTTGCATATTAGGTATATGCTTAGTTAGCTTATGCAAAGTTTTGACAATTATCAAAAAGGGGGAGAATGTAAGTGCACCAGTTCATCCTCATGTTTTAATAATTGTCAAAACACATAAAAATAGAGTAGAACATATTTTGGCAACATTACAAATGACTTGACAGCGAAAAACTATTTTTAAACTTTGAAATATTGATTTTTAGGTATTCTGTATCGATACATAATCATTTGTATCGATACAAATGTCCTGAAATTACTTCAGACTGATTTTGTGCATTTTGTATCGATACATATATCACTTGTATCGATACAAATATGGTCTCTCAGAGGCAGAGAGTCACCTGTGTATCGAATCATGCTTGCATGTATCGATACACACCTGTATCTCTCAAAAAACCAGATAGTGCATGATGTATCGAATCATGCTTGCATGATTTGATACATATCAGTCAAGATTTCAAGAAACTGATATATGTATCGATACACATACGTTTGTATCGATACATAGGTAAAATTTTTCAAATTTGAACGTTGGTCAAAGGGTTTGTATCGATACAAACCATCATTTGTATCGATACATGTCTGCTAAGTTTTGCCTAAATTTGCTCAATTCTATTTTCTCTTTAAATAGCAATGTGCTTTGTTATTGTAAGTGAGAGAAAAACCTGTGAGAAAGTGAAATAGCTTTGAAAAACTCTTTGGGATTCAAATTGGGTGAAGAATTTGGATCAAAGGGTTATTCTTCACAAGATCATCATCTTCCATCAAATTGCAATTCATTGAAGAATGAGTATGGGATCATTCGGATAAAGGTTGTACGTTTGATCGATAACGTTCGATACGGCTTGCGGTGAATCAGAGGCGTGATCGAGTTGATTTGTGAAGAAGGTTTGGGTTTTTCTCAAGGATTCAAGATTGTGCGATATCTTGAAGGATCAACAACGAAGAAGCGAGGTACTCAGCTGGACGATCGTTGCGAGGATTTGCGCACGGTTAGGATCGTTGGAATCAGAGGGAGAAGCTTCATTACTTGTTGAGGTTTTTACGCATAGTTTGCATTAGATTCAATATAGGGTTATTGGAGTCTTTGTAAATTGTGCACTATAGTTAAATCGTTTTTAATCAATATACTCTCAAATAACCCGTTTGGTTATTTATGGGGAGACGTACCCGGCCGACCGCGAGGACGACACGAAAGCCGGGGAACTCCCTAATCAATCGTTTGTGTCTTTCTTCCTTAATCTTTTACTTTACGCAATTGCTTTAATTTTCAATTCAATTGAATTTTTGTGTTCGTACGTGTGCACCAAAATTCAATTGACATCTATCTTGATTGTGATTGGATTAGCTATATAATTGTGTAACTTGCTTGGACTGTGATTTGGATCGTTTAATTCGAATATTTTGCATACGATCATTTCTAGTTCTTTATCATCACTCGTTCAAGGCTATACTACTTTTTCAGTGATCAATCGGGTGCAAAGAGACTACCGATCCGGTGGTGCTTCCGCGCGTACCTTTTGAACTAATTTTTTTTTAAAATCAACATTGTTTAAAAGGGCCACTTATTCAACCCCCCTTCTAAGTGGTAGCCAAGTAGTCTAACAAGGAATGCGTAATTTTGGAGGAGGAGGAGAGCTCTATTTATAACAATTTCTTGGACTTGGGCTTTCTGCATCGTGGCGCGATACACATCCATCGTGGCACGATGTCTCACATGGTTATATCATGCACAATGCCATCTATCATGGGACGATGTTGAACATATTTTCTTCAATTTATTCTCTATCCCGTCATGGCACGGTGCAGGCTAGGCCATCGTGGCACAATGTGCTATGAGTAGATTTTCTTCGTTTTTGCTTCTTTTTGTGTAATTTCTTCAACTATTGCTTCTTCTTTAAGTAACTTAATTACTTAGATATTTTCCATGATTTGGCTACTAAAACTATTAAAATTACATAAAAATAATACTAAAATTATCCTAAAAACATCATAGAAATTCTTGTCATCACTATTATGTATTGGTATTTCACAGTCAGTATAAGTACCAGCCCTGTTGAACTTAGGAAGTCATTTTATGCATTTCCTTGGTTTACTTATGAACTTTTCTGTAATGTTTCATCTATGTGGCAGTACCACTAGACTAATAAAGTTGTCTCAAGAATTTATTTGTAATATTTCGGAAACATATATTTCTGTAGTGTGTTAAATAATGAGTCTTATATTTTAAAAAGTTTCAAATTTTCCTCTTTTTTATAAGGTTTCAAGTATTTACTTAGAATTTTGGGTTCAAAAAATCAACCCAAAATTCTAAGATCAATAGGGTGTCACTCTTTATAAAAAATTTCTAACCTTTTTTCAATGTTGAACATAAATTTTTTCTAATACACCAATCACGCAAAATACTATTAGATGTGGTGCATAGATATAAATAATGGGTATAAATTGCTAAAAAATTAGCTCAAATATGATAATTGATAATTTTAACTCTATAAAATAATGGGTATAAATTGCTAAAAAATTTTGCTCAAATATAATATTTGATAATATTAATTTTGAATATATTTTATAATTTCTTATACGTATATGTTTTGGATTTGAACTTATTTTTTGTACTAGAGTTTTAAAGTTTTATTTTTGGCTCTGACCCTGAATGCAATACTACTATGTTGTAGTATTAATTTGATCATTTGGGTCTTGTTAGGAAAAATCTAAAGCTGTCAAAATGACCTAAATTGGCCCATTAGCCTTCAAATTACTTAGGCCTAGAAGTTAGCTTTAAGGATGTACTATGTGATTCATTATCTTCTTATCTTTCGGTTGAATTGTTTGTGTTTTGTTGATGTTTTATGAAGTTTTTCTTCAGATTTTTGTTTCTTACAAAGTAAATTATAAATTATGTAACCCACTTGGGTTGGTTTAGTTGTATTGGTTTGAGACCTGAGAATGTGCTCCTCTTAAGGTCTCATGTTCGATTCTCTCTGGTGCCAATTTGGATGTATTAATTCAACTTCTTCAAAAAAAAATCATAAATTATATAACTTCTCGACCTAAGAAACTTAGGCTTTGTTTGCGAGTTTGGAGGGGGGGATGGGAGGGCTTTGGAGGGAGGGAAATGGAGAAAAAATTAGAGAAATCTTTTACATTTTTTGAGAAAGTATTTTTTATAGAGAATGACAAATAAATACTTATGATTAATATATTATGAATTTAAGAATATTATAACAACATTAATTAAATTTGAAGAATTCATATAAACCCTCCAAACCCCCTCCAAACCCCCATCTAATACAATTTTTGAGTTCCCCCAAATTAGGGGGTTTTTGTGTTATGAAGAAAAAATAACCCTTCAAACTCATTCCCTCCCAAACTTCTCTACTCCTTCCACTTGTTTCTTCCTTTTTAGCATTTTCTTCCCTTCCCTTTTCCTCCAAACTCGTAAACAAAGCCTTGAGGGCTAATGAGCCGGTTTATGGAGATTTTCAAAGCTCTAGAAAAAACACTTGACTGTTGTGGTTATTCGGTATATGCCATATGCTCCTTATGAACCAACTTCCACAATCCATTTGTGTCCCTGTTTTGGATGAAGAAATGTGGTCCAATGATTATTAAAAAAAGAATACACAACAGCTTCCAATTTTCAATAGCAAGAGTTTCATATAAAAATTGAAAATAAAATAAAAATAATAATAATAAAAATAATAATAATGGCAATTAATCAATTATTATTACACACATAGTCTAGAGTCCAAGATAGAATTGGATGGCATAACCTCCCCATGAAATCTACTTCACTCCACACCTTTTATCCCTCATCTTCAAATATCCACCATTTTTATGCCACGTGGCATGTCAAATATCCTTGTTACACATACCACAAAAGACCTTTCCCATAATGGTTTTTTATCACACATATGCCATAACCTCATCAATTCCATAGTTTTTAAACAACTTGATAATGAAGATTAAAATATCTAGTCTTGCTTTGTCCTTTTATGAGTTTTCTTAAAGAAAAAAGTATCAAAATACAGTTATACCCCCTTCCAATGCACTAACACCACTCAAATTCCTGTTTTTCTAACAACATTACAATTACCTCCAAATTTGTAACAAAAACTAGGGGTAGTCACAAAACACACAATCATTAAAGTTAAACAATAAATAAATGAAAATGGTGACTTGTACTCCATAGGGCAAGACACTAGTTAAGAAAACAAAAAGTCGAATATATTGTTCATATGTATCTAATATCTTAAAGCTATAAGAAATGTTATTTTTTATATTTTACATAATTTTGTTTTATTTTTTTTATTGTTCATTAACTAATGCTCCAGGACACTAGTCAGCATGATTTATAAATAAAAAATAGATGAACAATCATTTCCGTCGCTGAACGTGTGAGACCATGTTAATATAATCATAAGACATATATAAATGTATTTTTTGTTAGCCATTTTAATTATCGAATACATTCTTAGTTAATTAGTTAGTTTTTGTATGTGTTTTTCTGTTAGTCAATTTAATAAATAAAATTACGAACAAAAACAACACTTAAAATATGTTTATAATTTCAATACATTCAAAAATTATAGCGACAACATCGCACACATTTAGGTATTAAAATAGTTGTTTGCCCATATATTAAAATAAAACCCCTGTTTCCGCTATTTATTTTTTCCTGCTAAACTTCCCTTTGTTTTGGTTCTACTAAATTCCACCTCATATATTTTATGTGTTCCAAACTTTTTCTTAGAATAAATGTCCCCTATCATATTAATCCTCTATCCAACATAAACTCACTTCTTCTTCAGCTTCTTGAAAAAATTCCTTAACTTAGAGAGAGAAAAAAAAATCTCTAAGAGAAGAAAATGGCAGCTTGTACTGTCTACTCAACACAATCTCTAAGAACAAACATCACAATTCCAACATCATCATCAAAAACACATGTTGGATTTAATCAAAAACAAGTAGTGTTCTACACAAAAAGCAACAACAAAAGAATTAACAGCAACAGCAGATATTTGATAACATGTAAAGCAAGTGATTCACAAACAATTGTGATTGGTTTAGCAGCTGATTCTGGTTGTGGAAAAAGCACTTTTATGAGAAGACTCACAAGTGTTTTTGGTGGAGCAGCAGAACCACCAAAAGGTGGTAATCCTGATTCAAACACACTTATAAGTGACACAACAACTGTTATTTGTTTGGATGATTATCATTCTTTGGATAGAACTGGTAGAAAAGAAAAAGGTGTTACTGCACTTGATCCAAGAGCTAATGATTTTGATCTTATGTATGAACAAGTTAAAGCTATTAAAGATGGAATTTCTGTTCAAAAACCAATTTATAATCATGTTACTGGTCTTTTGGATCCTCCTGAGCTTATTAAACCTCCCAAAATCTTGGTCATTGAAGGTCTTCACCCAATGTAAGTACTACTACTATCTCTAATTTCGTTACGACGAAAATATTCAGTGACCAGAATTTAATTAATTCTGGTTACTAATTATATATTTATGGAACATTGGTCATTAACAAATTGTGTTTTTTTAATGATTAGTTAGTTAATTGTCTTGTGAATCTTGAGAATCAAGGATGTGGGGATGTTATTGTTTTTTGAAATTCTCTAATGTGATAAGTTGATATACCTTATCTAATTTTTTATGATTGTGTGGTCATGGAATTTGTTAGTGACTTTTCAATCTTTCCTTAATGTATGTGGACCAACATGCATATGTGGGTCCAATATTGTTACTCTATAGTTCAATTCATGGAGTATAAAATCTTTCTTACTTTGACATTTCATAAATATTTTACTTACCTTGTTAATTAGTATTTTAAGTTGATATAATTAAGTGAAAAGAAAAGACTCAAAGTGATCAAAACAATAAAATTCTTGTAATAATTTTTTTTTATCATAAGTTTGTTTGATTATTAATTTGAGATTTTTCCTTGCATGCAGGTATGATTCTAGAGTCAGGGACCTCTTGGATTTCAGTATCTACTTAGACATTAGTAATGAGGTGAAATTTGCATGGAAAATTCAGGTAATTAAAGACATATAATTCATAAATTAAAAAATTTGTACAAGGATAATTTGTTATGCTTCTCATACATTGTGGCCTAACAATTATTTGATAAATATGTAGAGAGACATGGCAGAACGTGGACACAGTCTTGAAAGTATCAAGGCTAGTATTGAAGCAAGGAAGCCTGATTTTGAAGCTTATATTGGTAATAATCAATTAATTGATTCCAACTTTGTTCAACTTGAATTGTTCATACTAGAATAAATGAATTACAAACAAAAAATGTGTCGCTAATTTTGTCGTCTCTAACAATTTACGACATAACTAGAAACATTTAATTTTTGCTTATGTCTCTAACTATAATATAGCATCGACAACTCTGATTGAATTTGTGTTTGATGTCTTATTGTGTCAATGTCTGACACTAACACTTGTCGATAGTGCCTATGTGCCAATGTTGTCCAATATTTGTGTCGGTGCTTTATAGCTAATTTTCATCGATAATTCATTTTCATTTGTTTACTAGTTATCCATGTGTTAATTAACTTGTGCATTTGTTGTTTTTAGATCCACAAAAGCAATATGCAGATGCAGTGATAGAAGTGTTACCAACTCAATTGATTCCTGATGATAATGAGGGAAAGATTTTAAGAGTGAGGTTGATCCAAAAAGAGGGTGTTAAGTACTTTAGCCCAGTTTACTTGTTTGATGAAGGTTCAACCATTTCATGGATACCATGTGGAAGGAAACTTACATGCTCTTACCCTGGCATTAAATTTTTCTATGGACCAGAGTCTTACAAAGGAAATGAGGTATCAACTATAGTCTATTCTTCAAATATTCTATCAACTTTTTTTTCTTTTTCAATATTTTTTATTTACCACAATTTAGGCTAGTTCCAAGTTGAGCTAATTCCTTTAGATACTAGTAATAACTAATAGAATTGAAAAAATCTATTGATTTTCCAAGCTTAAAGCAAATTTTGAGAGATAAATTTTTGCTTTAGGGTTCTGCGGTAACAAATATTGATTTTTCGTATGTTTGGATTCACATTGGCACGTCAAAATTTGTGTCCCGAGCAATGCTTAACGTGAAATTTCTTAAGAAATAATATGGAGCTTCTGTGTTGTCGTGCTATTTCACCAATATTTTGTTAAAATCCAATACGAATCGAACCAAATGCAAAAGAATGATTTAATTTTGAAAAATTGGTTATGACTAAAAGTAACATGAATATAAAGTTATTCATTATATTCATGTAAACTTTGGTTTAACAAAAATTTAAGACAAAAACTCTAAATTCTACCTTTAAGTTATATTCAATTATACTAACGTGTCGAAAATTAATTCTACACCATGCATTTTTGCTTTATAAAAATAAATAACAAATAATTTGTTTTATTGATTAGTCTAAAGTTAAGACTTCGATTGCTTTATCCTTGTGTCGGCCCTGAATATTAACTTTTTTTTTCTCTTTTCACTTAATCAAAATATTATATCATTCTTTTTGTCTATCTCTTTAGGTGTCAGTTGTGGAAATGGATGGACAATTTGACAGATTAGATGAACTAATATATGTTGAGAGTCACTTAAGCAACTTATCTTCCAAATTCTATGGAGAAGTAACTCAACAAATGTTGAAGCATGCTGATTTCCCTGGTAGCAACAATGGAACAGGTCTCTTCCAAACCATAGTTGGTTTGAAGATAAGAGATTTATTTGAGCAGATAGTAGCAAGCAGGGCTGAGTCTCCAGTAGGAGCAACAAAAGCTTAAATTAATTAATTAGGAACAATCTGCCTTATATTTATTTATACATATATAATATTGGACAAGGCAGTAATTGAATTCTTATTTTTGTGTTTTCCACAATTTCTGTATTATTGTATGTTATTTTGTCTATGAAAATACTCTGCATGTATTTATTTATGTAATGTAATATTTTGTAACTTATATAATATAGAGGAGAAAAAGCAGGGCTGAGATTTTTCAGCTATGTTGATAAAAAGATTGGAATAATTTGACATTACTGGCTCTAGTGTTATCCATACATATATAGGTCATGCATCCATATATGAAAGAATGTTATGAAATAATATATTTCAATAAAATAGAAAATTAAAATTATATTATTTATAATATAAGGGGAAAGAAGAAAATATAAAATATTAGATAGTCAAAATGTTCTAAAAATCAACGGTAAAGTGGCCATGAAAATATAAAAAAATATTGTAATAAATTTATTTATAATAGTTTAAATTAATAATGAATATAATCTTGTAGTATATATTTAAACAAAAAAAAAGGTGTAGAAGAAGATTGGGAGCATAAATAATTTTAGGCAAAATTACATCCTTAATCCTTTAACTTAATTTCAGGTAACAATATAGTCCTTATCTTTTTTTACGTCATTTTAGTCTTTTTTTGGCCTTTAATCCATGGTTATACATGATTTTTCAAGTTTCAAATATATGATTTTCTTTTATAGCATAAGTATGTTTATGATTGAAAATGAACAATGAAATAAAATTATAAATTTCAAACTTGAAATTCATATTCAAACATTAATGTTATTAAAAAAAGATAAAGAACTAAAATATTACCTAAAATTAAATTAAAAGATTAAAGATGTAATTTTTCAATAATTTTCCCTAATTCTAACTTCTTTTTTTGTCAATGTGAAATTGATGCCGAAGTACCAATCGTTAATTGATTCAGTGGTGATTGTCGCTGAACTTGGTAGGGAGGACTACGGTTCGATTCCCCGCAACTGCGATCGGGAAGGAGCTAGAACCACTTGATGCCAAAATTGACCTCCGAACCAAATTAAACTGGTGGTGGAGAAAAAAATTGATGCCGAAGTTACCTTCCGAATCAATATGAAATTTGAAATTTAACTTCTGAAATGAATTTAAGGATATAACTAGAATTTTGGAGGCTAAGAGCAACTTAGGGGGAACTAAAGAGAAAATTTCTTAATTTTATTTTCTAGAAGGCCTGCTATTTTTTGGGTCCAATACTAGGCCTGCTAGTACAGCTATGAAGCTCTAGATTGGGTGTAACATTCAAATTAGGCCTTTTATAGAATTAAATATTGAACAATTGCTCTTCTCTCCCCTCTGTCAATAAAAGTTTAAGTTAAACTGGTCGGACCGGTCGAACCAGAAACCGGACCTGTATCCGATTCGGTTGGTGCGAAAAACCGTTTTACGAGAGAACCGGGATCAAACTGGGAAAACCAAGAAAAAACCGAAAAAAACCGGTGACCCGGTTTGAAGGTCTAGATTTTTTTTTTTTGTTTTCAGTATTTTTTTTAAAAAATAAAAACATCGAAAAAGCCAAAATTAGAAACAAACCGGAAAAAGAAAGGAAAAATATGATTTTAATAAAGATATTACAAGACTATGACTTTTACATTTATCATGATATGAATATTTACAAAGTAATTGCCAACATATATGTTCTTAGTTTGGCAACAAAGTAATTAAATATAATTACAAAATAATAAGAAATGATATTGCAATTATTACAAATGATATTCTATTGATTGATAATAATAGCGTGAGATTTCGTAAAAAAAAAATAATAGTGTGAGATATTTAAAATATTTGTGATTAATGTTGGCTAAGATATTGCTCTTTTATTTAATAGTATAAAACTTTGAATATTATACAATTTTTTTTGAAGAAGCAAAATTAACTCACCCAAATTGGAATATTATCCTTACAAAAAAAGAAAAAGGAATATTATGCATTTTTTTTGTTTAATATGTTTTATATATTATAAAAAATATATATTTAATTAAAAACGGTCTAACCCCAATCCGACATTGAACCAGTAAGCTCACTGGTTCGATGACCAATCTGATTCTGACAACCTTGAGTTTAACATAGTCAACAATCATAAATATCACCACGGATTTTCTTCTTCACCAACATACCTTCCAATTACCACTGTTTCTTCTAAAAAAAATTCAATAATTAAAATTTTATTATAAAGGTCTATTCCAAAAGGAAAGACCGGGAGAAAATTACAACCAAACAATACGAACAAAAAAACAAAATAAATATACCACTAAGAATTAAGAAAACACCTACTCCTCGATAGAAGACAAAAATAAACTCCTCAACAAAAAACCTCTAACAACACTGGTGAAGAACCTGGGAAACCTTAACCAATGACCACAAATCACGCCCCAAAAAATCTTTAAGAGAACAAAGTAAAAAATAAATTCATCTAAAGTGCTTTTGGGTGAATATTTTTCTTGAACTTCGACAGAGTTTAGATAGGTTCTGAATAACTTTCTCCTCCATCTCCGCATAAAGGCCCAATTGCTTATCAAGCTCCCAAGTTTTTCTAGCTTCATGATCATCCTCATCCGAGTTATCTTCTGAGCTTAAACCAACGTTATCATTTTTGTTCTGGTTTAATTTATTTTTTAACTATTCCATTCTATTGTATTTTTTTTGTTACAAGGCTAATCAAAACAACAAAAAAACATAAAAAAAGAGACGAGAACTATTCTCTAAGGAAGAACGTTCCGGCAGCATCGCTACGGAGAATGTCAAAGAGACCTTCTGGGGGAGATGCGTGAATCGTGAGATCAGACTCTGAAGAGGCTCCAAGCTTGGCTAAGAAATCCACACAATTGTTTTTCTCTTTGAGAGTGTGGCGAAGCGTAGTGTTACTTTGAGAAAACGGTTCTTTGATGTCTTGAATCAATAAAGCTTGGTTTAATTTATTTTTTTACTATTTCATTCTATTGTATGTTTTATTAAGCAATACAATTTTGTAACTATAAAACAATAACAACAATCTTTTAAACTATTCATAAAAGAAAAAAAGTTGAATTCTTCGATATACATTTAATTTAATATGTACCGGTACATTTATTGATGTGGACACTTGGGACTGGTTCACAAATAATACATATGAATTTTTCTATAATAAATACTATTTATGGACCCACTAAAATTATATACTTCAGTAGTATACCAGTACATATCCAAATAAGACGTATACTGGAGTGTTAAAAAAAATCTTTTAAACTAAAACATTCTCACATTAAACCAAATTCTTACAATAATTGAAATTTATTTAAGGAATTAATTTTTTCCAATACCTATTCTTTCGTAATTAGCAATGAAATCTAGATCTAACTCATTAAGAAATTCAAAGATCTATCACTTATCCCATGTCTTATTTATTGGTCACACACACATACTATATGAGCATATAAAAGAGTCAAATATATCCATCCATTTGAACTTGTCGTTTTGATCTAATTTAAGCAAAATGTGTGCTACAAGCAATGTTTTAAAAACCGGACCGGACATCGAACCGTGAGGGTACTGGTTCACTGGTTTATTGGTCGAACCACTGGGTCACTGGTCGAATCGCATGAATAAACCGGATTAAACCGGATAAACCGGTAGAACGAACCGGTCTCTATAATAAAACTATATAGGTATTAAACTGGTCGAATCAGATGACTCAATCTCTAAGAAATCATGACATGACACATAAATTTTTTGAAAAACTCGGAAATTTCATAATGTAATAAGTTCTTAAATTCAAATTCTAAATGTTGTCATCACACACAATAAAATAGTACAAAATACAAATCCAAATAAGTTTTAAACAAAATTTAATTGCAACATAAACGGAATAACAAAGTGTCTAATAAATTAAAATCTAAGGAGACATTTATTTCAATGTTGGACTCTCTTTTATTTCTTTTGGTTCTTCTATTTAAAAAAAAATACAAAATGATGTTGTTTTGAGACTTTTGGCTAAAAAAAAAAAGAAAAAAAAAGCACGTGCAATCAAACCGGCGGTTTGAAAAAACCGCCGGTTCACCGGTTTTTCCGGTTTTGAGCGGTTCCCACCGGTCTAACTGCATGGCCGATCCAACATTCGAACCAGACCGGTCACCCCTCCGGTTCACGGTCTGACCGGTCCGACCGGCCGGTCCGGTCCGATTTTTAAAACACTGGCTACAAGACGGTGCATACAACATAAAGGAAGAACTAGACGCATCTTGCGAAAGTGTCACGGGTGAGATACCATCTCTTTCGTTCCACCTCATGCACAACACGCAATATTATTCACCCATACTAATATCATTTTTCTCCTAACTTCTTTTGCTTTTTCACTTTTTGATGTTACTTTTTCTATAAGTATATATTTTGTGCTATGTGAGAAGATCGAACTTTATTTATGAATAATTTGTATTGTCTAGAAGTACAATTTCTAAAACAAAACATATTTGATTATTTTGAAGTAATGAAGTGAAAATTAAGGAATGTTAGAATAAGAAAATATTTATTAAGATATGCATAAGTTTTCTTATATTTGTTGAGAAAATACTTCATTAGGTTAATTTATTCTAAGCCATATAATTTAGGGATTTAGTTTAAATTTAAATATATTCAATAGGCTATAAATACCAAGGTAGTATCATAATATTTAGTATGTAAATATTCGATGTAAATATTGTATTTAGTTCATTCACTTCATTCATCAATAATATTTCTATTTCTTATTATTTTCTCATATTATTCCCCCTAAATACCACAAATCCAACATGCGCTGCAACTTTTTCCGAGAAAAATTAACTCTCGGTTATTGTTCACTTTACCTTTCTTTTTCTTTTCTTCATATAAACCCTAGCCGTCATTAGGATTTCTTTTTTATTTCGTTTCACCCTTTATGATTCTTGTTTATGTTCTTTGTTTTCTATTCTAACCTTATTTATATGTTACCCTGACATACATCCGGTCACTTTTCCATGAATCATTTACCTTTACCCACCGTTTTTTCAAGATTGATCGTTAGTCTCTCTTGGTCTTGTTTTGGTGGTCCTAATTTCCCTTTTGTGATGCTTTAATCCGCGGTTCCCGTTTGTGATGTTTTAATCCGCGGTACCGTTTGTGATGCTTTAATCCGCGGGCTTCCCGTTTGTGATGCTTTTATCCGCGGGCTTCCGTTTGTGATGCTTTAATCTGCGGGCTTCCTGTTTGTGATGCTTTAATCCGCGGGCTTCCCGTTTGTGATGTTTTAGGTTCGTTTGGTTCGAAGTTTTTGGAGGGGAGGGGAGGGGAGGTGAGGGAATATTTTAAATTTTTATGTTTGGTTCAATTTTTTAACGAGGGGAGGGGGAAGGGGAGAAGTAATTTACTTTTTTACTCTTAACCTTATAAACTCAAAATAAGGATTAAATTATAATGGATATATTACGTCAAAAAAAAATCTAATGGATATATAACAAAAAAAATCTAATGAGTAAAAAATCTAAATATTTTTTGTTGTAAAAAAAAAAAAAACCTAGAATTTTAATATTCCAACAAGGATAATTTTGAATTTTAATAAAAAAATGAGGGTAATTTTGTCAACATAATAAATTATGTTTTACCTCGCCTCCCCTCCTTAAAAATCCCTCACCTCACCTCCCCTCCCCTCCCCTCCTTCTCAGTTGAACCAAACAAGCCCTTAATTCGCAGGTTCCCGTTTGTGATGCTCTAACCCGCGGGTATTTTTACATAATTTGATATGGATTCATTACTTCGGCCGCTGCTCTACTACTTCTTTGGTTGTTGCTCTTCGTTGGATATGCTATCAAATGATTTAATAATTTATTTTGAGGGTTAATTTTGTAACAAGCTTAAAGCTTAGTAAGCTTTAGCTTGAGGGGGAGTGTTAGAATAGGAAAATATTTATTAAGATATGCATAAGTTTTATTATATTTGTTGAGAAAATATCTCATTAGGTTAGTTTATTCTAAGCCATATAATTTAGGGATTTAGTTTAAATTTAAATATATTCAATTGACTATAAATACTAAGATAGTATCATAATATTTAGTATATAAATATTCAATGTAAATATTGTATTTAGTTCATTCACTTTATTCATCAATAATATTTCTATTTCATATTATTTTCTCATATTATTCCCCCTAAATACCACAAATTCAACAAGGAACTATACATATATGGCATATTGATAGCCCATTTTGTATAAAAACTAATCAAGTGTGTTACCATTTTATATGTCGTGGGGAAGACTTCCAAAAGCATCTTTGTCCCTTTTTCACATGCGGGGTTTGAGCTTCTCCAAATCAAAGGCCAAAGTTGTTGCTTGTGGAGCCGTCCAACCCCAATGAAAATATAAGTATATAAAACAATAGAAAAATAAAAGAGTGAAAAATATAGAAAGTGTGACAGAAAATAATTGTGTTAAAAGATAGTGCAAAAGTATAAAATAACAAAAGACAAATATAAGTGAAAAAGTAAAAAGCGTAAAAAAAAGAAAATTATGATTTTCAAACTTATAACTATTTCCTAGCGTAAAAAATTATAGCGAACTTAATTATATGAGGAGGGATTCGTTGACTCCAGGACTTACTCCGCTTAATAACTTGATATCGACATTATATTTCTTCAATTCAACCGTTGAATTGAAAGATCTCATTGAGTAGATCAATTCCACACATTTTTATAAAAATTCAAAATCGTTTGATTCTTTTTATGAACATTTCAATTGAACGTACAGAAAACTTTTTAAAAAAACGGTTGAATTTCAATAGTCTAAATGCATAACTATATTCTATTCTTTTGAATTTTGAGTTGATCTATTCAATGAGATCTTTCAATTCAACGGTTGGATTGAAGAAATATAATGTCGATATCGAGTTATTAAGTGGAGTAAGTCAATGGAGACTTACTCCTGGAGTCAACGGATATATATATCTATACTAATATATAAAGGGGATACAAATTTTTGGGATGACTTTTTCATTATTCCTATTTTACCCTTAAAAAAAACTACAAAAAAAACTAAGCACAACTTCCACATAAAAATAGGTTTTCAGTTTTTTTATAGTAAAAAACAAATATATATATATATATATATATATATATATATATATATATATATATATATATTTTTCTTCTTATATATATATATATATATATAATAAAAATAGGTTAAGATAAGTCCAATAAAAAAGGAGATTAAGTAGTTATTTATATTTGCACAATGGAGAATATATTTTTTTTTTATACAAAAGAGACTTGCTTAGCAAGCAAGCCCTCACATATATTAAAAGAGAAAGCAAAATACAAGAGAAGCGAGGGGGGACATAAAACCTAACCCTCTCAGCCAACAGAAACTAACAAAATCTATAATATGGCATTCCCAAACGATTTTTCCCAAAATCATCTAATAACAAAGGAGGTACATGATTCCACCAAGAAAAAGCATTCAAAGATAAGCCAAGATTAGCCAATTTATCAGCACAATGGTTGCCTTCCCTGTAGATGTGAGAAACATAAAAGTTCATATTTGAAATCAGCAGCAAACAATTCTCCCAACGATTTCTTAAGACCCAAGGCACAATTTTGGAAGAGGAAAAAGCATGAACAACTAACATGGAGTCTGATTCCAGCCAAAGCTGAGTCCACCCCTTAGAATTTGCAATTTCAATGGCAAGCATTGCACCAATCAGCTCAGAATTCAGAGAAGTATTAATATCAAGATTTGAAGCAAATGCACCTAAAAGAGATGCATTAGAGTTTCTGAATAAGCCTCCACAAGCAGAGAGACCTGGATTACCCAATGAAGCACCGTCACAATTGCATTTGACCCAATTTAAGATTGGAGGTTGCCAGACCACTTCTTTGATTTTAGGAGCATTACCAGAATTCATCCTAACCTTAAACTGTTGAAGGATGACAAACTCCGAGATATTAGAAACAGCCTTTAAACAAGCATTGTTACCAGACAAGGATACAGAGGCAATGATGAGATTGATAAGAGATTTCCAATGAATCTTCTTGTCATTGAATCTTATTTGATTACGAGCAAACCAAATAAAATTCACACAGTTGACAATAGCTGCTGCAATCACCAAGTTACACAAAGGAGAATGACTTGAATTACAAAGGCTGAAAGCATCAATAAGGGCATTGAAATGACAGTTAGTATTGAGACAATAGCTAAGCCAGTTCCAAATGTTTTGAGCATAGCTGCAATTCAAGAACAAGTGATCAATTGTTTCCAAATTAGATTCACATAAGCTGCACATAGAGGGAAGGAAGCAACCTCTTAAAGAGAGACTGTCATCAGTAGGTAGCTTGTGCTGCAAGCATCTCCAGATTACCATGGACTTAGATGGAGGGATGGAGGCATTCCAAATCAACTTGGTCCAGCTGAGAGGGTTACCATTGGGACAGTGGAAAGAGTAAGATTCCTTCATAGATAGGTCACCATCATGAGAGTGTCTCCAGAGAAGTTTGTCTTCTTTTTCACATAAAGGAACTGTGACATTATCTACTAATGACTTTAAATCAGGATAAGCCAAATAGAGACAGGCAGGGATATTCCAACTCTTATTCTCAATAAAATCTTTAACTTTTGCTTTGAGTAAAGAGTGAAGATGCTGAGGAATGTTCAGAGAAAAAACCAAGGGATCACCACACCAAGGATCAGACCAGAAATTGATAGATTCACCATTGCCTACTTGCCAAGAAGTTTTATTACAAATTTCATGAAATTTGTGCTTGATACTACTCCAAACAGAAGAAAAAATGTGATAAGAAATTGGAGTTGTACCTTTTAGAACTCTAAACCTGAGAAACTTGGCCCACTGCAAGTCAGATTGCATGAGCTCCCAGCAAAGCTTTAGTTTAGCAGCCTCATTGAATTTAGTGAGTGATCTGATGCCTAGACCACCTTCATGAAATGGGGTGCAAACTTTGTGCCAAGCCACAGTTACCAGCTTTCTTTGACTTACATCACCACTCCAGAGAAAATTTCGAATCCATCTTTCAACATCTTTAAGTAAACTAGAAGGCCAAGAATAAACTGAGATAGAGTGAACCATCATACCTTGAATCACACTTTTTATGAGTTGCATCCTACCAGCCATGGAAAGAAATGAAGCCTTCCAAGCTGATAACTTAGATTTAGTCCTGTCAGCCAAGGGTTGAAGGTGACATTTCTTAGGCTTACCTTTGAAAATTGGAACACCAAGGTAGACAAATGGTAACACGCCAATACTAAAACCTAAAGAATTAGCAATAGAAAGAAGTCTCTGAGAAGATACAGCACCAGCATAAATAGAAGACTTGTTAGGATTTACAAACTGACCAGATGTTTCAGCATACTTGATGAATAAAGAAGACAAAGATTGAGTGTTTGACCTTGTGGCTCTACAAAATAACATTATGTCATCTGCATATAAAATATGAGAAGGAATATCCATATGCCTAGAGCCTTTAATGAGAGTTAACTTGCCATGTCTGACTAGTTGAGTGATGCTTCTGCTGATTACTTCTTCTGCAAGGCAAAATAGAAGAGGAGAGAGAGGATCACCTTGACGAACCCCTCTTGAGCAATTAAAGAAACCATGCTGCTTGCCATTTATAGAGATAGATATTTTTGCTGACAAGAGGATAGAGTGAATCCAATGGCAAAACACCTTATTGAAACCAAATGCTTTCAACACCCTTAAAAGAAAAGACCATTTCAAAGTGTCAAACGCTTTGGCTATATCAACTTTGATGGCAAGATTGCCACCAAAACTTCTTTTGTGTAGAACATTAATTGCTTCAGAGGTCAAACAAATACAATCCTTAATACTCCTCCCTTTGATGAAACCCCTCTGTTGAATTGAAGTTATGGCAGGCATAATAGAAGCTAACCTGTCTGCAATGATCTTAGAAATCAACTTGAATTTAAAGTTAGCAATAGCTATAGGCCTATAGTCATTCACACTATCAGCATTTTCTTTTTTAGGAATCAACACAAGAGTATTAGAATTAAAATTAGGCAAAATCCAACCAGATGTGAAAAATTGCACAATAGCATTTATCACATCTCGATGGATTATGTTCCAAAAGGTTTGATAAAAAACAGCTCCAAATCCATCAGGACCAGGAGCACTATCTTTATTTAAAGAAAAAACTGCATTTTTAATTTCATCATATGTAGGCAACCTAGTAAGCATACTATTGATTCTATCTGTAATAAGATTAGGAATAACATCATCAACAAGACCATTATCAACATCAGGGTCAGTTGAATTGAAAAGTGAAGTGAAGTGATTGACAATATGAGCATTGACTTCGTCAGGGCGATTTAAAGAAATTTCTCCATTCCTAATAGATGTGATTTGGTTTGTGGCTTTTTTGATCTTGGCTATTTTATGAAAGTAAGCAGTGTTTCTATCTCCCTCACAGTGCCATTTGACTTTGGATTTTTCATGCCAAAACATCTCCTCCATGAAGAGAGCATTCTCAAGGTTAATTTGGGCTAGTTTTTCTTGTTCAAGGAGAGAATCAGTGGGACCATTGGAATCAATCAGAGCTTGAATGTTGTCAACATTAGATCTAGTTTGCTTAACCTTCTCATGAATGTTGCCAAAAACAGTCTTGTTCCAGATTTTGAATTTCAATTTCAAGAGTTTGAGTTTCTCACAAAGAATATACATGGGGCAACCAACAATACTAGCACTCCAACATTGTTGAACCACATTAACACAGTCTGGATGAGCTATCCACATTTTTAAAAATTTAAAGGTTGAGGGTTGTGAACCAACAAGATTATTGAATTCAAAGAGGATGGGGAAGTGGTCAGATTTGTTCTTGGTTAAGGTGGAAACATTCACAGTGGTACAACAGTCAAACCATTCCTGGTTACAAATGACTCTATCAAGTCTCTTTTGAGTGTAATGTCTGCCTCTTCTACCATTGGCCCAAGTAAAGAAAGCACCATGAGTAGGGAGATGAAAAAGATGGTTCTGATCAGTCCAGTTTTGAAATTCCAACATAGGTAACCTAGCTGGAGTAGAGTTACCCCTATATTCATGGGAACCAAGAATAGTATTGAAATCACCCATGTAACACCAAGGAAAAAGATATTGAGAATGAACTTGGGTCAAAGCATTCCAAAGATTTCTTCTATGCATATAGCAAGAAGATGCATAAACACCAGAAATGCCAAAGGATTTGCCATCAATATCAACTGATATAGAGATATGTTGATCACATGTTGCTAAAAGAGTAGGATTTAAAGATATAGAACAAAGACACCAGAGATTAGGGGAGTTGTTAGGTCTACTATTAACAGCAAAAAGCTTCAAACCAAGTCTGTGTAACCATCTAGGAGATAATCTATTAACATTCATCCAAGGTTCGGCTAAAAAGCAAATATCAGGTTTGAATTCCAAAAAAAGATCTTTTAAAGCTAACTTTGAGGAGGGGTTAGCAAGCCCTCTAATATTCCAGTAAAAACACTTCATTTGGAAGGCTTGGGAGAGCCAACCTTTGATTTGGTTATGTGACTTGCCTTGTGAATGGAGGGCTTACTTGGTTTGGCCTTATCAAATTTTTTCCTCGTGGTGACCAATTGAAAACCATCATTCTCAGTGTTACTTGGAGACAAATTATCAGCTTGCTTGTTAACATCCAAAGCAGGGATATCTGGAGGTTTATCTAAGAGCAAAGGAGGGACCTGAAGCATTGCTTGATCTTCAATATCAGCTAAGTTAGCCCAAGAATCCTTTAGAAAATGAATATCCTGTTGCACAAGTAATGCAGACTGATCTGTTTCAACAGTTTTTTGCTTTTCAACAATGGTTGGGGAAGGAACTTGAGTATTATCCACAAACTCAGATTGAGTTGAAGATGAAATCACTGGAGATTTTTCAGGAGTATTTTCAACCAAAATGACCGGTTGCCTCACTGGTTGCAACAATGGAGTGTTAGCTAAGTCTTCACCAATAGGAGAACTGTCTGACACATTGTTGATTTCTTTTTCTAAAATTCTATCAGCTTCCAACCTGACTTGGTCATGGTTCACTTGTGAATATTGCTTAGAAGATGATACTTCAACAGGGATAACATCATCAACTTTTTCAGTGGGTTGAACTGGAACATATTGCTTAGGGGGTTCAGGTTTTTTAAGAGCTGGTTCCTTTCTTCTTTTGCAATTTTCAAACTTGTGGCCAATGAAATTGCAATGATCACAATATGGGGGAAGATTTTCATATTCTACAACAACAAAAAAAGCAAATCCTTTTCTCTCAACAAGGATTTTATAAACTAAGTCCTGCGCCAGATCAACATCAACTAGAACACGAGCATAGTGACCAAATGTCCTTTCCAGCATAGGTTTGTTTGTGAATGAGTCAGTACATATAGGGATACCTATGCTACTAGCAACAGCAAATAAAATATTTTGTCTCCAATACTCTTGAGAGAGTCCAAAGATTCGAATCCAAACCTGGGCTGTTGTCTGTTGTTGCATTCCAGGATTGAAGTCAGTTGACCAAGCAAACAATTTCAACGACCCCGGTGATAGATTCCAAGCACCAACAGCTCTAACACTTCGCATGTCTTCTAAGGAGGAAAACGAGAATTCAAAGAAACCTTTTCCAAGGGAAGTTAAACCCCATCTTCCAATGGATTTCCAGAGAACAGATAGCTTTGATCTCAAGCCATCAATGGATAGCGGTGACGATCCTTTGGGTAACATGATTCTACCATGAAGGTTGTGTTTGCATGCATCGATGCCGGCCAAGTAATCGGTTTCCGGTATGGCTATCGCGACATGATCACCCTTGAGACAAGGTTTAGGGAACTGACTTAACGGGATATCGCAAACATTTGTCAGAGCTTGAGCGAACGTACGTTGTTGAGGTGGCGTTGATGTTTTGGGAAGAGAAGTATCTATCGATGATTGGGATAAGCAAGGCCAAGGGATAACTACATGAGGTTTATCGGTGTTTATTTGAACAGCCATGGAGATTTGACGGTGATTTGTTGGTGGTTGGCGGTGGATTAGAGGTGTAGCGGAAGGAAAGCTAAGTTGATGGGTTTACTTTAGGAATAGTAAAAATCTCTTAAAAATCACCCTAATTTCACCAGAGCACATATTGCCTTTCAACTCTGTACTAAAAAATCAGAGATCCGATTCAGCACAATGGAGAATATTGATCACATAAAAAAAAAGAATATCGATCACACAAACGGGCATGTTTGGCGGCTAATATATATAATATGGAGAATAAGGAAACATATTTCTTTTTATGAGAAAAAAGAAAATAGATATTTTCCTGTAGAAAAAAAAGAAATAAATATTTGATTTACCAAAAAGTATTCAAAATATTTATTTTACGCGTATGAGCATGTTTAGTGCCGCGAACCTAGCGATTTTCACATTATTATTACAAGAAAAACTTTCCCGCCGCATGGAAAAGGTAGCGAAAGTAAAGAAAGGAATAAAAAGATTAGCACCTTTAATTATTTTTTTAATTTTATACCTTTTAGTTACTTTGATGCGTGACATGATAATGACATACTATATGAACATTGACAAAGACAATCACAAACAAAACAATTGCCCTTAAGACTAACACTAACAGGACATGATTTGTTGTACTAATTAACACACGTAATTAAACTTTAAATACAATTTTAAATCTCGATCTTTAATCTTAAATCAAATAATTTAAATTAAAAATTGTATTTTTTTAATTAAAATGGTCCTAACAGTTAAATTGAAATTAAATGATTCAAATTTATTAGTGTGGCCTACTAAAATCTAAACCCCTAACACTAGTGTTGTATGAAGTAATAATATGGGACAACCAAACAATTCAACTAAACTATATTCCACAAGAATCCAAATTCATAGTAAACTTAACAATTCAACTTAACTCGCCTAATATTTTTTTTTTTATAAACAATTTAACAATATTGATAAATAAATAAAAAAGAAGACAAATTTCATAAAATACAAAGAATATATTAAAGATACAAGTTTAATTATTTAAGGAAATCATTATCATGTAATAATTTACAATTAATTTTCATAAACAAACAATTTTTTGTCTTGAAATTTACCCTTCCTCTAAGGGTCTGTTTGATTTGAGGGTTTTGGAAGGGAGGGGAGGAGATGTGATATTTTAAATTTTTATGTTTGGTTCACCTTTTTAATGAGGGGGAGGGAATAAGAGAAGTAATTTATGTTTTTACCCTTAACTTTATAAACTCAAAATAAGAATTAAATTATAATGGATATATTACGTCAAAAAAAATCTAATGGATATATAACAAAAAAAAATCTAATGAGCAGAAAATCTAAATTTTTTTGTTGTAAAAAAAAATATAATCTAAAATTTAAATATTCCAACAAGGATAATTTAAAATTTTAATAAAAAAGTGAGAGTAATTTTATCAACAAATTATGTTTTACCTCGCATCCACTCCTTAAAAATCCCTCCCCTCATCTCCCTTCTTCTCCCCTCCCCCTCGGTTGAACCAAACAAACCCTAAGAATATAAATAATAAAAGATAATCTTATTCGAGATATTAACCGGATAGATTTTATATTTATATTATTTTTTATATAAAAACAAATAAAAAAAAAACACCACCCTAGTAGCAGAAACACTACAACTACAAAGAACACAAACCATAACATGCCACATATTGTTATCATCACACAACCTCCAATGCCACATTATTCTATCTTCTATTCCAATTCCTTTTCTCCATCAAGCACATGCAAATCCCAATTACTACTTCCTAGTGCACTCTTACTCATCACAATCAAACAAAATCCAAACTTCTATATTTTAATCAAAGTCCATTAATATAGTCAAAAAAATAAATAAATCCAAACATACAGCAAAAACCACCTTTCACTCTTTCCTTAATAAACAAACAAAATTTAATGTAAATCAAAATCAGTTATTGTTCTTTGCCTTCACCATTCTGTCACAAAAAAATCTTCTCTTTTGCTCTCTCTCTCTCTCTCTAAAAACTCTCTCTCTCTAAAATGGCTACTCTTCAAGACCTTGGTGTATCAGCTGCTATCAACATACTATCAGCTTTTGCTTTCTTGTTAGCATTTGCTTTACTAAGAATTCAACCAATCAATGACAGAGTTTATTTCCCAAAATGGTATATTAGTGGTGGAAGAAGCAATCCAAGAAGTTCTGGAAATTTTGTTGGGAAATTTGTCAACCTTAATTTCAAGACTTATTTGACTTTTCTTAATTGGATGCCTCAAGCTTTGAGAATGAGTGAAACTGAGATTATTAATCATGCTGGTCTTGATTCTGCTGTTTTTCTCAGAATTTATACTCTTGGGTACTCTTCTTTTAACCCTTTTCATGCTATTTTTAGTATAAAGTTTCAATTTTTATCCTAAGTTTTCTCTCTCTCTATGTTGCTTAGTTTTTGTTTGCAGCTAAAATTTTCATCATATCTCATAATGGGTTTTCAGAATTTGCTAATTCTGTTTTATTTATTTTTAATTAGCATAAAAAAGTTTTTATTTTTAGGCACATTGTATAGTTTTTCCACTCTCTATTTAGTTAATTGAAATATTTTTATTTTTTACAAGAAAAAAAGAAGAAATTAATCTTTATATTGTGTTAATGGGAATTGTGATTTTTCTTTGTTGTGTAATTAATATCCTATGAAGCATTGTTTTTGGGGTGGTTGTGTTTTGAGAATTGTTAGGAACAATGTCTGGTTATTATCCTTGTGAAAATGTTAAGAATTTGTTGGGTTGTATTGCATGTGTTTTGTTATCAGAGAGATTCAATTCAGTGTCATGCCGTGTGGTTTTCAACTTTCTTTTTTGCTAATGTCAGCTTTTGTTGATGTGTTTTCGTGTGGTTTTCAAATTTTGATCCATGTGTGATGTTAGTACTGTTTTTTCTTCTTTGCTTCAACCTCCCTCAACTTTGTTCTGTCTGTACTATGTGTGTGAATATTTTGAAGGGGACGGCCGAGGTTTGAATCCCGGATTACCCACTTCTCCACACTTACATGTGAGTCTAGCTACTAGGCTACTTAGACTAAAAAAATTGAATTATTATTATAGTCCTTATGTTAAAAATGTAGTGAGTTATTATTAAAAAAATTAAATTGGAGAATGACGAAATTATTATTTAGGAAGCACATACATTTGTCGCATTAGGCATGTCCCAGTGTCGGGTATTCGTCGGTGTCTGACACCGACACTTACAATCACATTGCATTATGTTATTTTCTCACATTATTATCTGTGTCAACGTGTCAGAATCTTTTTCTGGTGTCTGTGTCTGTGCGACTGTGCTTCATAGATTATTATTAATTAAAGTGACTAATGACCATGTTTAGGTGGTGTTTATTTTCGGTGTTCCGCATATATACGGCGCCTCTGTTATGTAGTTCCTTTTTATCAGTCTCTGTTCGTCTTGCGCAGAGACCTGGTTAATAATATATTTGCCGTTAAAAAAAATTGTCACGGAGGGAATTTGAATTCAGTCTCTTGGCATTTATCCGATACTTCAAGGACAAACTATAGTATAAACTCAATTTACCATTAAAAATGAAATTATTATATATTGTTTTGAGCATTGTGCTTAATTTTTATGTTTTGTTGTACTTCAGCTTAAAGATGTTTATTCCAATGGCAATTGTGGCACTCCTCATTCTTATTCCAGTCAATGTATCAAGTGGAACATTGTTTTTCCTAAGGAAAGAATTGGTAGTGAGTGATATTGATAAACTCTCAATATCAAATGTTCCGCCTAAATCTCTAAGGTATGAATAATTCACAGCATTCTAAGTTGGCTCTTTCGTGTTCTTCCTTTCATCTTTATGTCTAACAGCTGTAATCGTATATTTCAGATTTTTTGTTCACATAGGATTGGAATACATGTTCACAATATGGATTTGTTTTCTGCTCTACAAAGAGTATGATAATATAGCGTTAATGAGGCTGCATTTCTTGGCCTCACAACGCAGGCGTGTGGAGCAATTTACGGTGTGTTCAAAGTTCTCATTCAGCGTGGATTGTCTCTCCTATTAATTTGTTATGTTACCCTTTCTAGTTCATTTGAACCATCTTTTGAAATCCTCGTGGTTGTCATGCTTGTTGCAGGTAGTAGTCAGGAATGTCCCTCATATTTCTGGTCACTCGGTATCGGATTCTGTGGACAGCTTCTTTCAAACAAACCATCCAGATCATTATATTGGACACCAGGTAATGAATTGTATGACATTCGTCATTCGGCAGCTCTAGAAAATAGACAGTGTTGTCGAATATATACAAATTCTATAACACTATTGTGTAGCAGAATTTTGACTAACCACTTTTTTCCCACGATTTACGATTTAGTATAGTGTGTTGTCAAATGGCCGCTATAGCAGCACTATAACACTATAGCATTAGCAGAATTTTAACAAACACTGTTTTCCACGATCCAAGATTGACATTGTACAATACTAATTTGAAAATACTTTGAATGTTAGCGTTAGTATATTTTAATTCAGAAGAACATTCTTTGCATTATATCAGTCATATTAATATCGTCAAGTTCTTATTTTCCAGGCTGTCTACAATGCAAACAGATTTGCTAAATTTGTGAGAAAAAGAGATAGATACCAAAATTGGTTGGACTATTACCGCCTAAAGTTTCAGAGAAATCCTGATTCGAGGCCAACGATTAAGGTATGTAATTTCTGTGAATACAAGAAGTACAGGATGTAACTTAATAAGAATCTATTCGGAGTAAAAATCTGATAATGTTATCTCTTTTCAATTTTTAGACTGGATGTTTAGGGCTTTTTGGTAGGAAAGTTGATGCTATTGAGTACTATGACCAACATATTAAAGAACTTGATAAACTGGTAAGTTGGTTTTGTTTTTTTTTTTCTTTCCTGCAATACATTATGGACCTATTTGGATTGACTTATTTGAGCTTATCTACTGACATAAGCACTTTGAAACTGTTTGGGAGAGCTTACAGAAACAGTTTATGACATATTCATAAGATGTTTTCACTTTTCAGCTTATTTCTATAAGCTCTCCAGCATAACTTTTTTTTTTTTTTGACAAAAACTCCAGCATAACTTTTGAAAATAGTGGATATGCATTTTTCCATGTTCTTATACCAGTAATAGTAATACATGCACTTAATTTTTAAGTACTTTGACATGTCTTGTGCAGATGTTCTCGGAGCGCCAAAAGATTATAAAAGATCCCAAATCTATTTTGCCGGTGGCTTTTCTTTCATTCAATTCGCGTTGGGGAGCATCAGTATGTGCACAAACCCAACAAAGCAAAAATCCTACACTCTGGTTGACCGATTGGGCTCCAGAGCCACGTGACATATATTGGCGAAACTTGGCCATACCTTTTGTTTCTTTAACCATCCGAAAACTTATAATAACATTATCGGTGTTTGCCTTGGTATTCTTCTACATGATTCCCATTGCTTTTGTGCAATCCCTTGCGAATTTGGATGGTCTTGAAAGAGTTGCTCCTTTCCTCAGACCAGTAATAGAATTGTAAGTGAACTTAAACGTGCTTGTTTGAATCAACTTCTTACTTTTAAGCATATAGATTAGTATTTTTGGCCTAAAAATGCGATACAATTATCTAATAGTTAAACTCGTGTTCTTTTTTGCTTTTGGCAGGAAATTCATCAAGTCCTTTCTACAAGGTTTTCTTCCTGGTTTGGCCCTCAAAATATTTTTATATATTCTACCAACAGTTCTCATGATTATGTCAAAGATTGAAGGATATATTGCATTATCGACTCTTGAACGGAAGACAGCAGCAAAATATTATTACTTTATGCTTGTAAATGTTTTCTTGGGAAGCATAATAACCGGAACTGCATTTGAGCAACTGCATGCTTTTCTTCACCAGTCACCTACACAGTATGTTTTCTTATTAATTTTTTTTCTTGTTGTTTTGGCTGCCTCCACGACAACGTGACCGATGTTTATGAATTTTATTGTTGATTATAGGATTCCTAGAACAATTGGAGTTTCCATTCCAATGAAGGCTACCTTCTTTATGACGTACATAATGGTTGATGGCTGGGCTGGAATTGCCGGTGAAATTCTAAGATTAAAGCCATTGGTTATATATCATCTCAAGAATGTATTCATAGTTAAAACCGAGAGAGATCGTGGAAAGGCCATGGATCCTGGGAGTGTGGACTATCCCGAAACTTTGCCAAGCCTTCAATTATATTTCCTTCTTGGCATTGTGTATGCTGTGGTGACTCCAATCCTTCTTCCTTTCATACTAGTCTTCTTCGCCTTTGCATATTTGGTTTATCGTCATCAGGTCAGTGCCTATAGGCTATACCAAGTCGGTGTCAAAACGTCACCTTTTCCTTTCCAATAATAGTTTACACAAATGAACCTTAATGTTTTTGTCTGAAAATTCAACAGCACAAAATTATAAACATAATTATTTATGATGTTTTACTATGCAGATAATCAATGTCTACAATCAACAATATGAAAGTGCTGCTGCATTTTGGCCGCAAGTTCACAGCCGCATTATCGCAAGCTTAATAATATCACAGCTGCTTCTGTTAGGCTTGCTTAGCACCAAAAAGGCAGCTAGGTCTACACCTTTGCTTGTGTTGTTACCAATATTGACATTTGCATTTCACAAGTATTGCAAGCATCGTTTCGAGCCAGCATTTAGGAAGTACCCCGTCGAGGTATGTGGTGTTAATGTGCACAAATGTAATAGGCCAATATTACAAATTACTATTCCAGTCTCAAATATAAGCATAGAAAAAGGTTTGGTGATAAAAAAAAAATATAAGCAATCTTAACTAATTATATCTTATTTTAAATGACATTATTATTTAAATACCCTTAAATTAGAATTTAGGCAAAATTTTATTTGTGGTTCCTTAACTTAATTTTAGGTAACACTTTAGTCTTCTATTTTATTTTTCACGACATTTTAATCATTTTTTGATGTTTGAATATGAAATTTTAAGCTTCAAATCTTTAGTTTTACTTCTTTATGCGCTCTTGATCATAAATATATGTTATGCCCTAAAAGAAAATCATAAATTTGAAGCTTGAAAATACCATATATAAACATTGATGAAGGACCAAACGGACAAAAATGACATAAAAAATAAAGGACTAAATCATTACCTGAAATTAAGTTAAGGGACGACAAAAGTAACTTTGCCTAGAATTTTAGATTCCAATAACATTTATATCGCCGTGAAATAAGTTTTTCATGAAGAACATTCTTATAACTACTTTTTCTCTTGATCTATTCAGGAAGCAATGGCCAAGGATATATTGGAGAAAACAACAGAACCTGACCTAAACATAAAAGCATATTTAGCAGATTCTTACTTGCATCCAATCTTAAGATCATTTGAAGTTGAAGAAGAGGAGTTAGTTGAACTCGAAACGGTTGAAGTGAGAGTCGATAAACTCCAAACTCATCATGTCGCTAGTCGAACAATGAGTGAATCAAGTTCACCTTCGCCACCACATCATGTCCATCAACATCAACATTCACCACCACATCATGTCCATCAACATCAACCTTCTTCACCACCTCATTACAATGACTACCCTTTACCACCTGAGTATTATTATCATCATACATCCCCTCCACATTATAACTATCAATATCAAGATCAACCTTGAATTGATCTAGTGGTTATTAATTATAAAGTTGCTTGAGAACCTTAGTGTTTTTCTTTTTAATATATATTTTGACTTAGATATGTGTTTTGGCCATTTACCTATTGCAATTGTAAATTATCATTTTTTTTTGTTTCTCTTGATGTAAATGTTATGACTTCTTTTAAATGAGGTGGGATAAAGTTGGAAGATTTTACTTGAAAGTTGAATCATCTCATTTTTGTTGGTTGATTATATGGTTACTTTGTTTTAGGTTTTTAAAACTTATTTTACAGTAACAAAGAATTTGGTTTAAATGGCTTCTCATAAGAAATTGTTTTAAGTATTTCATCATTTTATCACAATTTTTTTATACATAGTAACCGTCTCTTAATTTTCACATTGTCATTTTTTAATACGACTCTGGTACTATTTTAAATGATTTGAATCTCAATTCAAAAACTAGCTCAATGGATGAGGATGTCTACATCTATGGTCTATTGACATGAAAACCTTGACGATGTATGACTATACAGTTTTCTTTTTCAATTATCTCAATTTTTTAATTATTTTATTATTAAACTTGATAAATAGATATTGATCTTAACCAATGTAAGTCAACGATATTTTTGAAATGAGAAATGATATTTTTACAATCAATTTTGAATAATTTTTGGACAACTTTTTCTCTCATGCTTTCATTATATTCTACTCTTTCTCCTCCTTTCTTTCTCTTTGTTGTTTTTGTCCCAAATGAAGAAGGAAAAAGAGTTGTTCCAAAAATTGTCCCAAAATTAGTTGTATAAATATCATTACTCTTTTGAGATATAAACCAACTTCGAATATTTTTTATAAGAAATAAACCAACATGAACTAAACATAATTAGTACAAAAATTCCAATTTTTTCAATAAACACAATT
Organism: Trifolium repens; assembly: GCA_030408175.1. Taxonomy (NCBI): domain Eukaryota; kingdom Viridiplantae; phylum Streptophyta; class Magnoliopsida; order Fabales; family Fabaceae; genus Trifolium; species Trifolium repens. The sequence goes on along the minus strand of CP125844.1, from coordinate 15,142,224 downwards.
CTTTTTTTTTTTTTTTTTTCTCTTCAAAATCAATTGCTTATATTAAATCTTCTATAAAAGTTAGGCCTATTTCTTCCTGGTTCAACCATGAACCATTACCTGAAGTGGAAAAATATAAATTGTGTCATTTTTCAATAGCAGTAGATCATTTGTCAAACCTTGCCAAAAACATCCTAACAATAAAATACAGAAGTGAAACAAATTTATTGAAAAACAGTATTTTTATTACATCTTAAACATTTGATTGATGTTAACAAAATCATAGTAGTATTATTGTAAAGTTTCAAGTCTTGAGAGTATCGTAAGACCTAGTAGACCATACAAAATGCTCTTTTACTTATGTATATAATTATCTATTTACACATGAACTAAAAACTAACTTGCTAGTCTTAAAATAGACTTGGGGCAAGTAGATCAATCAGTTCAGTTTACAGCCAACGGTGAATGCTTATTCTGCGCAGATGGCTTGATCGGCTGGCCTCGCAATAGATTGCCATCCGGTAGAGTGATGAAGAACTTGCTTTAGATCATCTGTAGGATGTCCCACTGTCCATGTGAGATAGTGTTCACTCGGATGAAACACCTTAACCCCAACATTCTCTGTCATCAACCCTGGTTGAGCACCATTTAAAAATAAATCTCCTTCAGAAATTATGTGTCCAGTTGCTTCAGCTTCCTTGTCTGCTGCCTGTCGAGATGTCACCAAATCAATCTTTCATCAAACTTGCCATGAAAAGTCGGTAGAAAATGATATCCTTCCTCAAAATATGTGTTTGTGTCAGTGCTTCATAGATGGTAACAGTACACAAATAACTAAATAACTAATATCAATTGTACATCAAGCAAAAAATATAAGCACATAAAGCAAACTAAAACAAACTTCCAAATTGCTCGGATACAAACAAATACAATAGGAACTTAGGAAGTGATCAATATCATGTGCGAGTTTTTCATAATTCCTCACCATTTTTGTAATTTCCTTTGAAATATTGCTTATTATATAAGGGATTCCAATACAAATTAAAGCATAACTTGAGAACTAAACATAAGAGGTAGACAAACCTTCTCGTGAAGATACTTAAAAGCAACCTTCTTCTGTCCCGCTTCATAGATATTATGTTGAGAGAATATCTGGTATCAATAAATAATGAAATGATAATTTTGGAGATAAATCAAAACCTGTTTTGAAATTCACCCTAAAAACAATTTCAAACGATGTGCACATAATTACCTGGGATTCAACACTTGCACAAACAGCATATATACCCCAGTTTCTGGTGTAATTGTTGTACAGATGTACTTTTGCGAACCTAACACGAGGATGCCTTTGTCGAGTACCATTGAAAAAACAGTGGTGTATGGTGATCTTCATGCATCTATCATCAACATGTTTCGGATCTGATCCAATGAGTATTGTTTTATCATGCTGATGAAAGTGACACCTGCAAACAATGGTGCATAAAAGCACTACATGAGAATATGAGTCATCCTATGGACAGTCCAAATTGCCAGACCGCAAATTTCTCGACTACAGGAAGTTTAAATCCAATTCATCTCACCTTGAAATTGTAATATCAGTGCTTCCTCGAGTGATATCAATGAGCCCATCTTCAAAATCACTGAGAGTGCAACGATCTATCCATATATGTTTTGAATTAGGTTTAATCTGAATAGCATCGACATCAGGTCCTCTGCCTCCTTCGATCTCTAAATTACAAATGATTACATGTTCACATTCCTTCAGCCGAAAACCCTTTCCTGTCAGCTTAATCCTTTGGCCCCTTCCATCAATGGTCTTGTATGATGACACACTCAAGTAAGACGAAAGTTGAATTGTACCCGAAACCTCAAATACAATCCACAAAGGCTCTTTTTTGCGACATGCGTCACGCAATGATCCCGGTCCATCGTCTACATTCATAATAAAACAATCCAACATATCAATGTTACAGCTAATTCTGTTTAATAAAATCATTGACTAAATAGCAAACTACTCCCTTAAACGATTGAGCGAGCCCTCAAATTTACAAAATAGAAAATTAGTCCCTTAAATTATTTTTGGAAAAGAAATTAGTCCCTTAAATTAAGGGACACCAATCAATTTAGTCCCTCCATCAAAATATCTCCGTATTAAACCTTCATCAAAAGCAACGAAAGACTTACGTATTAACTTGCTGCATCAAGATAAGACGAGTATAGAAAGTTCAAAATTGTGATACTAAACTTGGAAAACTAACCAATCGTTAGTTGGTCAGTGGTGATTGACACTGAACTTGGTAGGGAAGATCACGGTTCGATCCTCCGCAACTGCGATCGGGAGGGGGCTGGAACCACTTGATGCCAGAACTGACCCACGAACCAGATTAAACTGGTGGTGAAAACCAATAAACTTGGAAAACTAACTAAATTGATTGACGTTCAATTCAAGGACTAAATTCTTATTTAGCATTTACTCTAAAATCATTGATACATTACGCTCCGTTTGATTTGCAAAAAAAAAAAAAGAAGTAAGTACTGAAGAGAACAACACGACAATACAACTGGAATTGTCCGGTTCAACCCAATCCCTTAATTTAGCAAGCCAATGGCACTCTATCTAAGTTTCCTTCTATTTCAGTGTTGTTCAGTACTCCTCCAGTCTCATATATAAACAAAAATTTCAATTTCAAATTTTGGTTCAACCAGATACACAAATTATTCAATGAACATGAACTAGGAATCTTTGCTTATATTAATGAAACCGAGTATGAGTTATTAAACTCAAACTAGCTATCTATAAAATTGAATAGGCTCTATTAATTAATAATATTGAAATTGATAAACTAATAAGAAAATAAATAAAAATTGCAATGAATTGGGGATTAATAAATAAAGTAAAGAAAACTTTAGTTTACCTAAGAGTGATGTGACATGATAAAGAGAACCATGAAGTCCACCGGTAGCGAAGCGGCCAAAGCCTTCAGCCTGAGCAGCGAGGGAACGGAGAGTGACGTCAGCGTTGGCATAAGGCAAAGAAACCATGATGTTGTTTTGTGGATTATGAAGCTGAGAAGTACCAGTACCACCGTATTTATAAGGAACCGTATTGTTTGGAACAGAAAAACGGTGTTTGCGATGTGAGTTACCCATTTATTTGTGTGTGTGGTGCTGTAATGTAACTTTCAGTTGTGTTGGATTGTTGCAACGGAAAGTGACAATATATACACTTAAATGTATGTATGTTGCTAACGAATCTCTCACTTCAATTTAATCCTTTTTCTTGTCACTGTGTAACTAACCGACACCCTGCTTCCGTTTTGGTACAACGCTATTGTTATTCGTTTCAAATTATGAAGCCCAATACGGGACACGGATACGATACGATATCATTACGCAAATATGTGAAAATTTTAAAAAATAAAATTCATATCTCATATTGGCACGATACGTTATTTAAAAATCTACTTACAATGTATTAAAAAAACTACTACTAAAATCTTAAATTTATCCAATCAAATTTAATAATATTTCAGAATTTATGCCCTTAAGTGTAATTTTAACTCTAAACTAAAAAATATAAAAAAAAGGAAAAAAAATAGAAGATAAGCATGAAAGAAATTTTCCCATAAAAATAGCATCGGAAACCACCTCTAGACAAGTATCAATCCAATATATTTTTAAAAAATTAATTAAAAGAAATTGACATATAAAAATAGGAACAAAAGTAAAAATAAAAGATACGGCATCTATACTAATATATAAAGGGGATACAAATTTTTGGGATGACTTTTTTGTTATTCCAATTTTATCCTTAAAAAATAATTTCCACATAAAAATAGATTTTCAGTTTTTTTTTTATAGTAAAAAAAAAATTCATCTTAATAACTAACCACAACAAAAAAAGGAGGTTACATAGTTATCAATTAACAAAGTCCAATAAAAAAGGAGATTAAATAGTTATTTATATTTGCACAATACAGAATATCGATCGCACACGAAGAAAAAAAAAATATCGATTACACAAACGGGCACGGAACGTGCCCGTTTGGCGGCTAGTAAAAAATAGTACTAACTTTTTTTTTTGTTGAATAAATTGAATGAAGAAATAGTAACTCAATCTAATATATAACAATTTATCTTTATCTTTATATAATAAAATGAGAGTAATTAGAGGCACCCTAAACCCTAAACCCTAACCCTAATATGAACGGTTTAGATTTTGACACGTGAAAAAAAAAATTATATCAACGGCTACAGTGAAAACTTAAATACTATGTTGCCACATCAATTAATGAATGTGACACATCATGTGTTTAAAAACACAATTCATATGTGTCGATATATGATTGGATGTGTATATAAAAACTAATTTTTAGGAACAATATTATTTAATAATATTTAATACACATAGAAGGAAAAAAAAAAAACCACGCATCATCATAAATTAGTGTATATCATCATGACATAAAATAAATAAAACCAGGCATCTTTTTAGTGTATATCATTTTTTTTATAAGATTTAGTGTATATCCTTTTAGTGTATATTTAAATATTAATAATAGTAATATTCAGGTTCAGTTTTTTTTTTCTATTATATTTTTTATATATAGTATTTGCCATTGATTTGTTTTTTCTTTAGATTAAACAATTTTTTTTCTTTACAAATAGGCACAACGTATAAATATACTTAAAAATTGCACTAGATAGACTTTAACAATCGATACTAATCTTTTGTCAAAAAAAAAAAACAATCGATACTAATCTGTACAATGGATCTGGATAACTATGTATAAGTATATATGATCTTGAATTTTGTACTCTTGATTATGGAAGAACTTTATTTACCCCCTTTCTACCGTTATCTTTTCTAATTTATTTTTCAAATGGTGAGTGTATATTTAAACTTTAATTTGTATATATGATTGTAGAAACATGGCTTTGTTTTTAGAGTTACAATTTTGAATTTTTAAAAGAGTAATTGATGATAAAGTTTAAAACTGCAGAATTGGTTGTTCTATCTTGGCTACATGATAAAGTTCATTTTTAGCTGCAGAATTGGTTGTTATATCTGTTGATATAATTTGGATTTGATTAATTCATTCAACCATGAATTATGTCAAGATAGAAACTTTGGGTAGCCTACTTACTTTATTTTGCTTTCCAAAAAAATAAATAAATTGTAAATTAAGTTCCAACTAAAATGAAAATTGTATAGAAAGATAATTGATTATTTTTTTTGTAACATACTATTAGGACACAATGTTCTTGATTCCTGTAATAAAACAGTCATAGTAAACTAATTTCATGCTATGATAACATACTATGTATTGTTTTTGGTAATTTTCACTTATTACACTAAAAATATGCCTTAGAGTTTAGAAGTCAAGTAATTTTTGAGTTGCCTTCGGAGGTTCTTCCCCATCGTAGATCTTGGTATCTTATCGGTGAAGATAACTTTCCGAACCCTCTTGTGTGGAGCAACCTGCCATAAAAAAAAGGTTTAAAATGTGAAAACCATTCCAAACTAATATAGACAGTACATGACATTGATTCAAGTAGTAATATCAATTCAAAAAGGCTTAAATCTCATTTTTGTCCTTGTATGTTCGCGAATTTTTGATTTTAGTCCTTGTATCTTTTTTTGTTGCAAATAAGTCCCTGACAAATCAGCATTTTTTCTAACGGTAGCAGAGGACATGGACTAAAACCAACAAATTTTGTACATTCAGGAACTTATTTGCAACAAAAAAAGATACAGGATTAAAATAAAAATTTCACGAACAATACAGGGACGAAAATGATATTTAATTTAAGCCATTCAAAAATATCCATAGTACTCATGTCTGTCTTATCAAGAAGAACCTGTTTCGCAACATAATCGATAACGTCCTTCGGAGAAAGTACACTTCCAGCCTTCTTAACCACAAATGCCACTGGAATCTCCCCAGCTTCTTCATCCTTGGCACTGATATGGAAAAATGATGTTAACACTTAAGGTTATACTTATATGTCCAAAGAAGCACTTTGAAAGACATAGAAGTTTTCATATACTTACCCTGTAACGGCAACATCAACTATTTCAGGATGCAAAATTAACACAGCTTCTAAATCACCAGGAGCAATCTGTAACAGATCATGTGTGATATACATAAGAACAATGCATACAATTATGTATTCATCACTTTGTTTTTATTTTTCATAAAATTTTAATAAACCAAAAATTATACCTGAAAACCCTTGTATTTGATCATGTCTTTCAAGCGGTCACACAAATATAAGTATCCATCCTGATCAAAATAAACAATATCTCCAGTATGTAGCCAACCATCTTTATCAATTGTTGACATTGTAGCTTCCTCATTATTCAAGTATCCTATGAAATAAAGGAAAATTGGGTGGTTAATAGTTTCAAATTTCAATTGGAATATCAAGGCTTAAGGAATATATAAGACAGAAACATAATAAGATCTACTTCTGCTATCCTACCAGCTTCTCGCGCGCCCTACGCCTTTCCCAATTTTCCCTTCTGCTACTTAAATAGCGGACGTTATAAAAATGAAATAAAAAATTAATTACAGTCCGCTACTTAAGTAACGGAGGTTATAAAAATAAAATCTGATAGGGTGTTTTATAGGGTATTCGCTACCTAAGTAGCAGATAGGGGTATTTTCGTAAATTCGTAGGGCATGCGAGTAAAAAGAGTAGTGTCGGAAAAGTAAATCTCAAACATAATCTATAGCAACAAAACAGTTGAAGTCATTGATCAATCTCATGCAAATGTAGGTTAAGATTGCCTGCCTACACAACAGACCAAACCTTTTTTACCTTTCATAATTGAAGGTCCTCTCACCCAAATCTCACCACTGCTGCCTGGTGGCAAAAATGCACCACTATTGCAGTCTACTACTTTTGCCTCCATGTTTGGAGCTAACAACCCTAGTGAAGAATACTTGTGATACTTTTCAGTATTGAAGCCATGTGCTACTATTCCGCCCGACTCAGTCATTCCATAACTCTAAAAAGAAACAATTTTATAGTTGCACATTCTTAAGAATCTAAGAAAACAATATTATTAACATAATCAATTAATGATCAATTTTATTCCAAGTTTTTTTACCTGTATAATATCAACATTAGGAAAAGCTTGAACAAAATCATTGATAGTTCCTAAACTCAAAGGTTCTGCAGTGGAAATGACCTGTTTTAAACTCTGCAACTTATTTCCCTTAACACCCTTTGCCTTCGTTGTCAATGCCGACAATATCGGCGGAACAACATTAAAGTGTGTAACATTATATTTACCAATCGCCCTAATAGCCTCATCAATGTCAAATTTCCTCATTACTACAATTGTTGAGCCCAACGACAATAATCCCAAAGCAAAATGCGATAAACCATACATATGGAACATCGGCAAAACAGCTAGATACACCTTTTTGGAACTAGAGTATTCATACTGAGATGCTTGAAACCACATATAAAGCTCAACCATAGCAATAAAATTTCGATGAGTTAACATGACTCCTTTGCTCGCACCTGTAGTACCAGAAGAGTACAATATAGCAGCAGTGTCTTCTTGTTTAATAACCGGCTTATGAAACAAATCGAAGTTACCATAAATCAGGTTAAAAAAACACGAGAAAGATTCATGCTTCAAATCCTTTTCATTTTCTGGCACAACAATAATAGGCATGCCTAATTGCTCTAGTTTCTTAACATTTTCAGGTATAGTAAACGCAAAACTTGCACCACAGTCATTAACTTGCTTACGAATTTCGCCAACACTACTTAGAGGATTCGATGTTGTAACAACAGCACCTAGATACATAACACCTAATAGTACAATGGGATAGTAAATTGAATTTGGTAGTACAAGTAAAACAACATCACCTTGTGAAACGCCCATTTTTTGAAGACCAGAAGCCATTGATTTGACTAAAGGTAACAACTTTGAGTAAGAAATAGAAGACCCAGTTGAGTGATCAATAAGGGCCAAAACCCCGTCATGAGGGTGAGAAAAAATGAAGGAAACAACGTCGAGAAAAGGGTCTGTCGGAAGGTTCTTAATCCTAGGTGAGTGTATACTATTGTAAATTCCAGTTTTTGATGAATACCAATGAGGATGAGTGATTGTGTTTTGTGTCATTTTGAAGTTTAGACTTGCAGCTATATATTGTTTTTTCAGAAAAAGAGAATGGTACTTCAAAATTTCAAATGCAGCTATGTTGTTATGATTTAGTATGTGAAATGTGAATGATATTTATAAAGAATGAGGCATTGCCTAATTTGGTGTACAATTGAATTTGTGTGGTAGAGTTTGGCTTGAGAGTGAAGGTTTTGTTGTGTTTGTGGAAATATTAATATGAATTAGGAGAATAATAGCTACGTTTTGGGACCATAATCACCATGTTTAGAATTTGGAAATGTGGAGTATTTGGAACCATAAGCATCATATTTGACAATTGTGTTTGGAAGAGTAGGCATGGAAATTTCTGCAGGTATTTGGCTCATGAACATGATGGATACCTATGAAGCACAAACACGGACACCGGATACGGATATGTCGACACCAATAATAATTTGAAAAATAACACAATTCAATATAATTATAAATGTCGATGTCGTGTTGATGTCCAACACCGAGACACACCTAATATGAGGAGTGTCAGTGCTTCATAGATGGATAAAAAAAAACAAAACCAATGAAAGGTTTGTTATAACTTACAAGTAGTAATTAATTTGTTTGGCAAAGGATGTTACTGGTTTTGCCAAATCATACATTTTGGTTATTGTACTTCTAGTAGTGACTTTATTTTTACAAGATTCTAGTAATGGTTTTGTCTTTGGAAATGGGTTTGAAGTTGTACTTTTTTTATTATACTTTCGCACTATAATTAGGATCTTTGAGCAATTGACTTTTAATAGACATTCTAAATACGTACCTAAGTTTTTTTTTGAGATCCGTCACTAATAAGATATCCATAAATTCTAGTTCAATTGGCATAAATGCTCAAATAATTAGGTTGAAAATTTAAGTCTTTTTATTTGTGTTGTGTGTGTGTTATGTGACGGCTTCTTCAAAATTACAAGTGTACTCTCTTCGATCGCATTTAATTGATTATGGTTATTAGTTAGTTGAAATTAAAGTATTTCATATTGCATTTGAATATATTAATATGAAAGTAAGAAATGTAATGAATTTGAATCAAAATCAATTTTAGAATCAAAAGTTCAAAATTCTGGTGGTTTAGATTGACTTATTTTTATGCTATGTAAAACAGCTTATATAAATAAATAAGTTCTTATGTATTATTATAATAAGTTTTTCAAGGTAGTTATGAGAGAAAAAAAAAACTTATAAAGATACAATTTTTGACAGTAAAAACTTATGAATCAACACAAAAGTTTATTTATTTGCATAAGCTATTTTCATAAGCTCAAAAATAAGTCAAATACAAACGGACCCTAAGTCTAATTCAGTGGCATAAGTAATTATAACTCTGCAGCAGTTCATGGCAGCAAAAGTAATGTGAATTTCAGAAACAAATGAAGCTTGAATACAAAAGCCACTAAACATGACATGAAACAGAGTAAAACAAGCAAATCATGACATTCAAATAAAATTTATAAAATATAATCAAATGGCATTTTAAGCCTTACAACTTCAGATAATATATGAGAGATTAACCCAAAAAATTACCAGGTTCATAAGTCATATTCATCAAAAGTCACATAATTAGAGCAAAGATAATAAAACTAGAAACCATGACAAGTTCATTAATCTAATTAGATATGCTTGGTAACAGCCTTCAAACAGCCTTCAACTATGCCACCATGAACACAAGCCTGCACCACAGGTAACATAAATACATAATCCTAATCATTCAACAATACAATCAAATTAAAGTCATCTTAAGAGAATGATCACACAACATAGCATACATGTAATATTGATTCTAACAAAAGATAAGTTCAAACAAGTAAATCAATGTAGAGGAACTTACTTTCAACAATATGAAAACAAACTTTCAACATAATTCAGCTTGCCATCATATCTGAACCACGAAGGTTTATTGATTCGTCTTGTTGTATTATCTCTCCAGTTATAAAGAATTGCTCGTCTTAAACGTTTGCTTGTCAGTACTATGGTATCATTCTTCTTCAAGAGGCATAATGGAAACAATCGAAAGTATGGGCGACAATATATTCGAAGATTATGATAACTAATTTTAAGAAATTGAGTCCAAGACTCTTCAACTCCAAATTCTTTCATTTGCCATATAATAAAATGAGTTTGTTTGAAATCATGAGAAAAACAAAGACAATCATTTAACACACTTAGATATGGCATACGAAATGGCACTTCATTGAAACCCTGAGGAGGCGACAACTTAGTATGTGTCTCTAAACGCAAATCAAGTGAAATAATCGCAAATTGCTCAATACTAATATCCTTGTAATCATAATAAAAAATATTACCCAAGTAATTGCAAATTACCAACCAATTAACACTATCATTTAAATGCACAAATTTCAACTTCTCCGGGCGATTATAATGGGCCACAGGGGAATCTTGAATATCTCTCCAAACATTATCCTTTAAATTTAAAACTTTTACATTCATTACGTGTGGAAGGAATAAAACCACTTTATAAGTGTCGCTTAAATTATCGTACCCAAATGTGAAATTAAATTCCCAACCTAGGTATTCACCTGGACAATACCCAAATTTATCGGATAATGTCCTTGTGGCTGGGTTCCAAACACGTAACCACCAATGATTACGAATATTCGAAGAACAAAAGAACAAGCAGAGCAATCCATTGCACGAACCAATTACATGCCGACATTCCCTATGTCTATCATTCAGTTGGTAGTAAAAATTCTTGGTAAGGGTGACATTGATTGAAGGTTTGTTGATCATACCGGTGAACACCAAGGCCGTGGCATAACTAGTTCGGCACATGTTCCGGCAAATTTTCCACTTCCAGGAATCCATTTTCGTATGTAGAAGCATCACATTTCGTGAAGATCGATTAAAGTGCATTTGGATGAAGGTAGGATCGGAGATGAAGGAGTTAAATTGCTTATTCACACACTTCAGTCGAATGAGAGATTTGGCGGGAAGGAAGGCGAACAGTTCTTTGATAAGATCGTGAGGGATATGTATTGTCGATGTGGCGGCGGCGGCAGCTGCAGCTGCTTGACGGCGGCGCCACTCTAACCTCTTTTGACGGTGCCGCTCTGATTTGGTTTGTGAGGAATTCATGATGCGGCAAATAACACTTTAGCGGAATAGGAATACACTTTAATATTTATATATTCAAGTTTCTTGAGTAAAGACAAAGTAGATTCTTTTTCTTTTTACCACAAAAATAGTAGATTCGTTTCAAGCCATAATAATAGTAGTCATTTTTTTTATTTTAAAATATTACCATAAAATAGTAGATTCATTTTATTTTTGTTTTTAATTTTTTTTAAAAAATCTTCTTACTATTATTAAAAAAATTATATAACTAAATATTATTTATTAAAACTGTTAAAAATATAAAAATCTTCTTTCTATTGTTTTAGTTACCATAAAATCTTTTGATAAAATAAGTAACAAAAGATGAAATTTATTAGTTATGAAGAAATTATAACCGGTCACGAAATAAAAGAAACATAATATAAAAACCTTTGAGCACTAGATGTAATGTATTAATACTTAATGGTTTGGGGCTTACGTCAGGGGGACCCTCTGTCTCCTTTCCTGTTCCTCTTGGCCGCCGAATGTCTGAATGTGATAATGCGGGCCATGGTGGAAGGTAATAGATATTAGGGTTACCGTGTGGGTGGTCAAGGAGCAGTGATTGTGTCTCACTTGCAGTTTGCTGATGACACACTCTTGCTAGGGGTTAAGAGTTGGGCGAACGTACGGGCTCTGCGTGCAGTTCTTGTGTTGTTCGAACGAATGTCTGGATTGAAAGTGAACTTCAACAAGAGTATGTTGGTTGGGGTGAATATTTCAGATTCCTGGCTTCGCGAGGCTGCGTCGGCGTTGCATTGTCGGGTGGGGAAAATTCCTTTTCTCTATCTTGGCCTCCCTATTGGCGATGATCCGAGGCGTCTGGGTTTTTGGGAACCGGTGTTGTCGCGCATTAGGAGTCGACTGTCTGGGTGGGGGAGTCGTTTCTTATCTTTCGGGGGTCGTTTGGTTCTTCTCAAATCTGTCTTGACATCCTTTGCCTGTCTATGCTTTTTCTTTCTTCAAAGTCCCCTCAGGTACAATCTCTTCTATTGAATCTCTTTTAATTAAATTTTTTTGGGGGGGAGGTGAGGATTCTAGGAAAACCTCTTGGATAAACTGGAAAACTATTTGTTCACGTAAGGAGTACGGAGGGTTGGGGGTCAGGCAGCTTAGGGAGTTTAACACCGCTCTTTTGGGCAAATGGTGTTGGAAGATGTTGGTAGATCGTGAGGGTCTTTGGTTTAGGGTGTTGGTAGCCCGCTATGGGTTGGAGCGTGGTAGGCTGAGGGAGGGTGGCAGAGATGGGTCAGCTTGGTTGAGGGAGATTGCGAGGATCAGGGATGGAGTAGGCGGGATTAGGGATGGCTGGTTCAGGGAGAATGTGATGAGGAAGGTGGGGGACGGGTCAGACACTCTCTTCTGGTCCGATCCTTGGCTGGGCGGGGTCCCTTTGTGTGAGAGGTTCGGGCGTCTGTATGATTTAGCGGCTTCCAAGTCGCGTACGGTGGCCGAGATGTCCGCTACAGGTTGGGAGGATGGAGGGGGCGTGGGAGTGGAGGAGACAGTTGTGGGTGTGGGAGGAGGAGTTGCTGAGGGAGTGTCAAGCCTTACTTCTTCCCGTGACTTTGCAGGTAACCTCTTCAGATATGTGGCAGTGGCGGCCGGATTCAGTTGCGGGATATACTGTTCGTGATGTGTATCAGCTCTTGACTTCTCAGGATTCAGTTGTTATAGGGGAGGCTGGAGATCTTATCTGGCACAGACAGGTTCCGCTGAAGGTGTCTATTCTTGCGTGGCGTCTCCTGCGGGATAGGTTGCCTACGAAGGCAAACCTTGTTTCACGAGGCATCCTTGCCCCTGATCTTCATGAGTGTGTCACAGGTTGCGGAGGTATTGAGACAACACGACATCTATTCTTATCTTGCAGCACCTTTGGTTCTCTTTGGGCTCTGGTTCGGTCTTGGATTGGGTTCTCTGCGGTGGATGCTTTCAGTCTCTCTGATCATTTCGTCCAGTTCACATATTCGATTGGTGGCCTCCGCGCTAGGCGGTCTTTCTTGCAGCTCGTCTGACTTGCTTGTGTTTGGGTAGTTTGGAGCGAACGAAATCTTCGGGTCTTCAGAAATTCGGAGAATACCGTGGGATAACTCCTGGACAAAGTCCAGCTTTTCTCCTACCGGTGGATGTGGACGACGGATGTTTCTTTGGCTACTAATCTTCATTGTTGGTGGTCGAGCCCATTGTTGTGTTTGGGCATCGACTAATTATCATTTTTATGTTGTTTATCCGACTATCCCTGTAAACTTTGACTGAGTCTCTCGGTACACCTTGTGGTGAGGGGTTCATTTTGTTGTTGTCAGTTACTTTTTTAATATATATATATATATATATACATCAGTTTAGCTTGTTCAAAAAAAAAAATACTAAATGGTTTGGTTTATTCTTGCAGGTGCAATGTATTATGAATTACAGATATACCTGAAGTAGAGGAAACACAATTGTATGAAAAGTTAAGTGGTCAAGAAGAGACTTATGCCGAAAAGTTACCTAGTTTATAATTTACTTTTTTTAAAAAAAAAATTATAATTTACTTATTTTGAATTGTTAGGTTAAAAGTTTAGTTTGTGATGTAAGCTTGATATTTATTAGCTTTGAGGATGCACTTTATGAATCATCATCCACACAGATCTCTCGACTTTTGCATGAATATTTTGTAGTATTTATTATCTTGTGAAATATGACACTCATTTTTTTTATGGATACTAATTTGTGTGTGATACATATGTAGTTTTATTGTCCATTGAAATTATTTTTAAAACAAAATTGTCAATTTTTAAAATTAAAAAAAAAAAATGAAAGTTTGTCGGGTCAGCCCATCGGGCCATGTAGCCCTTTGCTTATCGGGCCTTGGGCCTTAACGAGTTGGCCCACTTAAGCTCATTTATCTGTCTTGACCCTTTTGACAGCTCTACCCCTGAGTAGTCAATATTGATTTATTTTTTTTTTTAATGAAAGAAAAGAATACAAACAACTAGTGTAATGCGTATAAACAATAAAATTGTGTTTTTTTCTTATGAAATTGTTATCTCTAAAATATAATAATCGACAAATATTTTTTTGATTTATAAAATTAATTTTTAATTTATTGATATAATAACTTAATGTATCGGCACATTCAAAAATTTCGAATGTACCATAGAATCTCCCAATAAAAATAGTAAAACGTGTGTTGAACTCATTTTGATAAATTAAAAGAGTGATTTTGCCATTTAAATTTTTTTAAAAAAAAGATACCTATCAAAATTAATTTTTAATATAAAGTACATAAAATATCAAATACTTTTTTTTATGATAAAGAATATCGGTTATTTTTATAAATTTTATGAAATTTTATTATCTAAAAATTTATAACAAAATTAACAAATACCTTTTTTATTATAAAATTATTAATACTTAAAACAACTTTTTAGTGCTATCTATTTAAATCAATTTTTCATTTGAAGTTTTTTTTTTAAAAAAAAATATATTTTTTCACAAAAGTTTAACAAAAAAAAAATACATTAAAGAAATCATTTTATAAAAAAACTAAAAAAAAAAAGGTTAAAATTGCCGGAGCAATCACAGTCGTCCAATCTTAAGATGATCCAAATTTTAAAGTCAAAAAAATTATGTTTTTTTTTTGACAAAAAAATTATGTTTTAAAAAATTAAAATTGGATTCAAATTTAAGCACCTTGATACCGATGAAATGGCTGAGACTGCCGACTGCAACTTGATTGTACAGCCCATCTACTTCCCTTTTTGTTACCAAGTTTGAATTTTGACTTGGAAATTAAGTATATTTAATGCCATATTTCAAATAGAATTGTATTATATAGAGTTAATAGGTTTTTACCCATCGTAAAGTATGCGAGCTTTGCGTTACCCTCTTGTAATTATCTTTTTTGAGATTACCCTCCTGCAAAATTTATTTTTTTGATTTACCCCATTTTGCTGACGTGGCAGGCAAAAAAATAGAATAACCGATTTAAAATCAACACTTTTTAAATCGGTTGAACAAAATAACCGATTTAAAAAGTGCATCCAAGGAGGTAAATCAAAATAAATAAATTTTACAGGGATAATCTCAAAAAAAAAATAATTACAGGGGGGTAACGAAAACTCGCCTACTTTGCAGGGGGTAAAGATCTATTAACCCTATTATATATGTTAGAGGCCGGTATTCGAACCCGATCATCTCATTTATCAACTTTAAGGTGAATTCAACTTTGTTATCAGAAACCACATCATTTTAGCCACACTGCCACACATATATGTTGATATAACTGCCTTAAAGGTATATTAAACCTTTAAAAAAAGTTATAAAATCAAATTAACTTATTTTAATGTTTTTGAAAACCTACAAACAAATAGATGCACTCTTCTGCATTAGAGCCTAATTAGCCAAAATAACTTAATAATTAAACATGGAAATAGGATCATTCAAATATTAGAGAAAACTATATAGATTTATAGTTACAATAATTTGTCACAATCAATTGATATTAGAGCAAACTATATATAACAAATTTTTTGAATAAATGAAATTTATATAAATTTGAAGAAATAAGATAATTCTGGTTTTCCTCTTCTCATCTATAGATCTATAGTTACAATAATTTGTCCAAGTCTATTGATATGTCTCACTTGTTCATTATTGTTTCCCATTTTCATCATTCATTCTATATATACAATGTTGTCAAGACTAACCCAATAAAGAATATATATCAAATTGTTAACCATCCAATACATAATCAATCAACATTAATACAGTCAAATCAAAACCACCGTGAGAATATGATCATCAAGTAACATAAAACCATCTTCTAACTTGTGATAAATATATGAGGAAAACAAATTCAAACAAGTAAATAGTTGTAGAGGAACTTATTTTCAACAATGTGAAACCAAGCTTTCAACATAATCCATGCCATATTTCAACTGCAAAGGTTGATCAATCCTTCTTGCTCTATTTTCTCTCAAATTATAAAGAATTGCTTCGCTTCCACGATTGATTGTCAATAATATGGTATCATTCTTCTCCAAAAGGCATATTGGAAACAAACTCAAGAACCAGTAAACCTTTATGTGAAGATTATGATAACTTATTTTAAGAAATTGAGTCCAAGAGTCTTCAACTCCAAATTCTCTCATTTGCCATATAATAAAATGAGTTCGTTTGAAATCATGAGAAAAACAAAGATAATCATTTAACACACTTAGATTTGGCATATAAAATGGCACTTCGTTGAAACCCCGAGGAAGCAACAACTTAGTATGTGTCTCGGTACGCAAATCAAGTGAAATAATCACAAATTGCTCAATACTAATATTCTCACGAAAATAATCATAATAATAATCATCACCAGAGTAGTTGCAAATTGCTAACCAATTAACACTATCACTGAAATGCACAACTTTCATCATATCATGGAAATGATGATGGACCACGGGAGAATTGTGAATATTTCTCCATACATTATCATTTAAACTGAGAACTCTTATTTCTGTTGTCTTCGGAATGAAACGCACCACCTTAAAAGTGTCTTTTGAACTATCATAACCAAAGGTAAAAACAAAAGGGCAACCTAGGTCATCATCACACGACCCTAATTTATCTGATATTGATGTGGTGGCCGGGTTCCAAATACGAAACCATGACTCATTGTTTAGATAAGAATGATAAAACAAGCAGAGCAATCCATTGCACGAACCAATTACATACCGACCGTATATACACCTATTACAAGGATCATTGGGAAGGGTGGTAATGATTGAAGGGTTGTTGTCGGATATACGAATAAAAGTGAAGAACAAGGAGTTGTCATATGTTCTCCTGTTGGTATATACGAATGTATGGTTCGTATTTCGTGAAGATCGATAAAGGTGCAATTTGATGAATGTGTGATCAGAGATGAAGGAGTTGAATGGCTTACTCACACACTTCAGCCGAATGAGAGATTTGACTGGAAGGAAGGAAAGCACTTCTTTGATAACATCATCGGGTAGATCAACGGGGGTATATCTTGTTGATGCCGCGGCTGCTTCCTTTTCCAGACACCGACGACGACGCCGCTCCGATCTCTTTTGACGGTGCCGCTCCGACTTCGTTTGTGAGGGATTCATCATCATGTGGCAAATAACAAACGTACACTTATTTATTCAGTTGCTTTTCTTGTGTAAAAAGTTTTTAGACTTTACCCTTAATTATTCAGTTACTTTTCTTGGGTAAAAAGTTCTTTTTTTTTAACTTAGTAAATTTTTTTTTTTTTTTTTATAAAAGATTTGTTTGTTTTGTTATAGATCTAGTCATTAACCGAGGAGGAGGGGAGGGGAGAGGTTTTTATGGAGGGGAGACGAGGTAAACATCCTTCACTTTTTTTTATTAAAATTTTAAATTATCCTTTTGGAATATTAAAATTCTAGATTTAATTTTTTTTTTACAACAAAAAAAAAATATTTCTATTCATTAGATTTTTTTTCGGTTATATATCCATTAGATTTTTTTGACGTAATATATCCATTATAATTTAATCATTTTTTTGAGTTTATAAGGTTAAGGGTAAAAAAAAAATTACTTCAACCCTTCCCTCGTTAAAAAGTTAAATCAAACATAAAAATTTAAAATATTACCTCACCTCCACTCCCCTCCCTTCCAAAAACTCCGAACCAAACAAAGGGTAAAGAAAAAATTTGGTCAATTTTGGATTAAAAGAAATCAGGTGGGTCTTAACTATATTTAGAAACCCTATTAATTTGAATATTTAAATGAACTCTTAACAAAATAATAAAATAAATTTTTTAAATAACATAAAAAAAAGCATACTTTTACTACTGCTTTCATTCTTTTTTAAATATCTACTAGTTTTGAGACCCGTGCATCTATTGACTTTTATTAATAAAAGTTTGTTAAAATATAAGTTAAGTCATTATGTTATTTTTTGTAAAATTTATTAAATTAATATTTTTTTATTAAAGTAATTGTTCCGTGTATGATTTTTGTGTAATAAATTATAATTATTAATAACAAATATTTATTCAATTCTTTTTTTTATTAAAGCAACTGTCCCGTGTATGATTAAATTTTTTTGATTAAAGTAATTGTCCCGTGTATGAATTTTTGATTCAATTCATTTTATGTATTAGTGATAAATATTTTATCTTGTGTTTTTTTTATATTTATTATTGATGAGAATTCATTCTTCTGTTGTTTAAAAAACTATTTGTGAAAACTCTTGTCCATTATTAATATTTTTTTATGTTTATGATTTATATTATACTAAAGTATAAAATTAATTTATAATAAAATATTTATAAAAATGTTATAAAATATTATTAAAATATAAGTGACGTCATTGTTCTCATTCTTGTAAAATTCATCAAATTAGTATTTCTTGATTAAAGCAATTGTCCCGTGTATGATTTTTGTGTAATAAATTAAAATTAAAATTAGTAAATATTTATTATTCAATTCCTCTTTTTTATTAAATCAATTGTCCCGTGTATGATTAAAAAAATTATTAAAGCAATTGTCCCGTGTAAATTCGTAAAAATTTTTGACCCATGTTTTTTTTTGGTAAACTTTTTTGACGCATGTTAATTCATAAATTTTCACTAACAAAAATTATATCCTTATAAACATTTTTCATAAACTACCTAATAAAACTTATAATAAGTCAATCCAAATGGGTTCATTTTGTGTAATAAATTAAAATTAATAAAAATTTATTATTCAATTCCTTTTTTTTATTAAATCAATTATTCCGTGTTTGATTAACAAAAATTATCAAAGCAATTGTCCCGTGTAAATTCTTAAGTTTCTTTTACGCATCGTTAATTCATAAGTTTTCATTAACAAAAATTTTATCTTTATAAAATTTTTTCATAAACTACCTTATAAAACTTTAATAAGTCAATCCAAATAGGTTCATTGTGTTTTTATTTCTATTTTTATGTTCTTTTATTTTTAAACTCATAAATAAGTATCTTCTTTTATTAGGTTATTCTATTTTTATTTTTAATATATAAGTTGTTAATGTTAGATTGAGTTATCATTTTTGCATAAAAAAAAGATTGAGTTATCATTTATCATTCAAAACAAAAATTACTATTTTTTAATTAAAATAAAAGTTTGCACTATTTTTTATGTGTATCTTTTATATTGAATTTTGTTCCTGTTTTTATGCGTAAATTTTTTTAAATTATTTTTTTCTGTTAAATATATTTGATTAATATCTTTTTTTTTAATTATTTTTTATTGTTAAATATATTTGATTAATATTTTTTTTAGAGATGGTTTCCGATGTTATTTTTATGGGAAGATTTATTTATGTTTGTCTTTTTTTCTTCCTATTTTTTATTGTATTTTTTTTTTAGTTTAGAGTTAAAATTACGTTTAAGGGCATAAACTCTGAAATATTATTAAACTTGATTAAACAAATTTGTTATTTTAGTAGTAGTTTCTTTTGATATATTGTAAGTAGATTTTGACCTTTAGAAACTAACTCCTTTAAAAAAGTAGTGAAAATATTATGGGGAGTATTTTAATATTTGATTGTATGGTTACTATATTTATAAGAAAAAAAAGGTTGTTATATTTAAACTGGATTAGTATTTTTATGTTTATCCTTAGAGGTGGTTTGTTATGTTTTAAACAAATATTTTGTTTATGCCTTTTCTTTTGTATGTATTTTATTTTTACTAGCCGCCAAACGGGCACGTTTCCGTGCCCGTTTGTGTGATCGGTATTTTTTGTTCAATTTGATTTATTTCATGCTTATCTATTTTTCTTTCCTTTTTTTTTACATATTTTTTTTTATGTTTATGCCTTTTTTTTGTTCAATTTTATTTATTTCATGCTTATCTTTTTTTTTTGTACGTATTTTATTTTTATGTTTATGCCTTTTTTTTGTTCAATTTGATTTATTTCATACTTATCTATTTTTTTTTCCTATTTTTGTTTTGGAATTTTTTTATTAGTTTAGAGATGTAGTTTTCAATGCTATTTTTATGGTAAATTGATTTTATACTTATCTTAATAAAGTTAAAATTACATTTAAAGGCATAAAATTTGGAACACTGTCAAAAGTGCCAAGGACAAATTTGGTTTTTTGACATAAGTTTATTTTAATATATTGTAAGTAGATTATTTCATACTTATCTATTTTTTTTTCCTATTTTTGTTTTGGAATTTTTTTATTAGTTTAGAGATGTAGTTTTCAATGCTATTTTTATGGTAAATTGATTTTATACTTATCTTAATAAAGTTAAAATTACATTTAAAGGCATAAAATTTGGAACACTGTCAAAAGTGCCAAGGACAAATTTGGTTTTTTGACATAAGTTTATTTTAATATATTGTAAGTAGATTTAAAATTTTGCTACTTTAGTTGCACAAATAATATTCCAGATTTAGAATTATTTTTTTTAAATGTTGTATGTTATTCCATACGTTTAATTTATAAGGAAAAAAAGTTAACTTTTATTGTCCCAAATTAAAATAAGAAATACTAATTTTTATTATATTTAAGATTTATTTCTACTAAACTTCATAAAATTTAATTTCATTTTATTTGTTCTCTCACATTTTATTTTTTTTGGTGGGCTATTCTATCTCTCCTCTTTCCTATAATCAATAACTAATAAAAATAGTATTTTTAAATCTTCCTATTCAACTTATTTCAAAAGAAATACAAAAAAAATAAAAAAATAATACGGAATACAAATTATTATATTTTATTTTTCTTATTTAATGTGTAATATTGATCTTAACAAAAGATAAATTCAAACAAGTAAATCGATGTAGAGAATTGCTTTAAGATAATATGAAAACAAACTTTCAACATAATCCTTGCACCACAAAGGTATATTCATTCTTCTTGCTCTATTATCTCTCCGATCATAAAGAATTGCTTGTCTTTCGCATTTGTTTGTCAATAATATGGTGTCATTCTTCTTCGAAAGGCATAATGGAAACAAACGAAAGTACGAGTGACCATTTATTTGAAGTAGGGATGTCAATTTCATCCGTAAATGGGATCCTCACGGAGATTATCCTGTTTGGGGATCCGAAGAAGGAGAACTTTTCCTCGTAAGGATGGGGATGGAGGAGAAAGTTCCTCCGAAAGAGGTTTGGAGATGGAGATGAAGACGGTATTTTATCTCGCACCCTGCGGAGACTCCGTCCTAAAAACTTTATTAAAATAACATTAATAAATGTTTATATAAATACTTTATAAATTATTTTTAATTATATTTTCACATAATATGTGTATACATTTGTTTATATATGATGTTTATTATTGTCACAAGATTCACAATAAAATTTTAATTTTTTTATTTGTTTTATAATTAAGCTTTACAATTTATTTTACAACTAGTTTGATTGAAAATAATAGCAATTTGATTCATTTTTTAAGGTTGATGAATCCCCGAGAACTGTCGGAATCCGCGGTGATGAGGATGAAGGAAGAATACTTCTCGAAGCGGGAAATGAGAACGGAGATGGTGAACATTTTAGATTGTGGGGCAATGAGTGGTAAAGTACTCCCCGCTCAATCGCTGCCCCCGTTGACATCCCTAATTTGAAGATTATGATAACTAATTTTAAGAAATTAAGTCCAAGACTCTTCAATCTATGTTATCGTTTGGTATGGCTTTTTTAAGTTTTAAAAGCTATTTGAAAGCTAAAAATAAAAATAAGAACTTTTAGAAAAAAAGCTAAATTGTTTGCTAATAATTTTTTTTAGCTTCAAAAGTCTTTTATCTATATATTTTACTTATAAAAATTAAGAAACTTTTTTTCTATCATGAACTTCTTGAAAATCTTTTTGGTTTAATTTCTCCTTTTATTGAGTAAAAAAGTCTAAAATAAACTAGGCAAAACGGTACCTAAATTCTTTCATTTGCCATTTAATAAAATGAGTGTGTTCAAAATTATTCGAAATGACAAACATAACAAGTGGCACTTCATTGAAACCCCAAGGAGACAGCAGCTTAGTATGTGTATCCGTACGCAAATCAAGTGAAACAATCATAAATTGCTCAAATATTAATATCCTTGTAATCGTAAGTATACCGAATCTAATTGCAAATTACCAACCAATTAATTAACACTATCACTAAAATGCATAAATTTCAACTTCTTCGGACGATGATAATGGGCCATAGGAGAATCTTGAATATCTCTCCAAAAGTTATCCTTTAAATTTAAAACTCTTACATTTGTTATGTGTGGAAGGAATATAATGTTGGGAAAAACTGACATAGAGAAAATAAAAGAACACAATCAACAACACAAGATTATAACGTGGAAAATCCAAAATCGGAGAAAAAACTACAGTCGTTGTCTAAACCGACAATCATATAGACTTCACTCTCAACCACCCATGACTCCAGTACACCCACACTCTCCCAAGTAAATATTTGAATTACATCTCAAATACTCTAAAACAAGAGCAAAAGAGAAAAAAGAGATAATCACAAATATAAACTTAAAGTGTTTACAAGTGCAACTGATTGGTGTATTGAAACAAAGAACTTGAGGTCTCTATATATAGCATGGAGCTACTTCACTCTTCATTTATCTAAGCGATGTGGGATTTCTCCACTATAATTTTCTTGACCTTTTTTTCTTCCTTAGCAATGTGGGACTTAAATTGCATTCAACCCCAACAATCTCCACCTTGATTGTAATGGTCTGCAATCTTCATTGTCTACACCGACAATCATTGTCTTCACCGACAATCATAATTCTCATTGTCTATACCGACAAATTAAATTATCATACTCTACCATAAAAAGTATACTACTACACTTGGAAACCTTCCCAAGAATTTTCATCACTTGAAACTAAACCATTCCAAGAATTTCCTCACTTGGAACCAAGTCATCCCAAGAATTTCATCTCAAAATCTTGCTGAAAATTTATGGTGCAACTTCCATGTTGGCTTTCTTCGGAAGTTCATCAGCCATCGAGATAACCGCGTACCTTGCATCAATGTCAACCAATGCCCGCACGCTATAATCACACACCTTGCATCCATGTCTACCGATGTTCGTGTGCCACCTAAACAAATTCATACTGCTCTGAAACCACCTTCATGTCATTGTTAGTCTCCAACAATTCCAGTTTAGTTCCAACACCTAGCAAAACCTCATTTCACTAGTTCAACTAAACTCATGTCACTAAAGTATTAACTGAAGTCTCACAACTCAACCACATGAGAATCACCACTAGTAACAAATGCATAACCAATAGTAGAACCAACTATTTTTGCATTAAAGTTTAGGAATATATCTCACATCATGTAAAAGAAACACACGATTATCAAACATCGTAAGACAAATCGAAAACCATACCTCAAACCTTTCAAGTTTTTCCGTCTTCAAGATGAACAACTCCACCTTCAGCTAGCTCAAGGATTTTCATGGTATTCTTTCTTCAAACACATGTGATCGGAGCATCCAAAGTCCACGACTTAATACTCCACCCATTCCTAACTTCCACTAGCCCTCAGAATCCTCATAATAAAGTTGTTGTTTCAGACATAACCTGAGTATTCTTAGCACCGCCTCTCCAGGATGATGTTGAGTATTCTTACCAGCGCTTCTCCAAGCTGACCATGTGTAATCCTGATTGCATCAACACATCCTTGACTTGATTTTCCACAAGCCAAACATGATTCTTCCACTAATTGTCTTTGGCCTAAACTTCACTGCGGAACTCCCTCCTCCTTGAATCAAACCAAAAAGGCTTTGATACAAGTTGTTGGAAAAAAACGGCATAGAGAAAATAAAAGAACACAATCGACAACACAAGATTATAACGTGGAAACTCCAAAATCGGAGAAAAAACCACGGTCGTTGTCTAAACCGACAACCAGAGAATAAACACTATATGAAAATTGTTACAACATATAGACTTCACTCTCAACCACCCCAGTACACCCACACTCTTCCAAGTAAACATTTGAACTACATCTCAAATACTCTAAAACAAGAGCATAAGAGAAAAAAGAGATAATCACAAATATAAACTTAAAGTGTTTACAAGTGCAACTGCTTGTTATGTTGAAACAAGGAACTTGAGGTCTCTATATATAGTATGGAGCACCTCCACTCTTCACTTCTCTAAGCGATGTGGGACTTCTCCACTATAATTTTCTTAACCTTTTTTCCTTCCTTAGCATTGTGGGACTTACATTGCAAATAACCCCAACATATAACACCACTTTATAAGTGAAACTTACATTTTCATACCCAAACATGAAAATTAAACTCGCAACCTAGGTATTCACTGGGACAATACCCTAATTTATCTGATAATGTCCTCGTGGCCGGGTTCTAAACACATAACCACCGCTGATTATAATTCGAAGAAGAATAAAACAAGCAAAGCAATTTGTTGCACAACCAATTACATACTGATATTCCTTATCCTTGTCATTCAATTGATAATAAATATTTTTGGTAAGGGTGACAATGATTGAAGGTTTGTCGAGCATAGGAACAACGGTAGACACCAAGGACTTGGCATATAGATTCCGGAAATCCTTTTTTGTATGTACTAGCATCGCATTTTGTGAAGCTTGATTAAAGTGCATTTGGATGAAGGTTGGTTTGGAGATGAAGGAATTAAATGGCTTACTCGCACACTTTAGTTGAATGAAAGATTTGGCAGGAAGTAAGGCGGACACTTCTTTGATAAGATCATCAGGGATATGTATTGTCGATTTGGGGGCGACAACTGCTTGACGGCGGCGCCACTTTACCTCTTTTGACGATGTCACTCCGACTTGGTTAATGAGGAATTCATGATGCAGCAATTAACACTTTGGTGGAATATAGTTCAATTTATATATTCAAGTTTCTTGAATAAAAAGATAATAGATTTGTTTGCTTCAACAACAAAAAAAATAGTAGATTCGCTTTGTTTTTTTTTTTTTTACCACAAAAATAGTGGATTTGTTGCAAGCCATCAAAATAGTAGATTCGTTTTAATTTTATTTTTTCCAGAAAAACAATAGGCCATTTCTTCTATTAAAAATATTACACATAAAAATAGGAACCAAATTTGTTTTATTAAGATTCAAATCAGATAATATTAAATAAGTTATTTTATGAGAAAAGAAAAAAAAAACATCAATTTACATTTTACTTTTTACACATATAAATAGTAACTCAATCTAATAACATCAAATAAGTTATTGTATTATATATTAAAAAAAAGTTAAATATATCTGTAGTCATACATTTTGTAAAATTGTCAAGAATGGTCCCTACATTTTAAAAATGGTCAAAAAATATTTCATAAATTTTTCCATTATGAAGACTAGTCCATTCCGTCAATTTTTTTCCATGTCATTAACCGAATACTTATTTGGCATATATTGAACTCATTATTAAAATGAGATGGCCAATAATATGGTGACACGTGTGTTTACCCCGATTTTTAGTAAACAACCGCTAGTTTAATTATTACAAGAAGGATCAACTAGTAAATCCTGGGACATATGGATTGTGCAGAAGATGATGAAAACATATTCATATCTTTTTGGGTTAAATCGGATAAATTGATAGAAAGTAAAAGCGTTTGACGCAGACAAATGGTTTGTTCAAAGTAAAGTGCTTCAAAGTTAAATTTGCAGAAAACTTTTAAATGAATTGCAGAATAAAGTTTAAAGAAAACTTTGAAATGTAAAGACATGCAATGAAATAAATTGCAGAATGCTTAAAGTGCAGAAAAGCTTTAAATTGCAGAAAGCTTAAATGAAAGGCCAGTAATCAATACTGCAGAATGTAAATTGCATTGACAATTGTAAAAGTGTTTACAAAGGATGGTACACAGATTTCATACATGTTCCTGTTTGCATTCATTTCGCTCGTTGACATGGGTACTCTGAATTTCTAAGGAATTTGCATGTATTATGAATTGTGGACCCGTTTCTCTTATGAAAAACTAATATTTATAGACGAACAGAATAACTGTCAAAAACCTACAAACGTCTAACTATGCTCCACGTGTCTTCGACTTTTGAATTCCTTGACACCTAGTGGGACTTTTGAACGTTATCTACTTTTTGAATATTTCACTAAGTCCAGAGTATGCTTTCTCCTTTCTGCATAACACGTTAGACAAACAAACCATACATATATACATATAAATATGAATTCGACAGGCATATAGTTGTCGAACCAAATACTCTTATTTAAATAAATAAGGTTCTGTCGAGTTCGACAGGTTCAACCAGGATTCGACGAAACAGCTTTATGCATTAAAAGCTTTTGATGTCAAATACCTTGATCTTCTCTTGATTTATGACTAAAACCAGTTCCCAAGAGAATATTAAAATGTAATGATATACAATAAATGAGATTTCATCATCTCACTCCAACTCATTACTGCCTGTCGAAAATACAGGCTAACAAATTACCCCCTCAAAAATGCCAATTTCGACTGCATGTCGAATACGATAAGGAGAAATGGCAATTTTGAAGATTATCACCTTTTCCAATTCTGCACGTTTACCAAAGACGGCGCAAACGTCACAAGTCACTATCAATCATGACAAAATTTATAACTGTCACCTCAATCCCCACAAACCATGATCTCCACTTTTTTAGCTTAATGGTGGGACACGTGGCAATATCAGGACGATTGAGATGGAAGAGTGGTGATGTTTCAGTTACCAGATACATGCAAAATGCAGTGCCTATAAATAGAAAACGTATTTCACACTTTCATTTTTTCTGAAACCTCAAACTCTTCACTTCCCTTTCACAGAGAAACCTTACGCATTCTAAGAAAAACCAAGAAACAAACTCTTCAATCTTGCTAAGTTCTTGCGTTTTTGCGAGATCTAAACCAGTAGACGTGATCGTCCAGCATTTTCGTTCATCACCATTGTTTCTGTTCTCAGATTTGAGCAAGAAACAAGCTTGTTTTGAAGCTTTTTGGATTTCTGACTGTTTGCCTTCTGTCAAATCATCATCTTCCTCAAGAACACCAAGAACACGAAGAACAACAATGGCTTCATCTTCTTCCTCCAAAAACATGATCATTTACGCTGTTGATGACAAGAAACCTATTATCATTGATGATTCAGAGTTTGTGTCGGAGCCGGATATGACCTCCGTCGAAGACAACATATGGGGAGAAGAGTTGATGATTCCCCACAAGCTTGGAGGTAAAACTCTTGCCTTCGCAGGCCCTCTTCCTTCATCCGACAACTTCAATGAAGACATAGGTAACATTTTCCCTCTCCACTCTACCTGCGAACCAATAATATTCGCCAACTCTGTCTTCGACATGAGTTTCTTTGAACCAGGATATAGGGCTTTTAGGTCTGCACCTGTAGTTAGTGAGAGTTACCTAAAATGGCTTAACAAAGTCGAAAAGCAATATGCTACTTTCTGGAAAGAGAGTGGTATATTCGACTTGATTCAGCTGTCGAGAGAGGGACCTAAGTACAACGCAGAAATGCTCATAGCTGCCATTCACTTTTGGGAAAATTCTACCAACACTTTCCATTTTAAGGCAGGAATGATGACCCCAACCTTATTCGACGTTGCTGCCATTACTGGCTTAAGACCCACAGGACCTACGTTCGACCCTAAGTACACCACTGTCAACCACCACTTCGACTTCAAAGTCTTATCCTTCTCAGGATTTCTCAAAACTTTTCATGACACAAGCGACGAAGATGTGTCTTTCGAAGAACATATAGCCTTCCTGACTTATTGGCTATCACATTTTGTTCTGTACACCAGTTCACTTCAAGTGGTGAAGAGACTTGTTCCTCTCGCCATCATGCTTCACCAAGGTTTAGACGTAGCCTTAGGAAGATTTATCTTGGCTTCCCTTTATGGTTCTTTGGGGCAAGCTAGTGACATGCTGAAGAAGATTGATAAAGGATCACAGCTTGCTTTCTCTGGCCCTATCTGGCTTCTACAACTTTGGCTGAATGCCACATTTGAGTCGAACTTTAACCTCTTCCTTCCTTCTTACTTGGAAGCTTCAATTGCCGCTCGACAATCAGAAGGCGCTAGGTTGGCCTTGTTGAGATATAGAGAAACAAACCTGACCACTCGACAGCTTTTCTTCCACTACTTCAAGACTCTCCTTGAGTTCGACGAGATTACTCCTAAGAATACCCCATTTGTTAAAAGAGTTGTTGGGCCTACTTGGTTTAGAAGGCCATTCTCTGCAACCAACCCAAATGAAGAGGAGAATACAAACAACATTTGGACTATGTTCTTGAACCCCACAATCTTATCCTCAAGGCAAGGAGTCGAAAGAAGGCATCTAGGCTTGGTTGGGTACCAACCTAACCTTGTTGCTCGCCAATTTGGCCTAAGTCAGTTCAGGCCAAAGAGTTTGTTCAAGAACAAAGATGACATTGTCTTGGGCAATTCTGGTATGTCTGTCGAATATTTTGAGCGTCGTTTGAAGCTCGCTGACGAAAGGAAACCCTATAAGCTCACACTTGTTGCCTTTGAAACTTCTCAACATTGCACCTTCGAGTTTGCCACCTGGTGGAGTTTGCATTATGAGAAGCATGCTAAGAACAGTGATGAAGTGCTTCTGCAAGCAATAGAGGTTGGGTTCGACGCTCTACAGCAAAAGACCCCCAAAGGCAAAGGTAACTTTGAGTTATTTAACAATTTGATTTTTATAGTGTTTGTAGTTTTTTAACCCTTTACTGATGTGTGTTCCTTTCATGTTTCGACACTAGGTGCTTCTAAAGTCAAGGACACCACTACTTCGACGGATTCTGCTGCTCCTACTGCAACCCCAAAGAAATCACTCCCCAACACTGGGGCCAAGGTATCAAATCTCAAAGTAACTTAGTATCTGAATTTCAATGTTTTACAAACATATCTTTGATCCTTTTGATTTTAAATGCAGCTTCGTAAGAGAGCCTTAATGGCGTCGAAGGAGACTGGAGAAGCCACCACTGAAAAGAAACAAAAATCACTCACCATCCAAGAACCAACAGTAAGTTGATCTCGACACTTCTTTTAGGTTTGTCTTAACTTCAAAGAAATTTTGGTGTTGATAATCTAGCTTTCCTTTTAGCCTGCTGGTACTACTATCCCAACTGCTACTGCTGCTAATGTAGAAGGCCAAAGAGACAAAGGAAAGGCCAGTGTCGAAACTAGTGAGGCAGGCATGCCCCCAAATCCAAAGAAGAAAGCTGACAAAGAGAAGAAGAAAAAGAAGGTCAAAGCCAATCCTAAACCTTCTGCAGAGACAGAAAAAGACATTGAAATCCCTGATTCCACTTCTCCTATTGAGGATCAACAAACCATCAATGTCGAAGCCCCTTCGACTGGAGGTCCCGCTCCCGTACTAGAGAAAGTTAACCCAAGTTTACAAGACCCTAGTGATCAGGTAAAAATTGTCTTCATCTTCAAGGCTTTGTCAAATGAACATACTTTCGTTGTGATTTCTAAGACTTTATTTTATTTTGTTTTTGACCAGGATGACAATGAAGGAAATGCCACTATACTTGTCAATGATGAAGACAGCTTGGCCCAAGACGTTGGAACCAATAACGTCGAGGTCACTATAGCTGGAAAAGATAAAGGCCCAGAGATTGAAGAAATTCCCACCAATCATCCAGATTTTGAAAAGACCATCTCTGCGCATGCTGCTGAATCTACTCATTCGTCAGAAAACACTGATGTCGAAATGGAATCCGACAACCAAGATGATTCCATGCCTGAGGCTACTGAGGGAGGTCCTGAAATACTCTCAGTCTCTTCGACATGAAAGTTATCTGCTGACATTGGAATATCAGAGATGCAATTTATTGCCATGAAGGATTCTGACCTTGCTGCAGCACTCAAGATGCTTCTTTCAAGCAAAGGCAACAAAGAACAAAGCAAAGGTGCCTCCCATCATAGCAGTTCGACGGCTTCTGATACAGAGATTAGTTCGACAGTGAGACAGGATTCTTTGCTCCTTAAACTGCACACAGACTACATCAACCAAGATGTCTTTGCCTTAATTGAGGCGAACCCCAGTGGTGCATTTTCTCATTTGGGCTTCCTGAAAAAGCTTCACAACCCTTTGACTGATGGTGCTACCCTTCGCAAGGTTATTCAACTTGAAAACCTTATTGATGGTTTCAACCAAGCCATTCAAAAGAGGAAGATCAATGCTCTGAAGCTGGAGGCTCAAACTGAAGCGCATGCTGCATTGGTCGAAAAGGCCAATACTGCCCAAGCCAATGTCGAACAACTTGAGAAGGAAGTAGAGTCGAATGTCGAACTTGCTGAATACAACCAGAATATCACTGCCTGGGAAAGGGAGATTGCAGAGCTGAACTTAAAGATTCAAAGTCTCAACGTCAAAATTGATGAAGAGAAAGCTAAGCGTGACGAAGCCAAGGCCAACCTTTCCAATGCTGTCAAAGCCAAAATTGACAAAGAGGCTAACGAAGGCATTAAATTCTTCAGTGCTTCAGCAGCTGTGGAAGAAGAGATTCAGGGTCTGGAGGAGTCGAACAAGGTTCTCGACAAAGAAATTTCCTCTTTCCAAAGCCTATATGAAGACCTGAAGAGACAATTTTAGTTTTGTAATAATTTGCTCTTAGTTTTATTTCAACTTTCTGAACCATTTGTTAAGGTTTTTTGGTTTGTACTTTTGACAATGCCCATTTTGTGGCGAACAAATTTATGATCACCATTGTTTCCTTATGTCTTAAGCTTTATTCTTCGTTAATTTTTATTTCTTGCAACGCTGGTTTATACTTTTTCAAGTATTTACCATTTATAATCAACGAACGTTGTTCTTCTGTTAATTCTTCAATTTCGTAAGCGCCATTTGAAAAAACTTGAACAACTTTAAAAGGGCCTTCCCAATTTGGAGACCATTTGCCTAAGACCCTGTCTTTTTTATCCATTGGCAAAATAACTTTCCAAACCAAATTTCCAACATTAAAGGTTTTAGACTTAACCTTTTTATTATAAGCTTTAGCAACTCTTTCTTTCTGTCGAGTTAACATTTCTAAAGCTTTTACTCTCTCCTCTTCTAAATCAACTAATTCATCTAACATCATATCCCAGTAATGATCTCTTGGGATTTCCATCTGCCTTTGAATTCTGATTGATTGTAGATGTATTTCGACTGGTAAGACTGCATCATGTCCATATGTTAGTCGAAATGGTGTGGTATTAGTTGATTCTTTTGGAGAATTTCTGCATGCCCATAGGACTTGATCCAAAGTCTTGTTCCAATTTCTAGGCTTTTGGGCAATATGCTTTTTTATCAAACCAATGATAATCTTATTAGCAGCTTCCACTTGACCATTTGCTTGGGCATAATATGGTGTAGAAGTTAAAAGTTTAAAGCCAGTTTGCTGGGCAAATTCAACCATCTTTCGTCCAGTAAAAACTGAACCTTGGTCTGTAGTAATAGATTCAGGTATACCAAATCTATAAATGATGTGACTTTGTATAAAACTAATCACTGCTTCTTGATCAACATTTGGTAATGGAATTGCTTCTATCCATTTAGTAAAATAATCTATACCAACTAAAATATAACGTTGGTTTTTAGATGAACTTGGTTTTATTTCACCAATTAAATCTAAAGCCCATCCTCTGAAAGGCCAAGGCTTAACTATTGAATGGAGTTCACTTGCAGGTACATGTTGTATGCCTGAATGTCTTTGGCATTCTTGACAACCCTTGGCAAACTCTATACAGTCCTTTAAAATTGTTGGCCAATATACACCTTGTCGAAACAACAACCATTTCATTTTATGGCCTGCCTGATGAGATCCACATGCACCACTGTGCACATCAGATATAGCCAAATAGGCTTCAGTTTCACTTAAACATTTTAGCAAAACCCCCTCAGGTGTTTTTTTCATTAGTTCATTGCCAATGATGACATAACTCAAGGCTCTATATTTTATCTTTCTATTGGTCGTTCCATTTGGATCTCGCAAATATTCGACAAGTTGTTTTCTCCAGTCAGTATCAGATAAATTGTCAATGGCAAAAATTTCAAAAATTTCTGAATTTTCGTCAAAGTCATAAGTGTTATCTTGACCATTTTCTTGTGGTATATCTGCCCCCACAAGTTTTGGCATTGACAATTCCATGGAAGGAGGTTGATCAATAATGAGTTTATCTTTAATTTCAATCAACTCTTCTAGTTTCTCACTAGAAATTTTATAGCCTGAAGCTATTTGAGCCAAATCATTGGCTTCTTGATTTTCTATACGAGGCACATGTTCAAAGGTGACTTGGTCAAAACGTTTTAACAAAGAAATTGCTATGACAAAATATTTCATCAAGTGTTCTTTTATGCACTTGTATTCTTTTGTCAACTGTTTCAAAACCAATTCTGAATCACCTCTGATCAAAATATTTTTTGCCCCCAAGTCCAATAAAATTTATAAGCCTGTTATTAAAGCTTCATATTCTGCTTCATTATTTGAGCAGAACCCATTAATTTTATACTTGAACTTAGTGGGAATTCTGGAAGGGAAAATGATTAGAATCCCAATTCCAACTCCATGTTTATGTTTAGAACCATCAAAATACAATTTCCAAGGTTCTGATTCTACATAATTTTGTGGAGTTTCTAATGCAGAATGATCCACTATAAAATCAGCCACAATTTGGCCTTTGACTGCCTTTAAAGGTTTATAAGTTAGTGAATATTATGTCAAGGCTAAAGCCCATTTTCCAATTCGACTATGCAAAATTGGTTTAGATAACATATGCTTAATGATATCACAATGAGAATAAACAAAAACATCAACAGGCTTTATATAATGCTTGAGTTTCATACAAGAAAAATACAAACATAAGCATAATTTTTCAATACTACTATATCTAGTTTCAGCATCATTTAATACTCTACTTAAGTAATAGATGGCTCTTTCTTCACCATTTTCATCTTCCTGGGCCAGCATACTACCCAGTGTCGAATCAGATGCTGATATATACAACTTCATGAACTTGTTCCTTATTGGAGGCATTAACATTGGTGGCTTTGACAAATAACTTTTGATTTCGTCAAAAGCTTGTTGTTGATCTTGCCCCCAAGTGAAGGTACTTTCTTTCTTGAGTCGAAGTAATGGTGAAAACGGTTGAGCTTTACCACTTAGATTGGAGATAAATCTTCTCAAGAAATTGATCTTCCCCAGTAAGGACTGAAGTTGCTTTTTTGTAGTTGGAGATTTAGTCTCCATAATAGCCTTTGTTTTGTTTTGATTTATTTCAATGTCCTTTTTGTGCACAACAAACCCAAGGAAATCTCCTGCATTAACACAAAAAGCACACTTTAATGGATTCATTTTTAATCCATATTTCCTCATCTTTTCAAAAGATTTTTTCAAATGATCTAAATGATCATCATCTGACGAGGATTTGACAACTATGTCGTCAATATACACTTGCATAAAAGTGTCTATGTATTCATGAAAAATTAAATTCATTGCTCTTTGATACGTAGCCCCAGCATTTTTCAAACCAAAGGGCATCACTACCCATTCATATGTGCCTAATGCTCCTGGGCATCTAAAGGCAGTTTGGGGTACATCATTCTCAGCAATGAAAATTTGGTTATAGCCAGAATAGCCATCTAACATGCTTAAATATTCAAACCCGGCTGCTGAATCAATTAGCATTTCTGCTACAGGCATATGGTATTCATCTTTTGGTGTAGCATTATTTAAGTCTCTAAAGTCTATACATACTCTAAGAGAACCATTTTTCTTAATTACAGGCACTATATTTGCTAACCATTCGACATACCTTGCTGTTCTGATGAATTTGCTCCTCAGCAGCCTTTCAATTTCTTCCTTGATCTTTGACATTATTTCTGGTGCAAATCTTCTAGGTAACTGTTTCACTGGCTTTTTATCTGGTCGAACTGGTAGTTCATGCTCCACCAATTTTCTGCTCAAACCTGGCATTTCATTGTAATCCCAAGCAAAACAATCTTTGAATTCCATCAAAAGTTGCACCACTTTCGCCTTCAGATCTGGAGGAATGTTTGCACTAATGTACGTTGGTCTTTTTGTCAAACCATCTCCAAGGTCAATTTCTTGCAAAGGATCCTGTGCTTGCATCTTGTGACTTTGACTGGTTGGATCTTTTTCAAATCTTAGGGGTTCGTCATCATAAATGCAATCCAGCTTTTGCAATTCTGGCTTGTGTTTGCCAACTTTTATGTCATTGGCTACATCAGCCATATTTTCTGACAATGAATTGGCTTCTAAAGCCATTTTGATTCTATTTTCAGCCATGTAGGCCGTAATCTTTGCCCAAGTTTGGGACTCAGACATAGTAGTTTTCTTTGATATCCCACCCAGTTGGGCAGTTGTGGCCTTCATACTCGCCATCCTCACTGTCTCCATTTTCCCTTTCCCACAAGAAACCATGTGTGGGGCCCAGTTTGATTGCATGGTGAACATTTCCTGCTGGACGATGTGCAAAGTCTCTCTCAGTACATGGTGAGATTGTTGCTAATTTCTTGTCGAATGAGTGCTTTATCAGATGATGGACTTCAGTTTTGAAATAGCTTTGATCTGCTTCAACATTCTCCACTATACCATCATCTTGCCAGATAATAAGGCGCTGGTGCAGGGTGGATGAGACTGCCCCCACTCCATGAATCCACTCTCGACCTAGGAGCAGATTGTAATTTGCCTTAGAGGCCACAACCAAGAACAAGGTTGGCCTTACAGTACTTCCAACAACCACATCCAACTGGATTGCTCCTAAAGAAAAACCAGTTTCACCCTCATAGTTTGAGAGCACTATGTTGTGAAGATGAAGATCCACCAAAGATTTACCAATCTTTCTCAGCAGAAATTCTGGCATGAGGTTAACAGCAGCACCACCATCAATTAGTACTTTGTTGATCCCTACATTATTCACTTTGGCCTGTATGAAGAGAGGCTTCAAGTGACTTTTCATGCCTTCATCTGGCCTCTCAAATGTAGCCATTTGGTCTTCCAAAGCATCATTGCTCATCACATAGTAACAGACTGGCCTGTGAAGAGCCATTTGCATTCCAGATTCTTCTTCGTCATCTGTTATTTCAGAACAGACGTCGAACTCCCTTGGCAGAATCGACACAACATTTACTATTATGTCGAGGTCAGGTTCGGAATCCAGAAAATCATCTGCTTCCATGTGGTCGTCTTCGACATTATCAGCAACTGAAGACTCGACTTTTGGCTCTCCTAACCTTTCTTTCATTGGCCTCTTCGCCAATTCCATAGGCCTCTCTCCATTACCATCAGCAGTAATTTGGGATTTTTGAGCAGCCACCTTCTTCTGGCGTTGATATCTGCGCCATTGAGATCTTGTCATGGGGTTTTTCCCTTCGTAATTATTCCTGTAATCATATTTCCTTGATTCAGGATCTTTTTTGGGATTGAAGTTACTGGAGTTTCCTTTCTCAATATTCATTTGACCATAGTCCATGTTCCTTCCATGAACCCATTGATTGACAGGTGTCCTGCTTGAGGGGACAAATGATTTTTGTGGTCCCAATCTCTGATGTACAGGCGCCTGTTGGCTATTCAGAACATTAGAATAAGTTGGCTTCTGACTTGGCCAATTGTTTCTACCCTGACTATGAGGCAAAAACTTGTTGAGGCCTGCAGCAGCCTTCTTGTCGAACATGGCACTACAATGATGACATAATGTAGCTTCGCCATCATTCTCTTTGCAACGTTGAAGGAAATCCAATAAAGTCTCCCCTGCCTGTGGATATACCTCTTCCACTTTGTTTTCGTATTCTTCTTCAGGAATAGAAACTAGTTGCCCCCCTTCAGTGAGGTTCAATGCTTCTAACATCAGGCACTCAATTGGCTCTGTGTAAGTAGCATCAGCAATCTGCAATGGATCCTCATCCACCTGCTGTTTGGATTTTGGCTTTTCGCCAAATTTGAGTCTTCCCTCCTGCAGGGCTTTCTGGACCAGATCCCTGAAAAGAACACATTGTGAGGTTTTATGACCCAAGAAATTATGGTATTTACAAAAACCTCTTTTCTTACGTTGTTCCAAAGGTGGAACTTTTAAACCCTTTGGCACAATTATTTGGCCATCAGTGACCAGTAAGTCAAAAATTTCATCACATTTAGTAATGTCGAAAGTATATGTCTTAGAAACAAATCTATCATTTTTTGGTTCGACAGGATTATTCCCATTTGATGGTTTTAACATTTTACAAGTATAAGGAGGGCCTGGTTTTAACTCAGCAATATTAACTTCATTATTTTCCATGTAATCCTGACCATCGTCGAACTCATTTTCACTTTCATATGTTTCTATGTATGCCACTTTTTCTTTTTTGTGGAACTTAGAATTTCTGACTTTTTCAGCCCTGAGGCGTTCGACCTGTCGAACACGATCCGCTAATTGGGCCATGTCTCTTAAATGTTGAGTATCTAACTTTTTCCTAATGGAATAGTCAAGGCCACCAGCAGCCATCTCAACCAATTCATGTTCAGGCACTTGAGTAAAGCACCTTGCCTTAAGGAGGCGAAACCTGTTCAGATAGTCATCAATGGCTTCTGAGGTTTTGCGCTTCATACTGGCTAACTCTTTGAGGCTAATCCTAGATTGTCCCATGTAAAACTGTTCATGAAATAGCCTTTCTAATTGAGTCCAAGTATGAATTGAATGAGGGGGAAGTGTGGTAAACCACGTAAAAGCATTTTTAGTGAGGGAATTGGGAAAAAACTTCATTCTTAAATCTTCATTATTTGCCAAATTCCCTGCCTCTCCCAAATATCTGGCAATGTGTTCGACAGTAGACTCATTAGTATCACCAGCAAATTTTGTGAATTTGGGAATTTTCCATCCCCTTGGCAATTCTGCCTGCAATACATATTCAGACAATGCTGACACAAAATTTGGTCTATGCAATCCTATATTCAAACCATTTTCGGCCAAGATATTTTCTACCAAGTTGGCCAAGTTATTATGCCCTGCAACATTTTCTTGTCGAACATTTTTTGTGTCATCCTTCTTCTCTTTGTTGGTGTTGTTTCTTGATCCAGATCCTCTGCCTTGAAAATTTTTGCCCTTCCTTAGTGACCACTTTTGAAAGTTTTTGGACAAGAGTGCAAAGAAATCATCATCTGATCCTTCCTCTTGATTATCTATGGAAGATTCATCTGCTTCAGATTCTACAACTTTGGCTTTCAGAGCCTTAGATGAAACTGAAATAGATGGCAAGGCCACAGATTTTAGCTTCTTCTGAGGCTCATCAGAAGATAGTTCAATCTCATGACTCATGAGTGAACTTATCAATTCTTCCAAGCCAAGTTTGTCCAAATCTTTAGCTTCTTGGATAGCTGTTACCTTAGGCCTCCACCTTGAAGGTAAGCTTCTCAAAATCTTCCTTACATGATCAGAGGTTGTATAACTTCTCTTTAGAACTTGGAGACCGGCCACAAGAATTTTGAATCTAGAATACATTGATTCAATTGTCTCATCATCCTTCATTCTAAAGAGTTCATACTGTTGGATCAAAAGAGTAGCCTTTGCTTCTTGAACCTGTTTGTTCCCTTCATATGTGGAACACAAGGAGTCATAGATGCTCTTGGCAGTGGATTTGTCTGTAATCTTGAGGTACTCATCATGAGTTATACATCCAATGAGAAGATCCTTAACCTTGTGATGCTTCTTGTAAAGTTTCTTGTCTGTAGGAGTGAACTTCTTTCTTTCTTCAACAGATAGCCTTCCCTTTTCATCTAGTCCTTGGAAAGTTACCCCTTCTTCAACCAAGTCCCAAAGTTCATCATCTAAACCAATAAGATGACTGTAAATTCTATCTTTCCACCAGGAAAAAGTAGATGTATCTCCATTGAACTTTGGTGCTTTGTTGCTTGACTTTTCTTCAACATCATAGTCATGTGGAACTGATTTCAAGCTACCACTTGGAGTTTCAGTCATAGTGTCTTTCAACAGGAAACTGTCTCACTGTTAGGTGATTAAAAACAGAACCAGACTCTTGATGCCAATTGAAGGTGTGAAAAACACAAGAAGGGGGGGTTGAATTGTGTTTTTGGTAATTTAAAAAATTTCTTCTAAGTTACAGAGAACTTATCAGAGTTTGCAGCGGTTAGAAAACAAAACACAATCAAGAATAACTTTGAAGGTAGAGAGAAGGAGAGAAAGATAGAGACAGAGATTTTTATACTGGTTCCCCTCACAAACCGAGAGTACGTCCAGTCCTCTTGTACTTCCAAGAGAGTTCACTATAATCACCAAAGATTACAATTGCTCAAGCACACAAGCAAGAGACTTCCAATGCTCAAGTATACAAACAAGAGACTTCTTAATGCTCAAGCACGCAGGCAAGAGACTTCAATACACAAGTTTAGAAAAACAGAGTCTGAACAATTGATATAAAGATCAATGTTCAGTTACAAATTAAATACAACTTTTGATACAAGACTTAACTTAGAATCTTAATACAAAATTCTAAGGTTCAACTAATGAATTAACAGAAGCTGAAACTGGAGTCTTGGATTTTGAATATGAGTTCAAGTTGTATTTGTAGTTTTGTGCTTTAGGATGAATTTAGCAGAGTAACAGCTCTTTTTTAAATTGTTCAAGTATCGTATCCCAAAGCTTCAAACTTGCTCCAATTTATAGATGAAGGTGGAGCGTGTTTGATTTGAATTTGATGCGGTGAGATTGCGCCAGCTGTAGATAGTACCTTTGATATCCAAATCAGGTAACCTTGTATGCGATCAATCTTGGAGAAAACGTTTTATCCAAATCAGGTAAAGAGTTCGTACAATAGTACAAACGTCACTATTTTGTGGATAAGATTGATTTCATCTGCTTTTGGAATGTCAGAGTATAATCATTGATGCAGAGAATGTTCTTCTGACAAAACGGCTCTCACTGCTCTTATCATCTTCTGATGAATAAAGTTTGCATCCTCTGATGAACCAAATATGCATCTTCTGATGTCTTCAAGTTCTGATCAGAGTTTGCTATGCCATATCAGAGCTTCCAATGTGCTTTTAATGAATATAAAAATTAACTTGAATATCTGCACACTTGGATTAAATAATTAGTATACCCTATTGTACATTAGTACTTTTGTTATCAACAAAACTTAATTGGGCCATGTCAGAACCTCTTTTGTTCCAACAGTTTAATTATTACAAGAAGGATCAACTAGTAAATCCTGGGACATATGGATTGTGCAGAAGATGATGAAAACATATTCATATCTTTTTGGGTTAAATCGGATAAATTGATAGAAAGTAAAAGCATTTGACGCAGTCAAATGGTTTGTTCAAAGTAAAGTGCTTCAAAGTTAAATTTGCAGAAAACTTGTAAATGAATTGCAGAATAAAGTTTAAAGAAAACTTTGAAATGTAAAGACATGCAATGAAATAAATTGCAGAATGCTTAAAGTGCAGAAAAGCTTTAAATTGCAGAAAGCTTAAATGAAAGGCCAGTAATCAATACTGCAGAATGTAAATTGCATTGACAATTGTAAAAGTGTTTACAAAAGATGGTACGCAGATTCATACATGTTCCTGTTTGCATTCATTTCGCTCGTTGACATGGGTACTCTGAATTTCTAAGGAATTTGCATGTATTATGAATTGTGGACCCGTTTCTCTTATGAAAAACTAATATTTATAGACGAACAGAATAACTGTCAAAAACCTACAAACGTCTAACTATGCTCCACGTGTCTTCGACTTTTGAATTCCTTGACACCTGGTGGGACTTTTGAACGTTATCTACTTTTTGAATATTTCACTAAGTCCAGAGTATGCTTTCTCCTTTCTGCATAACACGTTAGACAAACAAACCATACATATATACATATAAATATGAATTCGACAGGCATATAGTTGTCGAACCAAATACTCTTATTTAAATAAATAAGGTTCTGTCGAATTCGACAGGTTCAACCAGGATTCGACGAAACAGCTTTATGCATTAAAAGCTTTTGATGTCAAATACCTTGATCTTCTCTTGATTTATGACTAAAACCAGTTCCCAAGAGAATATTAAAACGTAATGATATACAATAAATGAGATTTCATCATCTCACTCCAACTCATTACTGCCTGTCGAAAATACAGGCTAACAACGTGCCACTAGTAAGAATGAAGTTTGACCTTGTCCAGCAACTGAGTTAATGCTTGTTCTGAATTTCTGAATAATTGTTGATTTCTTTCGTTCAAAATAACTCAGACTCATAAGAGCCAAATAATCGTTGGGAGGAGTCACGCGCTCTGAGCCCACTAGAAGAAAAATTAAACTTGATAAAGTGATCAACCAGGTTTTGAGGATCCACCGATGACAAGTCAATCCACGACCTAACTACGACCAAAGAGAGTCAGAGATGCTACAAGAGATAAATATTTCTTCAAAAAAAAGAGATAAATAAATGTTGAGTTGACACCATGTCTTTGGAGGGATGATATCCCGAATCGCCAAATTTGTTTTAGTTGGCAACTTGTCTCTCAACAGTCTCCAAGCAAAAACAGACACCTTCAAGGGAATCTGTTTGTGCCAAATAACATCTGCTATGGCGTCCAAAGAATTAGATGGATGAGAAGTCAGTAACTGATAATCTCCCCAGACTGAATAACCTTTGGCAAGATCAAGCCGCCAAAGCCATATATCCGGGAACTAAGACTGCAAGAAACAATCGTGAAGTAAAGTCTGACACTCCCTCAACATCTCCTCCTCCCAAGCCCACTGATGTCTCCTCCACACACACGCCTCCTCTCTAGTGTCCTACCTTAAATAAAATAATTTAGGGTTTCAAGTTTTATATCTTCACGGCACTTCAACCACCAAAACAAATAAAAAAATAAAAAAATTGGCCACCGTACTCGACCTGTTCACCGCCAAATTGAATAAGCGTTGAAACTTCCCGCACAAAGGAGTCCCCCCACGCACAAAAGAATCTCATCTAACCAAGGATCAGTCTAGAAGAATGTCTCTGTCCCATCTCCCACCTTCTTTAGAACACACTCCCCAAACCACCCTCCTCATAGGCTATATTTCATAAAAATAGATTTTTGTAAAAAAAAAAAAAAGATAATAGATTTGTTTGCTTCAACAACAAAAAAAATAGTAGATTCGCTTTTTTTTTTTTTACCACAAAAATAGTGGATTTGTTGCAAGCCATCAAAATAGTAGATTCGTTTTAATTTTATTTTTTCGAGAAAAATAATAGGGCATTTCTTCTATTAAAAATATTACACATAAAAATAGGAACCAAATTTGTTTTATTAAGAATCAAATCTGATAATATTAAATAAGTTATTTTATGAGAAAAGAAAAAAAAAAACATCAATTTACATTTTAGTTTTTACACATATAAATAGTAACTCAATCTAATAACATCAAATAAGTTATTGTATAATATATCAAAAATGAGTTAAATATATTTGAAGTCATACATTTTGTGAAATTGTCAAGAATGGTCCCTACATTTTAAAAATGGTCAAAAGATATTTCATAAATTTTTCCATTATGAAGACTAGTCCATTCCGTCAATTTTTTTCCATGTCATTAACCGAATACTTATTTGGCATATAGTGAACCCATTATTAAAATGAGATGGCCAATAATATGGTGACACGTGCCACTAGTAAGAATAAAGTTTGATCTTGTCCAGCAACTGAGTTAATGCTTGTTCTGAATTTCTGAATAATGGTTGATTTCTTTCGTTCAAAATAACCCAGACTCATAAGAGCCAAATAATCGTTGGGAGGAGCGACGCGCTCTGAGCCCACTAGAAGAAAAATTAAACTTGATAAAGTGATCAACCAGGTTTTGAGGATCCACCGATGACAAGTCAATCCACGACCTAACTACAACCAAAGAGAGTCAGAGATGCTACAAGAGATAAATATTTCTTCAAAAAAAAGAGATAAATAAATGTTGAGTTGACACCATGTCTTTGGAGGGATGATATCCCGAATCGCCAAATTTGTTTTAGTTGGCAACTTGTCTCTCAACAGTCTCCAAGCAAAAACAGACACCTTCAAGGGAATCTGTTTGTGCCAAATAACATCTGCTATGGCGTCCAAAGAATTAGATGGATGAGAAGTCAGTAACTGTTAATCTCCCCAGACTGAATAACCTCTGGCAAGATCAAGCCGCCAAAGCTATATATCAGGGAACTAAGAATGCAAGAAACAATCGTGAAGTAAAGTCTGACACTCCCTCAACATCTCCTCCTCCCAAGCCCACTGATGTCTCCTCCACACACACGCCTCCTCTCTAGTGCCCCACCTTAAATAAAACAATTTGGCCACCGTACTCGACCTGTTCACCGCCAAATTGAATAAGCGCTGAAACTTCCCGCACAAAGGAGTCCCCTCACGCACAAAAGAATCTCATATAACCAAGGATCAGTCTAGATGAATGTCTCTGTCCCATCTCCCACCTTCTTTAGAACACACTCCCCAAACCACCCTCCTCGTAGGTTATTTACTCCATCACAAATCCTCACAATCTCCCTCCACCATGAAGACCCACTCATCACCTCCCCCCCCCCCCCCCCCCCCCCCGCCGCGCGCGCTCTCAAACACGCTATCTCTATCCCATTGCAAGCTGGGAACACCCTGAACCACAATCCTGCTCTATCCACCAGCATCCTCCGACACCATTTTCCTAAAAGTGTAGTATTAAACTCCCTCAACTGTCTAACCTTCAGCCCTCTGTCTGTGCATAGTCTTTAAATCCTAAAAAATTTCAGCAAGTTTTGGTGCTCAAATATTTTCTATCATGATTTTTGGTTCTTGCTTTTTAGTCAACTCATGTATATCATTCGAAATTGTATAAAAAAATTTGCGATCAATATTAGTTGATTATATGAATCTCTCTTGCAAAAGATTAAATTTTTTTAACAAATGGAAGAATTAAATTTTTTTTTTTTGTATTTTGCACAAAAAATTTCGTAAATAATTCATCTTATACTAAAACAATTCTAAAATTTTGTGGTAGTTCTTATAATATTATAAACATGAATATAAAAAATAATGAAAAATGTTAAAGTGCATAAGAGTTGATTAAAATGTAGATCAAAAGTTGTGACAGAAGATATTTTAGGAACGAAAAGTTGCTGAAATTTTTTATAAAAACTAATCGAGATATTTATAGGTACCACAAAATTATTTAACCCTTTTAAAAAACAATGCGTATGTTTTAGTTTTTTGAAGTTTTGCTATTGATGTTTCAATTGAAAATTAATAAAATACTTGTGTATTATCACATATCTTGCGTTGATAATTATCATCATATTAAGATAAAAAATTATAATATGAAAATATGATTTATCAAAATTTGTACTGAAGGAAACATGTTAAACAATTTGAATATAAAAAATTTGTATTATAAAAAAAAGAAAAACAATTTTACACATTTAAAAAATGGAATTCACAATTTTTAAAATAATATTTTAAGTTGAATCCCTCAACACGTGATTGAAAGGCAGGGGCGTCTCTTAGTTTTTGGAGGCTCTGTGCAAAATATAAAAGTGGCCCTTTAATAATAAAAAAATTAAAATTAAAGTTATCGATTTAAATTGCATATAATTTTTTTAAAAAAATAACCATTCTTATCTTGTAAACATATAAATTATCAATATTAAGAGTTCAAAAAAAATTATCAATATTAAACCAATTGCATTAAATCAAATACGACAAAAAAAAAAACCTAAAAAAAGAGGACAAAAAATACAAAATAATTATCTTTGTGTATAAAGTAAAAAAGGAACATCCTAATCTAAGATTAAATTTTATATAAAGATTAAAATGGACTAGAACTATATTTAAAAGTATAGATAACTAATCTGTTGATACTCATTTGATATTTTATGAACATTAACAATATATAACTATTATTTTAGGGTCTAAAAATTAATCTATTAATATACATCTGATATTTTATGAGTATAAATAATATATAAGTAATATTATATGACCTTAAAATTTTGAGTTGAGGCCCTCAAAATTTAGAGACCCGGTATCGTCGCACATGCCGCACATGTATGTGAGCCGCCCTTGTTGAAAGGTATGAAAAATATTAAAAGATTTAAAAGTTTACCATA
The DNA here is from genome assembly GCA_030408175.1 of Trifolium repens. NCBI lineage: Eukaryota > Viridiplantae > Streptophyta > Magnoliopsida > Fabales > Fabaceae > Trifolium > Trifolium repens. The sequence goes on along the minus strand of CP125844.1, from coordinate 15,097,883 downwards.
GAATATTTTTAGCTTTGGTGCGATTGGTCATTTTTATGTTGGTAAAATGTTCAATTTGCTAGTCTAACATAACTAACTTAGCAAACTTATCTCGAATAGAACTTCTTGTTGGATATTGTCCTTGATAGAATAATTAATATAACATATGTGAAGAGACAAAGGAGATGTATGTGATTAATTGTTTTGAATCAAAAAGTCCTCTAATCCAAAAATCAAATCAAATATGTGGATTTTTTCACCTTTGATAATAGTTATACCCTATTAAAAATGTGTCTCAAATACAGCTGTGTGTGAATTTATAGTAATAACGTCATTTGTTTACTTTGTCGAAAATAAAATGTCATTTTGTTTACAGGAAGAAAAAAAAATAATGTATCAAATTTTTGTAGTGATACAAGCAATCTACCAACTTATGATGTTATTGATGGTAGGTATAATTCGGACCAGTTCGATTTTTGAAAAATTGAAATGTTATACTAATAATGTTTAGTTAAGATTGGTATATTGCTTAAAAAAAAGTTTGGGTTTGGTTTATATTTAAAAAAATAAAAAAATCGTTGATGTCTAGAGTGGGTTGGTCAAGATCAATATTAATTTATTAGGTAGTATCGATTTTAGAATTTTTGGATTTTGTCACGAAATAAATGAACTTTTCCCCATAAATGGAGAAGATGGATCCGTGAATGCATCGATAGCCTTATTATGATTCCAATAATGGAAGGCCCTCCAAAGTATTCATAATAGAGAGGGGTTTGAGACGAGGAGACTCACTCTCGCCATTTTTGTTCTTATTGGTAGTTGAACGTCTGGATGTATTAATGAATAAAGCTGTAGCAAATGGTAGTTTTGCGGGTTATCGAGTGGGTCGGAAAGAAAGTCTCACAGTGTCTCATCTGTGATTTGCGGATGAAACATTGATTATAGGGAGAAAAGGTTGGGCAAATATATTTGCTATGAAAACTATTCTTCAATTATTCGAGCTCATTTATGAATTGAAAGTGAATTTCCAACAGAATGTCTTGCAGGGAGACAATGTTAAAGAATTGTGGTTGATTGAGGCAGCTTCAGCTCTAAACTGGAAAGTTAGCGAATTTTACTTGGAATTACCGTTAGGGGTTGCCCCAAGGAGATTTAAGACTTGGGAGCCAATTACCCTGTAGTGAGAAAAATATTATCATCTTGAAATTGTGGGTCATTGTCAATGGATGGTCGTCTCGTGCTTCTCAGATCTATCTTGTTGGCTCTTCCGATCTACTACCTTTCTTTTTTCATGATGCCATCATGTATTATTTCCCCTATTTAAGAATTTATTTGGGGAGGGAGCAAGGAATCGAGAAATTGTGGGTATATTTTGTGGGTATCCACTGAGTATGAGTCAAATTGACATTCACGGACATTATTTGGAGATAAAGAAAAAATAAAACCTCCACTTCAAAGACAACTTTGTAAGTATACACCATCAAAATGCCACAAAACACCGTCACTCATCCTCATTGGTATTCATCAAAAACTGGAATTTACATAGTATACACTCACCTAGGATTATGAACCTTCCAACAGACCCTTTTCTCGACGTTGTTTCCTTCATTTTTTCTCACCCTCGTGATGGGGTTTTGGCCCTTATTGATCACTCAACTGGGTCTTCTATTTCTTACTCAAAGTTGTTACCTTTAGTCAAATCAATGGCTTCCGGTCTTCATAAAATGGGTGTTTCACAAGGTGATGTTGTTTTACTTCTACTTCCAAATTCAATTTACTATCCCATTGTTTGAAGATGTAAGTAAACCATCCTTTTGTTGGGTCTCTATTACTTCATACATATCGAAGTTACTAGATGTAAGTAAAGTCACCAAAGAGGTCCTAATCCTGTACTATTCTGAGTTTATATGACCACTCATCCATCTTAACATTCTGATTTCTACCATATTGAGTTTACTTTCTGTTGGCTCTTTATTGAACCATATTCAATCATCCAAAAGATCTAGTTGCAGCATTTTGGTTATAAGTTTTCTTGAACACACAATGAGTTGGTTTAAACACACTAATATGGGCGTGATTTAAAAACTTACGAACCAAAAGCTAAATTAAAGCATTATTATTACTAAAAGTGCAGCAAATCATGATTCCGGTATTTTATCAAACTGCTAATCGAAAAATAAAATGCACTACAAAAAGGATTAAGCAGCCACTGCATGTGAACAAATATTGCATACATTTTCCACTAAAGCATGCCACTTTGAATAGGCATGACCTCAAAATATTATCACCTAACTCTTCCACACAAACAGATAAGAAAGAAATTGTCCTGTAATTTGATCGTTCTGCAGACTCTAAAATGTGAATGTTGACAAATGATTAGAGTTAAAACGAAAAACCTGACCAGTCCACTTTCTATAACTGGCAGCAACTTACAATGTTCTAACCACAAAAACCGAGTTTCTTCATTACTTTGGTGTAAGCCACAGGGACAAGAGCAGGTTGTCTCAATCTACGTTTTGCTATCTTTGACTGCAATATATAACAAAAATTCATCAATTACAAGAGTAGACTACCCTGAGAAATATTTCATCACGTCAAAATAAAAAATGGTCATTTCACAAATATTGTAAGGAGAGAGAGAGAGAACTCAAGAGAAGTAAGTTAACTAGTTGGTCACTCCCTCCCATATCCCCCCACCCCCTTTGTATTTGCCTAGGAACCATGTTAGTATAATAACACCGAATTGAAGATTCTAATTTATTCAAATTCAATTCCTTGTCTTCAGACATCAGATTAAAACGTTGATATAGACTTCCCTATCGTACCATTTTGTTTAGAGAAATAACACATCCTTGAAAGCCTGGATGGCATTAGATAAAACTCTACATTAAATGAGTTTCTTAAATCAGCATTCAGCTGAGACTCAAGGTCCAGAGCCAAACTACACATTTTTAACTGATCTATTGTTCTTATTTATTAGATATGAGGACTTTTTGTCTCCCTGTTATGCATTTTGAATTTGGTCGCACACCTATTTCGAATTGTCTCCAGTGTATTCTGAGTAGTTACCTATGATATTTATTAATCAGAAATTTGAATGGATAAAAATTAGAAATTCACTCATTTTCCCAATATGTTAGCTAATGAGAAATAAAGTATATCAGCTCATTTCCCCACTTCTTTTGTGAAAATAGAAAGGAAACATATATCCATCAATCTCAAGTTGAAACCATGCACTTCTGGTCGATAAATATTGCAAGATTTGAAAAAATGTGCTTACAGCATTTTTCTAATGAAAAAGGTGATTGTGTAGTTAGTATAAATATGGTTTTAAATTATATGAACTACACAAAAAAACTTAGAGTGATTAATAGACAGGCCTGATAATGTTTCAAAGTAAATATAACAGAACTTATATATTATTGCTCAATGGGCTAGTGGACTGTTAACAAAAACTCATCTCTAGTTTCTAACTCTTAACAATTAATCCCACCACCGATTCTTACATTACTCAAAATCTTTTAGAGCTTTGTATGAGGTTTATGGAGAATAAAGTTGGCTTCTATCTTTTTCTTGAAAATGTAGAAGTTTGTTGTGTGTTTGTGTGTTCATATTAATTAAATGGAATTAAATATTATAGTGTTAATACATCACATGTATTGCCCCAAAGTTTCCAGACCATTATAACAATTTTAGTTTAATAATGCTAGGAATGTTATTGGGCTAGACTTCAGAGATGTTTAGTTTGCTTAATTTTACTCAATAGAAATAAACAACTTTTGCACTTAAGCACTCTGGGGATCATAGCCATCATAAATGTGTTTGAACACCAAGCTAACTGATCCAAATACGCAGAGTACTAGTTGTACTGCAGTATCACTTGACCTAAATAAATGCACAATGCTAGTGCTTTCTATCACGTTTGAATCTCCGATACCATCTTACAATGTTACTTTCACTTTAGTTATAATGGAAGTACTAACAGAGAAGTATACCAGACCCACAAACATGTTAGTCCCATGACCCATCTACCCAACAGCTCTGATGCGTTATTATGTTCACTGATAAATCATGTTTATAGTAATGCAGAATTGCATATTGCAATCATACCATATTGACCTGTATCTAATACAGCATATATGCCTACTAATCACTATTGCATTTGGTGTTCTCAGAGGCTAATTAACACATCAGTTACAACTCTACCATAATTATAAATATAATTATTGCTTCATAAAACCAGTCAAATTTCACACATGTGTAGAAGGTAACACAAGTTGTTCTATTTTCTGCAAATGAAGAAATCCAAACTCGCAATTTAGCTATTAGTCCTATTATGTTAGAAACATGCATTAATTGATAAATATGTTTTCTCCACTCTGACAGAAACGCGTCACTATTTCTGCTAAGTACTTTCCCTATTTATCTAACTTCTAAGGAATTCAGAATGTAAGGTTAGGTCCTAGAAATGCCATAGAAGGACTTTGGTAATTTATTCACACCATATGAATTGTTGTGATGGAGTCATGGAGATAATGGTAATTACTGATTGATTATGTGGTGATCTATTTATCACTGACAGAACATTAGAAGCACAGAGGTTTTCCAGAAAAAACCACCCAGAAACTTGCATTTCAACAAAGCCATGACAGTATCATATACCATAAATAAGACCTTCATCTATCAGAGGAAAAGGAAAAATACAAACCTTCAAATGAGCATTGTGGCGTTTGCCCTCCCTCCATCGCCTAAAGCTCCCATCACTCATTAATCTGAACCTAGACTTGTAAGACCTGCTCCAAATATAACAAAAATCACTGACTCCATCCCAAACACAAAATAAAATAAAATAAAACAAGTTCCGTATGGATAAACAAACTAATTAAGCACTTATGATAGCACTTATCATATAAGTTATTTCTATAACAAGATAAAATAAAGTCAAACTATTTTCATATAAGCTATAAACAGTTTTCATAAACTATCCTATGGAGCATATGAAAAATAATCTATGGATGTCATAAACTAAGGGCCTATTTGGATTGCCTTATTTGAGTTTATCTACTAAAATAAGTTTAGTGAGACTGTTTGGGAGAATTTATAAAAATGGCTTATTACATTTTTCATAAGCTTTATTCAGCTTATTTTCATAAACACTCCAAAATAGCTTATGAAAACAGCTTATAGCATATACAAAAACAATTTAACTTTATCTTTTGCCATAGAAATAGCTTATATAAGCCTACACAAGCCCTTATAATAAAAGTGTTTGTGCTATAAGCTGAAAATAAGCTGTTTATCTGAACAGGCCTAATTCCATAAGCTCAGTTCTCCCAAAGATCTAAGAAGTGCTTACGTAAATAGATAAACCCAAATAAGTCCATGCAAACACACCCTAAAATACTCATCACAATTCCAAATTCCACACACACACACACACACATTGAACGGATAATTCTATAACAGCAATGAATAAGAAACTCACGAATAAGATTTAATTTTGATTTTCTTGACTTTGGACTTCATAGGAGTCGTTGGCTTTCTTTTACTCGACCTATCCCTCGCCGATACATGCCGAATTTGAATCAACTATTCATACAAAAAATCAAACTTCTATCACAACAACTAACACAAAATCAACAAGCAAAAAAAATTGAAATCGAAAACGATTCAACCTAAATTGATTATACAGAAACTTCAACATTTCAATCCGAAAATGTAGATGAAAATTGAAATGACTTACGGAGGGAGAAAATGGGGAAGAACGAGATGCGTGGAGAGGGAACGAAGAGAAATTGAATAGAGGACGAGAAGTGAAGGTAGTTGAAGCGGAGTGCGGAAGAGAGTGGTGGAGGAAACGGCGAGATGACGGAAGAGGTTGTAAGGTTGGACGTGATTGGACGGCGAGATGACGGAGTTTTGGGATTAATCTCTGCATCATTGTTGGAGCAAGATTTTGGCTATGGTGTCTTGCACTTTGAACAATCTACTATAACCAAAATATTCGATTCCCAAATGTTTTTCTTTTCTTTCTTTCTTTTTTTTTTTTTTATTTGGAATTTGGATTTTATTTCTGGGTCTTCTAATTTGTGCCCCGGACACTTTTTAAGATTTCTATTCAAAGAAATAATTTATTAAAAAAATTGAACATTTCAATTTCCCTTATGTTGAATTCACACATTTTTATAATTTTTTTTATAAAAATTTATTATTTAGAGGTTTAAAGAGGGTCTCGCGGAACTATTTAGTATTTGCCATGTTTTCTTATGTTTTGTGATTTTTTTGTTTGTTTTTTGTGCTGAAATGAAAATGTGGGTTATCTTTACTAAAAAAAAATGTGGGTTATCTGGGTTTTTTTTGCCCTTGATAGGTGCACCCTACTCAGCTATAAGTACTAAACATACTCTACATTTTTCTTTTGCCACAGCTTGCTTGAGTCAAGATTCTCTATTTTTCATTTTTTTTCCATCTTTTCTATTACCAAAGTTTTAGAAATATAAATATGAAAATGTAATATTTGGTGGGTCCAATTAATTTTTATACACATCATAACTCTTCAAAACAATAGTAATGGAGAAGAAAAATGAAAATGGAGAAGATACCAACTCCACATCTTGAGCTTCTCGTGTGCCTATGATTTTCTATAAATATTAAATACTCTTCTCAAGTTCTCAAGTTTTAGAACTCGAACTAGGTATTTTGAGGTTTCAAGTTTTGGGACTCGAACATTGAAAAAAAATATCCATCAATCAACACCATTAGAATTTGTCTTCATATTATATTGTAATTTTAGGCTCGTTTGGAATGTCTTATTTTGAGCTTATGCGGAACAGCTTATGCAAATAAATAAGTTTTTATATATTATTATAAATTTTTTAAGGCAGCTTATGAGAAAAGGGCTTATAAAGATACAATTTTTGTTGGTGAAAACTTATGAATTAACATAAAAGTTTATTTATTTGCATAAACAATTTTCATAAGTTCAAAAATAAGCCAAGTCCAAACGAGCCTTGTTTAGTATTTCTTTTCTCTAGTTTATTCTCATTCTCATTTCTCTTCTCCCATTTATTCTCTTATTTCACTTAGTTTAGCGTTTTTTGCATTTTCGTTATTTCAAGGGTAAGCGGCCGCATAGTCAATTGCCGGTTAGTTATAATAATCTCATCCATGTTCTTTGATGATGATGATTGAGATCTACCGTTAATTGGCGAGATACTTTTCGGGATCTATTGGGATCGTTATGACTAACCAAGACTCATCCGTGCGGATTTACTTTTACCCCTAGAGGGAGATTTCGATGGCGGGTTTGTCTATGTCACTATTTATTATTTTGATGTACTTTTTCTGTCTAACATTTTAATAGACATTATTCAATAAAAACATCCATATTTAAAATTTAAAGTTGCAATGAAATTCCTTTTTTTCTTTGTCTGAGTTGTTCGATACCTTTTTTTTAAAAGGGAGTTGTTCGCTACTTAAGTAGCAGATGACAAAAAATTCAAGGGTTCTCTGGGGAGGCGTGAAATCTAAAATAATTGGTGTGTTTGATTTTTTTTTTACCCATCTACTATTTATGTAAAAAATTGACTTCGCTAGTTAACTAGCAAACAAGGGTATTTTTAAAATTTTGCAGGATACGGGAGAAATATTTTATTTAAGCTAAATTAATCCATTCAAATTAGCATTAGAGATAATCGAATCTGTGACCTTAAGGAGGAGGACACTCACAAGTCTCAGACCAATACCAACCCAAATAGGTTGGATATGCTAGAAAATTAAAGGGTGCCAAAACAAATTCCCTTATTTTAGATCAACAAGCCCACATCATTATCATTATCTCTTATAATGGGCTTACCGTCCTGATCATTCACCAACAAGGCTACAAAAACCAAGAATCCATATATATATGGAGTGACATCAAATTATACAAAATCCACCGTTGAATTGAAAGTTTATATCGTATAGACTAATCATGTTAAATTTTATAAAATTATAAAATTATTTGATATGTTATTGACACTCATCAAAATTATCCATTTATGTATTTTTATTGAATACCATTAATCTTGATCGGTCTTAATAAGATATCAGACGATTTTAGATTTTATAGGTGGAACACATTCAATAATATTTTTAGTCACATTGAGGTTTGAACACATTCAATAATATTTTGAGGTGGAACATATATATGAAGATATCGATTTTATAGGTGGAACACATTCAATAATATTTTGAGGTGTTCAATTAAAGATATATTATATACTATTATTAAAAAATATAAGTTATGCCTATGTGTTCATATTCGGTCTGGATTGCATGCATTCAAATAACCATGCAGTCATGCAGTTACTACTTGCAAGCCTTTAGATTCAAATTTTGGTGGTCCAGCTTTGAAAATGAATTGCTGAGATTAAACTGCAGTCAAAAAGTGACTGCAGTGAATCCATTTCCGTTCATATTAGTACCCAAAAGATGAGAGCTTCGTCCATTGTTTGTGTCTTTGTGATTCTAACTTCACCAAACCTCCTGCCCCTTCATTATTACAAAAATACAGTAATTGTTTTGCTGTTGACCAAGGTCTAAGCAAGTGGCAGTCACATAATTCAAACATAGAAAAAAAAAATTAATAGTTCTTCTAGATTCTTAAGATGTAAAAATCTTTCTTAAGATGTAAAAATCTTAAGAATCTCACTCAATTATTCATGTATAAAAATCTTAGCATAGGAGACAACATTTCAGACTGTCTGGCCTCTTTCATGTATACACTGTCAGAATCTCACTCAATTATTAGTTCTAATTTGAAAAAATACCAATCTCTCTAACAAAGAATTGTTTCATAGCCACAAAATAACTCATATACTATCCGTACAATTCAAACTTATTTAAAGCTCTTAACAATTTAGGTCCAACCATTAGGACCCTAATCACCAGCAGTAGCAGATATACACAATTGCACGCGTTAAAAGAATGATCGTTGCGTTTCACAATTAGATTTGTAACCGCATCACACAATTAGAGCAAACAATCCAAACCCAAACAATTTAGCTCTTAACTAAAATTTGTAATTGCGTCACACAATTAGAGCAGACAATCCAAAACCAAACCATTTGGTTAAGTAACTGTTTGGTTTGGCGGAGAAAGAAGGATTGTTGCGTTTCAAGGCTAACATGCTGCGATTTTAAAACACTCAAAATATTAGCTTTTGATCAAACAAGGTATTCCACCGCGGAAACAAAGATACCATAAAATGGTTTGCCTAAGAACAGAAATAACATATTTCTTCATTTTTACTCTCTTAATCTCACTATTTCTTAAGCATGTCTTCCACCAACATCATATTTTTTCTACATATAAATCAATGATTATGCAGGAATTAAAGGTAGCAAAACAAAAAGATGTTTATGAGAAACAAATATAACAAAATACTATAACACAGTTACACATGTCAGAATCCAAATCCTCGACAGAGATTAAATTAAAAAAAAATAAAAACATAAGCACGCTGCAAACAACAGTAATTAACCACAAAAATTAATAAACCTAACGAAAATCAATCATACAAAATAAACCCCCCTTTTTTTTTCCTACTGTTGCATGCATTAACATTTCATTTGCAAAGAATCATATAAAGCATAGACAATGTACCATGCACCACCATCCCATCCATCATTCATCAATTCATTCATTAGTTGTTTTTTCTTATTAATGCAGTTATTAATCAAACTCGAGCAGCTTCTTTCGAATCTAAACCAGAAACCACGGTAGAACTTCTCTCGCTATCATCACTTACATTCCCTGCAGCAACAGCTCCACCAGCATCACTGATATTTCCGAAAAGCAACACAACGATTCCAGCAATAGCAGTACAAAATGCAACTCCAAATGACGTTCTAATGTGTCCTGGCCCAACCGAACCAACCGTGAAACCGACTAGCAACCCTGCAGCTCTCATCCATGCATACCATATCGAGAAAGCACCTTCTTTCCCCGGTGGAGCGCAATCTAACAATAGAACCCTTCCAAATGCGTGCAAAATCCCGGTCGCTGTGCTCTGAATGGCGCCGAAAAGAACCAAGTGTCCCCATTTCCAGTGACTGTGTCCATAATAGAATCCAAACCCAGATGACAGAAGCGAGAAAAAGAATCCGACAATCTGCATTTTTACCGAGCTCATCTTGACCGCATGCAGCAGAGGTTGAAGCAAAGACAATGAAACTAGTGGAAACAGGAAATAGGTTAACCAGAACAAAAGCAAATGCAATGGCCGAATGCAAAGCTGTCCGACGATGAAAATAACACCGCCCATGAAAATCGCCATGGTAGTGAACGAAGCTAGGAAAACACTGGCAAGACCTCCAATGGCATGAGGATACTTGAAGATGGAAAATGGGTGCAGCCTCGAAGAAAAGGAGATCGAATCAGTGGTTCTACTAGTAGCTGTAGCTAAATGTAAGATCCCAACTAGCCAAATTAATCCACTGAAAATCGAAACAACCCAAAGACTCATAATATCATGCTCATTGTCGTTGAGTTCATGTACCATATGGTAAGTAAAAGCCGAAATCAAGGCTCCACCTAAACAGCCAGCAGAGGTAGCATGCAGCGAGAGGCGTGTAGAAACACCTTGTCTAATGAAAAACTGTGTTCTCTTAAGAGATGTTCCAGTGAAGGCGCGAATCATGAGGCCGAAATGTTGTGTGTGAGCAGCATTTGCAACTGTGCTGGCTGCAATGATGCCGGCAATGTAGGGAATGAAGATGGCTGTAACTTTGAAGAACCCAGCCGGGAGACAGAAGAAAACTCCAACACCCGTTGCTGCTACGGTGATGAGTTTCGGGAAATTTCCGTCGAGGTGGAAGGATAGAAAGCCGAGAATCGGCGCAGCTATAGCTAAACCTGTAGCCCAAGCAATCGATGTCCATTCCAACGGTGAAAACTTCGAATTTATAGTGTGCCCAGTGAGTTTGTTATACCTGCATAATTCACATCACATTAGTACATGTGTTAACTTTGATTAAAAAATAAATCATATGTATAATACATTAAAGATGTACAATTTTTTAAATTGCAAATACAATCCTCAATTATGAGATAGTTGCAATTACAATCCTCAATTTTTTCACTTTATATTTTATTGAGACCCTTTATTATTTTATGGAAACCATGTTTTTCAATGCACAAAATATGATACATATTAATTATTAACGACAATTGAAGGGAAATCAGAGATGATTTTAATGGTTACTTTGAAAACACACATATTGCACATGGAAAACACTATTTAGTTACTGTTGTTTTACAAAACGGTGAAACTTTATAATAGTTTCAAAACTTTGATTCATCAAATCATAATTCTTATTTTGGTAATATTTTCTAAGGAATCTAATAATAATTCTAAAGGTTGCTTTTGTCAAGATTTGTAGTATTTTGTAGTTTTGTACAATAAAAAAATAAATGTACCCCCCTAGATAACTATAATAAATAATAAATTTTTTTGTACCAAAAATAATTTAAAAAAAAATAATATCTATTTTTATTTTTATGTAGCTTCATATTGTCGGCACTATAAGTTGTCGTTAACTTACTATCACTACCAAAATAAGCTAACTGCCGACAGTGAAATTCTTTTATTAATTAAAGTATACACTAGCATTTTTTTTTATTAGTATACTTTAACTTTTGTTACAATGTAACCATAATGCAAATCACATAAAAAGCAACATAGAAATCATACCTAGTGATATCTAAAAAAAACAAAACACCTATTGTAAAATATTTAATAGCATTTTTGAAAGTATAATAGAAAATTAAAGTATAGTCTCAAGTGGAGTAGTGAGTAATTAAAGACTTGACCGTTGAGGATAAGAGGAATTCTAATATAGGCACAAATATAAATGTATAGTGTTTAGGCACACTAACATGAGTGAAGAGAGAGAAAATATAAAATAATTTAATTTGAAATATTTTTCAAAAAAGTAAATGATGTGATGTTTTATGTATGTGTGCCTAAACACTGTTTATTTGTGTCCGTGCCTATGTAAGACTTTCTCTGAGGATAATACTATCTTTAATAAATGTTCAAAAGATGACAGAGGAGTTTCAGGAGAGTCCGACAAACATTTGTATACTCCCTAGGAGAAGGGCATACATAGATCTCTATCTCTCTTTATTTCTCTCTCTTGTTTTTGGCCAATAGTTGAAAAAAATGATTTGTTTTTTTTATGTAAATAAATGTATTTATATGAGCAAGGTTAATAAATACTACTAGGGTTTATGTCCGGTGGGTAATGAAAGTGGTTTTTGAAAAAGGAATCTTAACCCTTGAGTAAGAGTAAAGTAGGTTTGTAACAAAGCCATATAAAGGACACGCCTTTTCATGATTACAAACTATAGTGGAACAAACGGCCCATTTAATTTAAATTTAAATATAAAAAGACCTTATATTATGGAACCCTATGTTGGGTTTGTCACACACCATGACCCTTTATTTTCTTACTAAAAAAAAAATCAAAAAATCAAAACTTTTTCAATTTATACCAAACCCTTTAGTTCACACCCTACTCATTGCTACCCACTACTACAACTTTTTTTCAAAAACAAATTTCAAAAAAAATTGAAATACCCAAATCATATAATCTAGTGTAGATCAATATTACACAAGAAAAATACATAAAGTAATTATTTTTATTTTATTTTTCAAAAATACAAGTTGGTTACTTATTTTTTAAAAATGTAGAAATTAATATTAAAAAAAAAAGTCTCTAACTTTCAAAATAATTTCAGCAAAAATAAATTAAAAAAATGTAAACTTACAAATGGAGTTAGTTAGTTAAGTGATTGATAGTGAATTTAGTGAAGTAAAAATGTAGGAAAATAAAATAAAATAATAGTAAAAAAGAAGAGAAAAAAGAATGTAGACTTACAAATGAAATTCCTTTTGAGAGCAGTGAGTTCCAGGATGATTTTTGTTCCATTCTTGAAGTGAAACAGTAGGGTTACTCTGTAGCTGACTGATAATGAGAGGGAAGACAACAGGAACAAGAACAGTTTGAACAAAGTAGAAGCAAAACTCATAAAGATACCAACCAAAAACTTCAAATCTAGAAGGTTTTTCACCAACTTCTTCATAACCATTATAAGCTTCTCTAGCTCTTAAAATTTTGACAGCTCTGTTGTGTAAATCAGGTCTAGTAGTGTTGTTGTTGTTGTTTCCTTTGCCAATCTCTGAAGCTGCAACACCACCACCACCATGACCATGACCATGACCATGACCATGGACACCACCACCTTCAGCTTCAACGGTTACCTCTTTCATTGGGATGGAGAAAGAGAAATTAAGAAAATGGGGAGGGGGGGTGTGTCAGAATGAGTAATGGTGAGAGGACAGTGTGTGCTTGTTGGTAGTAAGGAAAGAAAATAAAAGAGAGGGTTTTGTGTTTTGTTTAACAAACAAAAGGTGCATATGACACTAGTGAAGTAGGGGAGTGACTAGGGGTGGGGTGACTTTTATGTTTACCTGTACACAGCTGGGTAAATTTATTAAACCTTTTAGTTTTAAGGTCTCAATGTGAATGGGCCTTGTTAAGGATAGATATAGTACATATATTTAACTGTCTCAAAAAAATAATAATTATATAATCCTTACCAAAAAAAATAAAAAAAAATTATACTATTTAAGAATTACATTGTTGTTAATTTTTTTTTTCTTTAACCATTGGTTTAATCCGGTTCGGAGGTCAGTTGTAGTATCAAGTGGTTTTAGTCCTCTCTCGATCGCAGTTGTGGGGGATTGAACTATGATCCTCTCTACTAAGTTCAGCATCAATCACTACCGAACCAACTAACGATTGGTGAGTGTTCTTAAATTATAGGTTGAGCATAATTTAATTACTAATTTTGGTCTAATATCAAATTTAAAAAATATAGTGGTGTAATTGGATCGGTTTGGATCGATTTTTGATGAATTCAATGTACGAACAAATGAACTCACAATTGGTTCGGTTTTTGGTATTTTTCAAAAATGAAATAGAATGAAACTAATCGGTTTGGTTCGGATACTTTATAATCGATTTTTCCTAGATGTATTTCATGCTATTATTTTTTATCGATATCACTCATTCTTCTAATTAGATATGTGATTGCAACATTATTAGCACTGGCATTATCAACAATTACACATTTTTTTTTAATAGCCTATTCTTTCATACCTCTAAATTCTTGCCAATTGTTTCCTCTTGTGATTTGAAATAAAATCTAAACTTAATAATTTTTTATTCAACCCCTACCCCTCGTCAATGTAATGACAAATTACAATAATGTAATTCATATTTTGTATCAATGTCCAACAATCAGTGGTAAGAGACATCATTTGTTTATTTGCAGTTGTGAGGCGACTGAGATTATCTGAGAACGTTTTTCTAGGGTTTGCTGCATGACTATATATTTTTTTTACAATTAGTTCAAGTCGGACCAGTTTTAGTTTTTTTTTAAAGTAGGCTGACCTATAAAAAAAAGTATTAACCTAACAATTTATATCTATTGGTTCGGTTCAATTTTAATCGATTCTTGAAAACTGAAACCGAAAATCGAACCAAACTATATCGATTTTCAATTGGTTCAGTTCAATTTTTAATCCAAATGATAAAAATCAATTTTTTCGATTTGGATAATTAGTTCAATTAGATTTTTCTTATCCACTTACACTCTCGTGCTAACTAATACTCAAGAGCAATAAACTCAGAAAAAGAAGAAAAAAATTCAAAAGAAGATTGTATTTCTACCGTATATATATACACATGTTGTCAAAAAGAAATCTCACATTTTAATATTCAAATAACATACTTTATTTAGTAATGTGGTCATAATCATCATAATATCTTACTTTAGTTTTCTTTTGGCCCTTGGAAATTTGTATATTGTAGGGACATTCCTAAAGGCGTTACAAAGAAAGGAAACGTCCTTCGGCTAGTGTCATTATGTTTCTTCTATGTGTAAAGAAGTCTCTTTTCTTTTTCATATTATATAACCTAAGGTCTCTTTTCTTTTCATGCATTATTTAGACTAATTTGTTCTTTAAATTATCTAAATAGTTGAAGTCTAAAAAGATGATTATCAACTTGCTTGTTATAGATTTCATTCACACAATTTTTTTTATTTTCTTTTTCCGTTTCAATGCACTTTCGTTTGCAAAAGTGTGCTCTTACCTGCTTCAATTCAAGCAGAATCAATTTATAGAATATGATGATGATAGGAACAGGCCCTGAAATAGAAATAAAGAAGAAGACGCATGTGGGGAGTATAAAATAATAAAATAATTTTGCATTTTACATTTGCAATTAGTTTTTCTTTCAAGAAATATAAGATATTACTACATACAAATAATGAAATAATTTATCGTATAAACATATAGTAACACATATTTTTATTTTGGAAAAAAGCCAAATTTATACATATTTTCTTTATGAGGTTTACTACTCGTCTACACCCCTGAAGCATTTTTTTAATAAAAGAATATATTTAAATATGTATTTTGTTAATCATTTTATGTTTCAAATGGATCTTCCATTAATTAGTTCGATTATTAAAGATCAGAGTTGGTCCTGACTATATGGAGATCCGGTATAAAAATTAAAAATGGATTATTAATAAAAATATTAAAAATATCATTCTCTATTTAAATTATTTTTTTTATTATTAGGATATTTTTTACACCAAATGGTATGATATTTTATGAACATTGGTAATTTGTAATCATTATTGTAAGACTTTAAAATTAATATATTGAATACATATGATATTTTATACTACTAAAAACTAACAATATATAACTATTATTATAGGACCTAAAAATTTTGAGTTGAGGCCCCCAAAATTTTAAAGCCCGATGCCGTCGCTCACCCTCAGGGGCAATTTTGCCGCGAGATGCCCGGGCTCGACATATATATTTTTTGATGAGCATGAGGTTGAAGATGATGAACAGTGTAATAAAATGTTGTTTTAATACATATATTAGTTAAGCCAATCCGATTACATACAAGCTTGTTGGTTCAGTGGTTGTGTTATTGGTTGAGCATATAGAGGATTTGTGTTCAACTCCCAACTTCCCCTCTTTTTTTTACCTTTTTGTTTTTTTTACTTCATTTTCTTTTATTTGTTTATATACATTATTAATAAATATCTAAAAATTCCAAAAATATTTTTTTTTATTTTCTTTATCAAAAATACTAAAAATATCAAATATTTAGATTAAATCCTTAAAATTAATACTTTTATTAGTTAAAAATAGTCTGATCCGGTTGAAACCCGGTCTGAAAATCTTAAACCAATAAACATTTGTGTATTTGCGGTTAAAATTATGCACAGACTTAATATTATTCCTGGAGTCGCCACTGCTCACCCTGCACCTCCATAGGGGTCGAGCCTGTTAAAGATGTTACTTGTCGGTTAATTTAGTTCATAAAATTATTAATTAAAAAAAATTGTAATGTGTCTGTAATTATGATATATTCATATACTAAGTTGACGTCATATCACATATTTAGAGACTAAAGTACTATTTACTTCAAATTTTCCGATTCTGCCATATTCTATACATTCATATGTTTATTTTTATTTTTAAATTGAGTATTAAACAAATAATTTTTTCTATTTTTTCTTTGTTTAATAAAATCATACTATTGACATAAAATAGTTCTAGACTTTTAGTTTTTTTATAATAAAAAAATGTCAAAATACAACTTAAGTTCAAATGGGGTGAAACAGAACGGAATACTCGGAACCCATTGGAAATACCCGACCTCTATTGAAAATGAATTTGGAGTTTTATTTTTCATCTCCACTTCCGCTTAGAATTGTGATGAATATGAAAATATCCAAATTTTATAGATTTAATTAGTTTGAAGAGGGCAAAAATTGTCTCCCCTTTGCCTAGTTGTCATGCCTAACAGGGTGACAAAGTTGAATTGGCCCAAGTCCTAAATTAGTAAGACAAGGGATTTAGACTATAAAATTATTTTTTCCTGTATTTAAACCACACTTTTTTATGCATTGATGTAGTATATCAAGTTTCCAACGGTGCATTTCTTTCTATTAAAAATGTGGGCCTCTTTATAAAATAACTCCCTACCCGTTAAGATAGCAAAAAGGTTTTAGAATATGTTAAGATAGTAAAAGGGTTTTAGAAAACACATTTGCATTTTGTGTCAATGCAATTTGCAATACACTTCTTAACAGTTATTGATACATCTAGTGGTGCAATCTTTCTCTCATATCATTTTGGGTGTAAATTGATCAAGAATTAATATAAAATAATTGCATATGAATAAAAGACAAACACGCAAACCCTTTTTTGAAATAATATTTTGTTGATTAAATATAAGAATGTTAGGCACATTAATATCTTTTCTAAAAGTATTGAATGGATTATTTAGTCAAAAAAAAAATTTGAATGGATTATAGAGAGTGTTAGGCCGGAGAAATATTTTAAAGCAAAAACAATTATAAAAAATAAAATATGTTGTATGGTCTAAAGTCCTCACAACATATATATGAGGCCTAGAGGTATAATCAAAAGTGGTATCACGAAATCTTGAATCCACTCCAATTCCTGACAGCTCACGATTGATACACAAATTGCCTACCAATGATTAACTCTAACTCAACATTGAAAAGTGACTGCGATTGTAATGGCTTCACTTATCAAAGACCTCAACGACTCCACATCATGGCGCATATATAAGAAAACACTTTACCACAATTGAAGCTACACACTATACCTATTTTTACTATACACAATCTATTCTCTTACTAACTCGTGTTAGAAGTAATTTATATTTTGAGGATATTTTGTTGTGTTGTCCTTATGATCTAGTTTTGTGTATAAATAGACTAGTAGTTGTTGTCATTAATGAGAAGTCAGATTTTTATTCTTCACTTTTGTAGCCGTCATTGCAGAGCATTTAATAATATTCTCTTTTCTATTCATTTATCACCTTTGTGCACCAACAATTGGTATCAGAGCTTGGTTCTGACCCACGGGAAACACGAGTGAAACGTGAGGCGTTGTGTGATTGATTTCGTTTCTTGAATTCGAGTTGAATCTTGAACGAAGTTGTAACAGAATCACATTTTCTGATTCTGCGGGATTGGGAAACACTGTGTTTGGTGAGATTTGAGTGAACGCACAAAGATTGAAGATGAACGGAAACGGTGGTATGAGTACCAAGCTTCCAGTGTTTGAAGGCAAAAACTGGAATCGTTGGATGAAACAGATGCTTGTATTGTTCGGTGCTCAAGATGTGCTTGAGCTTGTCACTGAAGGCTACGTTCCAGTAGCAGCAGATGCAACAGATGCACAAAAGAACGCACAGAAGGATACGAAGAAGAAAGATCAGAGGGCGTTGTTCTACATCCATCAGTGTGTGGATGAAAACGTGTTTGAGAAAATTGCTGATGCAGCAACAGCGAAGGTTGCGTGGGACACACTTGTCAGATGCTATGGTGGCGATGCATCAGTGAAGAAGGTGAAGCTTCAGTCCTTACGAAAGCAGTATGAGAATCTCAACATGAAGAACAACGAGAAGGTCCCTGAGTACATCTCCAGAATGATTCTAATCACTAATGAGATGAAAGCTTGTGGAGAAACACTTTCAGAACAAGTAATCATTGAGAAGGTATTGAGATCCCTTACCCCTCAGTTTGATTACATTTTGGTAGCAATAGAACATTCTAAAGATCTCAGCACTATGAGACTTGAAGAGCTACAAAGCAGTCTAGAAGCGCGAGAGTTGCGTCTGACTGAGAGAACCTCTGAAAGGGACGTAGAGCAGCAGGCTCTGAAAGCAGCCTCTGGAAAGAAGCATCAGAAGAAGTCTTGGTCAGAAGCCAAGAGAATATCTGATGGAGTTCAGAAGCCAGAAACTTCAACCTCTGATAAGCTGAAGTATCAGAAGGGAAATGAGAGGTTTGACAAGACGAAAATCCAGTGTTACTATTGTCAGAAGTTTGGCCATTTTGTTGCTGGTTGCCGGTTAAACAAGGAAAGAAAGTCAGAAGAAGCAAATATAGCCAGAAGTTCTGATGACTCTGATGGTGAATCTGTGCTACTAATGGCTTCTGAAACTGATGATATGAATTCATCAGACTGGTGGTATATGGACACAGGGTGTTCAAACTATCTTACTGAAAACAAGAAATGGTTGGTTGACTTTGACTCTGGGAAGAGTACAAAGATCAGATGTGCTGATGATAAATACCTTAATGCTGAAGGTATGGGAAATGTCAGAGTTATTCTGAACAATGGAAAAGCAACATTGATTCAGAATGTGTGGTATGTACCTGGTATGAAAAGCAATCTGATGAGTGTGGGACAACTGATTGAGAAAGGTTTTTCAGTTACCATGAAGGACAATCTTCTGAAGCTGTATGATCGTAATCAGAAGCTGATTATGGAGTCGGAACAGGGAAAGAACAGGACATTCAAGGTGAATGTTAAAATTGCAGACTCTGAATGCCTTAGTGCAACAAGTGTTGAGAAGGATAGTGAGCTGTGGCACAGAAGATTTGGTCATCTGAACTTCAGAAGCCTGGGGCATCTGAAATCAAAGAATCTGGTACATGGAATTCCTACAATCAAGAAACTTGAGAAGTCATGCAAGGTGTGCATGGAAGGGAAGCAACCAAGACTGCCATTTGCATCAGAAGTAGCTCCAAGAGCAAAATATGCCTTGGGAGTAGTGCATTCTGATGTGTGTGGTCCATTTCAGGTAGCATCAATTGGAGGGAATAAATACTTTGTGTCATTTGTAGATGAATTCACTAGAATGACATGGGTATCCCTGATAAAGTTCAAACATGAAGTGTTTGCTGAATTCAAGAAATTAAGAGTGAAGGTTTAAAATCAGAGTGGCCAGACTCTGAAGATTCTTAGAACTGATGGTGGTGGTGAGTATAACTCCAATGAGTTCAAAACTTTCTGTGAGGAGAATGGAATTGAGCATGAGGTTACTGCTCCTTATACTCCTCAACACAATGGTCTTGCTGAAAGAAGAAATCATACTTTGCTTGATATGGTGAGAAGCATGCTGAAAGAGAAGAATCTTCCTCATAATTTATGGGGTGAAGCTGTTGCCACTGCATGTTATGTGCTCAACAGATGTCCAACGAAGAAGCTGAAGGAAATAGTTCCTATTCAGAAGTGGACTGGAGATAAGAAAAATGTTAGTCACCTGAAGGTGTTTGGTTCTGTTTGTTACAAACATGTCCCAGAAGCTAGAAGACAGAAGCTAGATAATAGATGCAAAGTGATGTTATTGGTGGGGTACCACAGTACAGGTGCGTACAAGCTCTATTGTCCAGAGACTAATAGAATTGAATTCAGTAGAGATGTCATTGTGAAGGAATCAGAAACTTGGGATTGGAACAAGACTCAATCCAATTCTGATGTGAGAATTCTTGAAGGAGACTCTGAAGGAGACTCAGACTCTGAAGGAGACTCAGACTCTGAAGGAGACTCATACTCTGAAGGAGATTCAGACTCTGAATGAGACTCAGACTCTGAAGGAGATTCAGACTCTGAAGGTGGTCCTGAAGGAGACTCTGAAGGTGGTCCTGAAGGAGACTCTGAAGGTCAAGGTTCTGAAGAAGCTTCTGAACACACTTCAAAGGCAAGAGCTTCAGAAAGAGAAACTTCTGAAGATAGCACTTCTGAAGGAAATCCTGTGGAACAAGATCAGAGACCACAGAGAATCAGAAGCATCCCAAGAAGATTTGCAGAGTTTGATATGCTGCAAGACACTGAAGTAGACTCTGAGGGGGAAATTATTCAGTGTGCAATGTTAGTAGACTCTGAACCCGTGAGTACAGAAAAGGCTCTTAAGCAGCAAGTCTGGTTGCAGGCCATGAAAGAAGAACTTGATGCTATAAAGAGAAACAAGACATGGAAGCTGTCAGAACTTCCAAAAGGAAAGAAAGCCATCAGTGTCAGATGGGTTTTTAAGCAGAAGCTAAAGCCAGATGGATCAATTGGCAAACAAAAAGCGAGGTTAGTAGCAAGAGGATTTCTGCAGAAACCTGGGCTAGATTATTTTGAAGTGTTTGCACCTGTAGCAAGACATGAAACAATTAGACTGGTAATTGCAATAGCTGCTAACATGAATTGGCCTCTGATGCATTTAGATGTGAAATCTGCATTTCTGAACGGTCCATTACAAGAAGAGTTATATGTGTCACAACCTCCTGGTTTTGAGAAAAAGAATCAGGAATGGATGGTGTATAGATTACATAAAGCCTTTTATGGATTGAAACAAGCGCCCAGAGCCTGGAATATGAAGATTGATTCTTTTTTCAAGAAGCATAGGTTTCAGAAATGTGAGTTGGAGTATGGTGTTTATGTTCAACACACTTCAGAAGGCAATATGATTCTGGTATGTTTGTATGTTGATGACATATTGCTGACAGGAAGCTCTGAACAAGAGATAGCTAAGTTCAAGAAGGTTCTGATGAATGAATTTGAGATGACAGATCTTGGAAAAATGAGTTAATTTCTAGGGATGGAGTTTCTGTACTCTGAGAAAGGAATCATTTTGCATTAGATGAAGTATGAACTTGAGCTTCTGAAGAGATTTAAGCTGGAAAATTGCAAAGCTGTTATCACACCTTCTGATACGAATCAGAAGCTGGACTCTGATTCTGATGGAGAAGATGTGGATGCTACAACCTTCAAACAGTTGGTTGGTTCTCTGAGGTATTTGTGTAATACCAGACCTGATATTTGCTATGCAGTTGGAATGGTTAACATATTTATGAGTAAACCAAAATGGTCCCATTACCAAGCTGCTGTCAGGATTCTGAGGTATATCAAGGGAACTCTGAAGCATGGAGTGCTATTCCCTTCTGAAGGAAAGACTGAATTAGAACTTCTGAGTTATTCAGATTATGATTGGTGTGGAGACAGAGTTGATAGAAGAAGTACCTCTGGGTACTTGTTTAAATTTCTGGGAGGTCCTATTTCTTGGTGTTCCACGAAGCAACCTGTTGTTGCTATATCAACCTGTGAAGCTGAATATATTGCAGGTGCTCTGACTGCATGCCAAGCTGTGTGGATTCTGAAATTACTGCAGGATCTGAAGATTGAGGTAAACAAGCCTCTGAAGCTGATGATTGATAACAAGTCTGCAATCAATCTTGCCAAGAACCCAGTGCTGCATGGGAGAAGCAAGCATATTGAGATCAAGTATCACTTTCTAAGGAATCAGGTTCAGAATGGAGTGTTAGAAGTTGTGCACTGTAGCACTCAGAAGCAGCTGGCAGATGTTTTGACAAAGGCCATCAAGACTGATCAATTTCTTCGTTTGAGGGATGGAATTGGTGTTGTCAGTTTTGTGTAAATATAAATTAAGGGATGGTGTTAGAAGTAATTTATATTTTGAGGGTATTTTAGTATTTTGTTGTGTTGTCCTTATGACCTAGTTTTGTGTATAAATAGACTAGTAGTTGTTGTTGTTGTGAATTCGACTAATAACTCACACCAATAATAAACTAATGTGTGGGCCAAGCGTAACAAGCAACCAAATAATGAACGAGATTGAGACGATGATGCAATAATTCAAACAATAAACAGCGGAAGAAAAGAACACGATCAATATTGTTTACCCAGTTCGGTGTTAATGAACCTACGTCTGGGGGAGAGAGCAACTCTCCGTTCCACTAGATCAAAGAAGTCACTTTACAAGAGTTCCCAATTGGGTTATAAGAATTAATCCTAATTCTACCCAAAATCCCGAATCTCTTCTCGTGGCCAAGAGACTCAATTTTACCTAGTCTACCCATGGTGATCCCACAAGATGATCCCAAGAATGATTTGCCCAAACCCCTAGGATCCTAAGACCCTAGCCTTGTGTGGTGGCAAACCCCAATTCCCTACATCTTGTCTTTCTTTTGCTCTCTTATTTTTCTATGAATAAACAACCTCTATTTATAGAAAAATATATGCCTATTATTTTAAAACAAATCTTTTAAAATAAAACCAAATCTCCTATTATTTTTAAATATATCTAATATTTAAAAACAAACATAATCTAAGTCAGATATCCTTCAAAATATATTTTTCCACAAAATCTGCAATTTTCTGACTGCCAATCTTGAGATTTCAAGGCATATCCAACAATTCTCCACCTTGCCTTTAAATCGATGGTGATCCAATCAACCACCGTGTTGCTCTCTCCATCTATTGAATTTTCTATCCAAGATCACCGGCCAAGTCCAAGTCCCACTTGAACCTCGACATAGGCACCATCCTCCACTTGCTTCCCGCAAGCTGTACCTCCCCTTCATCCCTCGGAATGCCTTCCGCCCTCATGAAGATCTTGTCTCCCACTACCATAGGATGTTTGGTAGCACCCACAAGATTCACCGCCTCCTCTCCAGACTCCGGACTGGTCAAGTCCGTACCCCCCTGAAGAAACACTTGCTCCCCACTATCATCGGATTTTAGATAGCTAACAAGCTTCACCACCCCCTCTTCGACCCCCAGAGTGTACCGCTCCGTACTCTCGAAGAAACGCTTGCCTCCGACTATCCATGGATTTTAGGACAGCCCTACAAGCTCCACCGTACCCTCTTCAGCCCCCGGATTGTGCCTTTTCCGTCCTCCTGAAGAATTGCTTGGCTCCGAACCAACCTTGGAATTTTAGGTGGTTCCACAAGCTGCAACATCAAACTCCCCTTGTATCCAACTACCTCCAGCAGTCTCACAAGTTACCAAGTCTGATCACTGTTGCTTTCAATTGCCTCCCCGAAGATCCTTTCAAGGTCTTGCACTTCTTCAGCCACAATTGAAACGTTTCCCACAAGGTCTCCATGGTTACACCCCTTTGGTTCAACACAACCACTCTCATCTCTATCTCCGATTAGATACCCGAGAGTCAATGTTGACAGCCTCCCACTCTTAGAAGACTCCACCTCAAACTGAGTTTCCACCAAAGTACACCAACCATCCCCTTGTAATAAGCAAGACATATCCAATCGTGCTTCTTCCTTCAACGCCTCAACATTTGTTTTGAATTAACACCGCCCTTATCTTCACCTTCCACAACCCGTAGTCGTTACTCCCGGTGAACCTCTCAATATCCCCTTTCAAACCCATGGTACTTGAATCGAATGATCCCCTTGCCCCACGGTGGGCGCCAATTGTTGTGAATTCGACTAATAACTCACACCAATAATAAACTGATGTGTGGGCCAAGCGTAACAAGCAACCAAATAATGAACGGGATTGAGACGATGGTGCAATAATTCAAACAATAAACAGCGGAAGAAAAGAACACGATTAATATTGTTTACCCAGTTCGGTGTTAATGAACCTACGTCTGGGGGAGAGAGCAACTCTCCGTTCCACTAGATCAAAGAAGTCACTTTACAAGAGTTCCCAATTGGGTTACAAGAATTAATTCTAATTCTACCCAAAATCCCGAATCTCTTCCCGTGGCCAAGAGACTCAATTTTACCTAGTCTATCCAAGGTGATCCCACAAGATGATCCTAAGAATGATTTGCCCAAACCCCTAGGATCCTAAGACCCTAGCCTTGTGTGGTGGCAAACCCCAATTCCCTACATCTTGTCTTTCTTTTGCTCTCTTATTTTTCTATGAATAAACAACCTCTATTTATAGAAAAATATATGCCTATTATTTTAAAACAAATCTTTTAAAATAAAACCAAATCTCCTATTATTTTTAAATATATCTAATATTTAAAAACAAACACAATCTAAGTCAGATATCCTTCAAAATATATTTTTCCACAAAATCTGCAATTTTCTGACTGCCAATCTTGAGATTTCAAGGCATATCCAACAGTTGTCATTAATGAGAAGTCGGATTTTTATTCTTCACTTTTGTAGTCGTCATTGCAGAGCATTTAATAATATTCTCTTTTCTATTCATTTATCACCTTTGTGCACCAACAACTCGAGTGTCAAAACTCAAAATACTTACATATACCTCTAACAATTCCACCATTAACGATTTGTTGCTTGACGTCCAACCAACTTTCACATCACTCTAGATCATGAGAAAATGATGCACATACATGTAAAATGCAATTAAGAACTCCAATGAAATGTGGTGAATTGAAAATGATCTTATATGCTCTTTGGTTTCTGTTTATCGCTATTATTGCAAAGGAACCATTGGATAAACATCTTCATTTAGAGTTGAAGTTTGTTGGGACTTTATTCTATTGGGATTAGGATAGAATCTCCCTTTGTGGCTTTATTGCACAAAATAATTGATGTAACGCGTGCGCAAATAAAATGATTATTAGTTAGACATATTGTTGGATGCTCAAACGGTCCGAAAATATTGGATGCTCCAACCGCAACAAAATATTTTTGTTCGTTATTACAAATTAATTGTTGTAATACGGTGCCAGATTATGTTACCTTTTGCAAAGTTGAGATTGAGACACAAGTATTTCTAGTAGTATAAGACATCTGCCACTGTTTAATTGAGAATAAATAACAAAGGTCCAATATGTTTGATATAAAAAAAGAAGAAGCATAAGACATCTGCCACTAATCAACAAAATATTATAAGAAAACTACCACATATTTCAATTGCCACTGTGTCGTGCGCGGGCGACGAAAAAATAGTGTCGTACATTATAGCATTTTCCAAGTAAAATACTGACTTCAAATGAATCATTTATTAGTAGATAATAAAATTAATGTTTGTCAAATTAATTGATTCTTAAAACGGATGCAGTTTCTTAAAAAAAAAAAGGAGAAGATGTTTACTTAAGGTATTTTTAAGTTGCATTAATGAATGCATATACCTTAATTTTAAAACTTAAAAGGCGATGATGCTTATATAATTTGGTTATGTGAAAGAAGTCTCTAATTCCTTATGTTAAAACTTAGTGGCCAGCTTTAGATGATGGATATCACATGTGTGACACCATTTATAATTAAGAGCATCTCTAACCATACAACTATTATTGATAGATCTAACTTGTTCTTATATCTGATGTTAAATGTATTAAGTGTGACCTCTTTAAAGAACATTGGATATTTGAGAGTCTTCATGACAGAATTTCTTTATTTGTATGTTTAACTAGTATATCGGGTGTACTATTTAGCATTTTCTTTAATATGCCTTTAATTCCTTTGATATTTTGCGAAATTTGCTTTTACATGTCATTTAATTTAGAGTCTTTTTTACCATATGTGTTAGCTTTAGGCTTCCATATGCGATGAACCATACATTAACGTTGGATATATTAGACAATTCCTAAATGGTTCAATTCAACAGCCCATTTATGCATTGTGATTCAGCAGTTCATTTGTATTTGGTGGAAGAGAGGGATCACTATTTCACAGGTTTTAACGGTTCTTATCTCTTTTGGATAAAATTGTTTAGATGTTATGGTTGAATTAAAGAGTGAAAGAACATTTGACATGCCCTCTTTTTTATTCCCTAAATTTACAAGTAACACTCTTATTTTGTACATGTTTCAACTTCCAATTTGAATTAATTAGGGATTACTATTTAAAGTCCTTAAAACGTGTCTTGGGGGCACTCGTTAGCATTTTTCTTATATTTAAAACTTATAATCCGAGGTACAAAGTGTACCCGAATCAGATGAAGTCATAACAAAAAAATCCTTAAATTAAACTAATGCATTACACTACAAGAAAATAAGCACTTCGCGACGGTTAAAATTGCAGTTTGCGACAGTTCAAAGTGTCACAATTGCACATTTGCGACGGTTGTCCAACCGTTGATGATTTCGGTGTCGCAACAGAACATTGCGACAGTTTTAAAAACCGTTGTAACAATGGTTTCAAACCGTCACAGTGTTTTTCCAGAAAAATACTAGATTTAACAGCAGAACTTTGCGACAGTTTTAAAAACCGTTCCAATGTATTTTCCTACAAAACACTGAATTTAAGAGTAGAGGTTGCAACGGTTACAAAACCGTCGCAAACTTGTTTTGTTTTAAAAATATATAAATTAATTTAAAAAAATTATTTATTTATTTTGATGGCTTATTAAATAAGTGTTACAATATCCATATAAAAGTAACAAAATTAAAATGCACTAGTATATAAATATAAATAACTTCATCTCACTCATATAATTCATTCAAAAGTGACAATATCTATACATAAAAAATCTAATTAAAGTACTTGAAACTCTAAAAGAAAAAAACTAGCATAGTTCAAACATTCAAAAACTAAAACATAAACATTAGTAGAGTGGCTAACCATAGAAAACATTATGTCAAAATAAGTTCAAAAAATATCTAAATATTCCCTTGTGCGTGATGTTGCTTTGATCCTTAATTATTGCTAGCTAAGACTCAAAAAGCCTACCATCTCTCTTGACTCTTGTATTCTGTTACATGAAAAAACATAAGTATATATTAGGAAAACTAATGAAATTGTACATGGCATAATTCCACAAGATAATGGTTCCTTCAAACATAACAGAAACTCTTTTATCAGTACATCAAATAAATGAACTCATAACAGAACATAATTATTTTTCAAGAAATAATTTATTAATTTAAGATAGACATTAGGTATCCCAAAGAGTTACAATACAAACACTCAAAAACAGACAAACACAAATGATTACAATGCCAAAGTGCCTCAACCATTAACGATCCTAGGCCTAAGACATGATTGCAATACAAATTAAGCTACAAAAAAGGAAGAGACAATCTGCGATCATTTAACTCCTAGACCTCTTTTCAAAGAGCAAAGCTGTTTAGTAAGCACAAGTAGTGTCTCATAACAGAAAAACAAGACAACAACTTAAAAAATGGACAGCAATACACTACCAATGCACTATCATAACAGAAAAAAGACATCAATACCAAGTCTAAAAACTGGACAGCAATACAATAGCAGTGCACTCGTAAATTATGTTCATTTAGCATATAAATGAACCGAAGCAGTCGAGCATACAAGACAACAAGACAAGAAACACCACCCAAACAGCCTACACCCAAATCAAAGCATAAAAACACCTAAACATAAGCACTGAAATATTTAAAAAAACACTTACTAAACCTGAAGTGCCAGAAAGCAGAATTTGAAATCACTCCATGGAACCATAAGAACTCCGCTCTTGAATTGAGATCATATTTAACTCCATGAGATGATACTATAGAAATGTCTTTTTTAACCCTCCTAGCACCACATTTGTCAACGTCAAACCATTATTATTGTTCTAACCATGTCATTGTAAACAAAGCATTGTAACAGTTGGTACAGGAGTTTGTGCTTCAAAATCTAAACTTGAGTTGAAAGACTATGAGTTTTTTGTTTTTTTGACAATGAGTTAACTTAAGAGTATATTAGTCCTGATTTTATTATTTTGCTAAGACTACTAGCTATATCATAAAACTAAAAAAGTTCACTTTTTTAATGTGATAAGATGGTTATAAGGAATCTAGATATTAAATCTCATTTGTCTATTAAGAAAAAAATATTCTATAGAGAATCAATGAAGAAGATTAATGCATACCTATTTCAAAAGAAATATCTTTGTTGACCATTGATGTTGATTTGCAAATCACAAGGCTTTGTCATAGCTACTTCTGCATTGAATGAAAACAGGAACAATTTTTTTTGCTTATGTGTATGTAAACCTTTGAAAATGAATTTGCTTTTAGATGAAGTGATATCATATTATCATTTATCATAGTCTATGGCCAGGTTATATGGAATATGTATGCATCATTCTTAATCTAATAATGAAAAAAATATGTTTATACAATTATGCATTGCCTCTACATAACAAGATTCAAAAGGACATACCAGTTGATAGTATCCATGTCTCTGCAGCAGCTTGAGTAGTGATATAAGACATTACCACCCCATTAACGATGAGGCTACATTCACCATGATAACAAATGATAACAAGTTATAATGCATTCAGAGTAAATATTCTTATATTTGAACCAAAAAGAAGTATCAGCAAAACACTCTTTTTAACAAACTTCTTGAATGATTCATTTCTTAATAAGTCAATATCTTTTTCAAAAGAAATGGATCTCAATTATTATAATTTTATGTGTAAAAGTACATAACTTATTATAATTATACACACAACTATTGTACTACTTGAATTCTTCATTTCCCTTAGTTCTAAATAACATCAACTACAACAAAAAATAGAGAACTGAATGAGTCATCATGAACTAAACTCGGCACAACATCAATAATTATCTTGATTCTTTTTACATAGATAATCTGAGTTGAGTTAGGCTCAAATTATCTATCTAATCGGCTAAACTCCCTATCGAGGGATAAAGCACGACTCCTTGACTCATCTTGTCGTTATGTGGGACCCCGTCTCGAAATCCCAACCAAATTATCCAACCACTATATCTAGTGGTCTTTGGTACTACTAGGGTCACAACTTAAACATACAATTACTTATACATACATGGCTCAAAGTCCATCGAAATCATGATCATCTTTATTTAAATTTAACACATACATACAAGTCTACCGTTAGTACTAGTCTTAAGTTAGTAGTTCCTCTATTTTTATATTAATTAATTATTTACTACATTTATCCTAATCATAATTTTGTCTCCTTATGCTCCTATGTGAGTTAAAGCCATTATTATGATAGCAACCCAATCCCCAATTGTGCAGGAAATTAGAAGTAAACCAGTCTCAAATCCTGTAGGAAACTAAGAGTAAAACAGCAAAACAGTATTGTATTTTCTGCAGGAACTAACAGCAGAAACAGCAGAAAAATTAAGAGCAGAAACAGCAGAATTGAATAGCAGGACAGCACAATAGCTCAACAGCTTTCTGCAGGAACTATAGCAGAAACAGCAGAAAAATGAATAGCAGAAACAGCATAGCAAAAACCTGATTTTATGCAGAAAACTAACAACAGAAGCAGCGGAATAGTCCCATTATTAAGCAATTTTGCCGAGATTCAGAACTAATACTTATGTCCAATTTTCAACCTATTAAACCAACATCTTCACAAGGGAAAAAGGTTCCTAACTATCACTACCTTTGAACAATTATTTTAAGTATCAAGTGTCATTATCATAAGAAACAAAATAGGAATTTCTAATTTTCTCTCTATAATTTATAGTCTAATATATAGTTTCAATTAGTACACTACTAACAATGTTAGTTTCAGCCATTAAAGAATAATGAACCTATATGAGGTGATTTCTAACCTAGAGAACTCACCTTAATTCTTTGAGACTTTCTTCAACTCCTCACCACTTTAAGCTTCAACTTTTGTACCCATAAACTTGAGTTCTTGATTCCTCAACTTGTTCCTTATGCTTCAAAGAAAGGGAATTTCTAATTTTCTCTCTATAATTTATAGTCTAATAATGGTTGGAGTGTTGGATTTCATACTTCACACAGATGGTTGATCACTCGTATAACCAGAACCAGATCAAAATAAATCCATAATTAATTATGCAGCAAGGTGTTTTTAAAGCTAAAAATAAGGATTGATTTATAAACCAACCCAAATTTGATAGCAGAGAACAATTCACAAGAAAAAAGAATTAAGCATACCTTCTCTTATTAGAATAACATCAGCTATGGCAGCTGTAGAATTAAGCACATGTTGTCTATACTTAACCCAACTCACCTTGTGAATAACACCATTTTCAATAATAGAAATGTTCAACTTCCTATAGAGTGTGTATGAAGCACTGCTGCCCTCATAGAAACTGTAAAGAAAGAAAATTTTAATTAGCTTTCAAACTTAAATATTGGTCTCATGAATGACAAATCATAACTTAGTAGGTTTCTACAAATAGTAATGTACACACCTTAAGACTTGAAGGCGGAACTTGAAATCAGTCCATGAAACCATAAGAACTCTGCTCTTGAGTTGAGATCATATTTAACTCCACAAGAGAATTCTCTACCTTCAAATATCACATGGAAACAGGTTATAATTTTCAATAACACAAGCACATTAAATTCAAAATCAAATGAAATTTAACTTCCAACACATATTGGCATGGCACCAACCACCAAGTACTTAAAGCCTCATAAGCCAGAACACAAATCTCATAACAGAACCAAAATTTAAGACAGCAGTGAACCAAAGGCACTTAGACCTTAGTTAAAGCACAATCAAAACTCAAAACAGATATCTCTTAACACAGAACAACAACAGAACAGCAGCATGTCATATACTACAGTAGTCCAAAAACAAAGACAAAGTATTCTTTAGGATAGTGATTCAGTCATTGTTAAAATATGTTATCAAGCTATCTTATCCTCAACATTAATAAATAGAAAAACCATTTCACCGTTTGGAGAAAAATAATAGGAAACAATGAGCTCTGCACATAGAGAAAACAACAAACTCAGAAGGAATTTACCAAAAATCAAAACGAACCTGAACCTTAGATGAACAATAAAATCTTCTCAACGGGAGAAACGAGAGCAACGAACCAGTCACGATTTAGCGATTCAGGGAATGAAGAACACGATTTAGGGATTAGGGTTGATGAAGAAAACGAGTTAGGGATTTAGCGCTTGTGATAGGTAACTTCGATGAAGAAACGAGTTAGGGTCATGGTTGATGATTGATGAAGGAACGGCGGTGATGGAGGAAGCGGCGGTGAAGTGCGATGGAGGAAGCCGCAGCGAAGGAAACGAGCGTTTGGCTTCTTTTTTTTTGTGTTTTTCTATTTTTTTGGTAACAAAGAGAGATGGCAAGTGTGTGTATGAATATATTGTTTTAATGAAATTTTCCCACTCATAGGAACAAAACATTGCGACAAAACATTGCGACACTTGTAGAAACCGTCGTATAAACCGTTGCAAATGTTTTACAAAATTCACATTGCGACAGTTATATTCAAAGGGTCGCAATAGAAGTGTCGCAAAACACTTATTTTCTTGTAGTGTTAGATGAAATGAAGTATAATTTTGTATAAATTTACTCCTGCATTGGACAAAAATAGAACTTTGAAATACAACTACCAACCGTAAAGAACATGTTACATATATGCAATCAACTTCACGAAATTTACTCCGTTTAATTACTCATCGATTTCATCAATTCAACCTTTGAAATAAAACTTTGCAGTGTTGATCTAAATACATATTGCTAGCATACAAAATATAAATGTTAAATCTTTTCTAGTCTACATACATAGTAGTTTTAGTCACAATATAGAATTAAACACAGGAGTTACAGATCGATTGAATATCAATTACATTACCTATGTTCATCTTCCATTAAATGTGATTTACGTATAGATTCAACCATTAAATATGATTTGTTTCCTAATTAAAGCACATGTTAAATGCGCTATAGATCAAGTCCGTATCGGATAATCTCGATGAGTCGATGCTTACCCGGTTCAACTGATCAGTTCAAAATGTCCGTGTTGATCCATTCAAATGCGGAAACACTTCATCTGAATGTGGGAGAACATATCCAATTCGACTCCCTCCTTTCTCTCCTTTTCTGGTTTCCAACTTCGCCTTTAAAAACCACACTTCATTCTTCTTGTTCCATAATTCCAAAAAATTGAATTCTTTTTGTTCTCTCTTCATTACCTTTATCATAAAAAATGATTCTTTTTCTTTTATGTGTTTCAAAGTAAAAAACTGATATCGTAGTATCTGTGTAGATTGATATTGCAGTATCAATTCGAGTGGTATTGTAGTACCATTCAAGAGGGTGTTTTTCTTGGCCGATTTCTACAAGTGCAGTAGTTAATCGGTTACAATTTTCTGGGTTGTTTTATCCTGGGGACGTCATGGTTGTTTGTCTGCCTTGCACAATTTTTTGCAGTGCCACGAAACGTCTTAAAAATAGCGTACTAATTTGTAACTCAGCCGATAATTTTTCAGTTCCATATTTTTCTAAAACTTTCCATGTATCAGAAACAACAAATTGTACGGACTCTCGCAACCACACTGATCAATTAAACATTTGTTTAATTTCAATGATTGATTTACCTATTAACATAAAACCACCATAAATATATTCAAAGAGTGATCCAAACTTATTCGTTAGGTGTTGGCTTTAGGCCTCTATATGCAATAAACCATACACCAAACAACCCCTTAACCCTTTTATTCCAATATTACTAGTTACTAGTTTATATAAACGTGAGATTTTTGGATTTTGGATTTTTGGATTTTTGCTTGGGTTGATCCTCTCATCTTGTTCAAACATTGCTCACAATCTTACCCGTGACAAAAAGGACAAATGAATGATCATACAAGTATAATGCTATAAGAGGAAGGAAAACAATCTTATTGAGTTATTGTACAAGAAAAACTTAGAATTATAAAAAATTCAAAACATCACATTATTTATAACTTGTTTATTTTGTGGTGACAATCAAATTATGAATCATGATGGATTATGCAAAATGTTAATATATGCTTTTTTTTCCCACTTTATGTGACTCTAATGTAAATTTAATGTTAATAGCATTAATACAGCTAGAGTCTTTTTTTAGACATGTACAACAAAAAATCTAACACAAGTGATTGTGCGCCATACACATGATACATGAATGTTGTAAATTTTAAAGGTTTAAATATTATTTTCGTCCATGTAAGTTCGCGTTTTATTGGTTTTAGTTCTTGTATCTTTTTTTGTTGCAAATTAGTCACCGTATGTTCAAATATTTGGTTTTAGTCCCTTAAAATTAAAATCCGCAAAAAAATTTGCAGGAAACCAGCGAATTTTCCTACAGATTTTCCTGCGGATTTTAACTTTAGAGACTAAAATCAAAATGATTTGCACATGCATGGACTAATTTGCAACAAAAAAGACACAGAAACTAAAACAAAAAAATTATGAACTTACAGGGATGAAAATTACGTTTAAGCCAATCTTAAAATACCGCGAGTTCTATCTTTAGTGAAAAAAATAGCATTCACATTATTCCTTTTTTGTCCTTTTGGTTTTCAATTAAGTGGTTCATGTAGAGGAATGGATTATGGATTTGAACAATAAGAAGTGAAACTTCAGTTCACATAAATAAAAATGTTAATTTTACTTTTTTAGTTACAATGGATTGTGGATTCCAATAGCTATGACCACCATACACGATATATGAACCACATAGTCG
Organism: Trifolium repens; assembly: GCA_030408175.1. Taxonomy (NCBI): domain Eukaryota; kingdom Viridiplantae; phylum Streptophyta; class Magnoliopsida; order Fabales; family Fabaceae; genus Trifolium; species Trifolium repens. The sequence goes on along the minus strand of CP125844.1, from coordinate 15,063,798 downwards.
TTAGATCTAACCCAAAATACAATAGTATTTATATTCAGATCTAAATAACCGACGGTGTGTTATATTTTAAGGGTATGATCGGAAATGTAGGACATTTTTTTATGAAAAAAGCAAGAGGACTAGATTAGAATAAGACAAATAATTTTGTACTCAAAAGATGATAACTCCCTCAGAAAATGCTTCAAAGTTTGTCTACTATAATAAGTATATATTAAAATAAAGTTGTTGGTGTCAAAGAAACAACCTATGGTGTTGGCATGCGATTTCAAACATTTCATCATGGTTCATCATACCATCAAAATGTAGGTTGTAACCAAAACCAAACATGTGATTCATACTAGATTAGGTTGTCAGGCCAACTAATTGTCATGTGGTTTAGATTTAGAAGTTAGAACGTATAAATATGGGATCTGGATTCCCTGCAGTCAAAGATTTCCTGCAGTCATGCATTCACACTGTTTTTATGGTCCAGATTCAAAATCGATCCAATAAATTAAAAACATAAATAAAATGAATAGATGAGATTCACCTGCAGTCACTATTTGACTGCAGGGAATCCATTTCCATAAATATGTGTCATTTTTTACCACATTAATTTTTTTTTCAAGTCAAGCTTAATGCTAAATCTAAATCTTGAAGATGAAACAAGTCAAAACTAGCCAATGATGTGTTTGGAAAGTAAAATATTTGATAGTACTACTTATTATTAATCAGTACCGTTAAATAATTATGTTTAACTTTTTACATAGTACACAATTTTTTGAAGAAAAGTTTGTCCAATTCTTATCATGCATTTTATGCGACACAATTATGCAATTTTGTGAAGAAATTTTCAACTAGAATAACTTGGTCCTTCATACTACTACTATATAGTAATATAAAATTGAATGTAATTAAGTTGTTTGATCTTGATTGATCAACAATTTAAATTCATGATTGTGTCATTTGTGTGTGATTAATTACATGAATGAAAAAATAGGAAAGGTCATTAAGGGACATGTTTATCCAAAGAAAAAGGACTATATATAGAAAAGAAATAATCATTTTTTTCGTTTACAATCAATTCCTCATGAAGAACTTTTTATTTTTAAGAGCATGCATTTTCAACAATTAATCATGAATTCATGGCCTCATGGGGCAAAGCAATGTAAGAGATATCTATTGTGTTTTTGTGTATCAAGAAAAAATGGTCCCACGAACGTAAGGAATAAAATCTAGGCATGCAAATTTTTGCAGAAGATGATAAAAAGGAAGTTTAAAAAGACAAGAAAACACAAGGTTTTTTATTTTAACACAAGAAAACACAAGGTCTTACATCTTGAAGGATTATTATTGTTGGAGATAAACTCTCACAAAGAATGAACAACAAAGAACTTAGAACACTAAGAAAGAAAACGAGAACTATGAATAAAACATGAAGAGAATGAATAAAGGAAAAAGTAAATCTTATTCTTCCACAAAGGGCCTTAGTAGTTATATATACAAGAGGGGGTTGCGTAAAGTGCAACTGCCTTAACTACCTAGGACAAAACAAAAAAATAACTAACTAACTAACTACGCTAGCTAACTACTAAAACAGAGCAGAAGCTAAGCAGCTTCAGAGGCTGTTGCTTCAGAACCTGTTCCATCAGAACCTGTGACCTTCAGAAGCTATGTGAGCATCAGAAGTTGGTTGCTTCAGGTTCTGATGAGTTCAGCTTCTGATGAGCATCAGAATTCAGCAGAGCTTGAATTACAAACCAACACTCCTCCTTAATTCAAGCTGTCAAAGCTCACAACTCCCATTTCTCTTCTGAGCTTGAGAAATTGGTCTCTTTTCACAGCCTTAGTTAAAATATCAGCTTGTTGATTGTCAGTAGAGCAATATTCAAGTTTCAACTTTCCTTTAGTGACTTGGTCTCTGAGGAAGTGAAATCTTGTCTCAATGTGTTTGCTCTTCCCATGGCTAACAGGGTTCTTAGCCAGGTTGATTGCTGACTTGTTGTCGATCTTCAGCACCACTGTAGTGTCAGCAATAATGTTCATCTCACTGAGAAGTGATTGCAGCCAATTTGCCTGACATGCAGCTAGGGACCCTGCTACATACTCTGCCTCACAGCTGGAGAGTGCTATGACTGACTGCTTCTTAGAGCACCAAGACACTGGTGCATTTTGAAATTTAAACAAATAACCACTGGTACTCCTCCTGTCTACCTTGTCACCACACCAATCTGCATCTGAAAACCCACTCAACTCAAGTTTTCCATTGTCCTTAGAGTATGGAAATACAACACCATAGTGGATTGTGCCATTGATGTATCTAAGTATCCTCTTAGCTGCCAATAGGTGACACTTCAGTGGTTTACTCATAAACCTGCTTACATAGCCAACTGCATAACTAATATCAGGTCTGGTTTGACACAAATATCTCAGAGAACCTATCAATTGTCTGAACATGGTAGAGTCCACTGCATCACTACTTGCATCTTCTTCAATCTTGGCTCTTGTATCTGCAGGTGTGACTGATGAATTGCAATCAAGCATTTCAAACTTTCTCAGAATCTCAGTGGCATACTTAGCTTGATGCAATATCATCCCTTTTGGAGTTTCTAAGAGCTCCATTCCCAGAAAGTAAGTTAACTTTCCTAGGTCAGTCGTTTCAAACTCACACTTCATCTGTGATTTGAAATTCTCTATCTCTATAGATGAGCTACCTGTTACTAACAGATCATCAACATACAAACATATGATTAACATGTGTTTGTCATCACTGCATTTCACATATACACCATACTCTACACTGCATTTTCTGAAGCCTTGCATAACAAAGAATTGATCAATTCTTTTGTTCCAAGCTCTTGGAGCTTGCTTCAGACCATACAGAGCCTTATTCAGCTTCAGAACTTTGTCTTCCTTGCCCTTCAATTCAAACCCTGGAGGCTGCTTCACATACACATCTTCCTCTAAGGGTCCATTTAGAAATGCTGACTTCACATCTAAATGAAATAAGGGCCATCTTCTACTACAAGCCAATGCAATCACTAGCCTTATAGTTTCATGTCTTGCCACTGGAGAGAATAACTCATCATAGTCCAAACCTTGCTTCTGAAGGAATCCTTTGGCCACAAGTCTTGCCTTGTATTTTATCACCTTGCCTTCAGGATTTTGCTTGACTTTGTACACCCATTTCACACCAATTGCCTTTTTATCAGAGGGCAATTCACACAAGTCCCATGTCTTGTTCTTCTCTATAGACTTCAACTCATCAATCATTGCCTCCATCCAAACTTTACTCTTTAGTGCAGCTTTGGTATCTAAAGGTTCAGTATCTGCAAGCATTGCATAATGCACAATTTCTCCTTCATTGTCTACTGCATTGTCTGATACAATCTCACAGTCAACTAACCTTCTTGGCAGTTGAGTGTTTCTCTGAGGTCTTGGTGGTACATTAGTATCCTCATCATCACTTGAAGTATGCATGTCTTCATCACTTACATTACCTTGATGCTGATTCACAAAAGTGGGAGTGTCATTAGCAGTGCTTGCTTCACCACCTAAGTCTACTGCAAAAGTTTTCTTAGATGAGAGCTTCTGACCCCAATCCCAACTTTCATTCTCTAGTACCTTCACATCTCTGCTAATCTCTACTTTGTCATTTGTAGGATTATACAGTCTATAGGCACCAGTTCTATGATATCCAACAAATATCATGGGAACACTCTTGTCTTCCAGCTTCTTTCTCTTAGCATCAGGTACATGTTTGTAGCACAAGCTGCCAAACACCTTTAAGTGACTTACACTTGGCTTACTCTTGGACCACACCTCTTCAGGTACCTTATCCTTCAGCTTCTTAGTAGGACTTCTATTCAGAATGTAAACAGCTGTAGCAACAGCTTCACCCCAGAACCTCTTGGGCAGATTCTTCTGCTTCACCATGCTTCTAGCCATATCTAGAATACTTCTATTCCTCCTTTCTGCAAGACCATTGTGCTGAGGAGTATATGGTGCAGTAACTTCATGAATTATGCCTTGTTCCTTGCAATAATTCTCAAACTCTGTAGAGGTATACTCACCTCCACCATCTGTTCTCAGAACCTTCAATGACTTGTCACTTTGCTTCTCAACCAGTGTTTTGAACTTCTTAAACACTTCAAAAGCATCACTCTTAGCTTTTATATGGTATAACCATATCATTCTAGAGTACTCATCAACAAACGTCATGAAGTATTTGTTTCCACCAGTTGATAACACATCAAATGGTCCACAAATGTCAGAATGCACAACATTTAACACATCACTAGATCTCATAGGAAGATGACTTTTAAATGATGATCTATGATGTTTTCCTAACAGGCAAGTAGTGCATGTATCAACTGGAGTTATGACACTCGGCAATCCTAACACCATGCATTTTGAATTAAGCATTGACAAGCTCTTAAAATTCAAATGCCCATACCTCTTGTGCCATAGATCACTACCTTTCTCTTCAGCAGTTGCGGACAAGCATGTAGCTTCAATAGCTTTGATTTGAGTCTTGTAGATCCTGTTCTTGCTTTGGGCTGTTTTGAAAATCAGTCTCTTCTTGGAATCAAAGAGTTGCAGAGTCTCATCCTCAATTACTATCTTGAAACCCTTTGAGATTAATTGCCCTATGCTCATCAAGTTACACTTCATACCAGGGACATAGAGAACCTTCTCAATCACAGCTTTCTTCCCATTCGATCTTTGGATCACCACATTACCCATACCTTCTGCCTTAATGGAATCACTGTTGGCCAATCTGATCTTTGTGTTGAGACATTCATCAAAGTCAGTCAAGATGCTTCTATTTCCAGTCATATGGTTAGAACACCCCGAATCAAAGTACCAAACCATGGAATCTGCTGCTTCATCAGCAATTGTCACCATGAAACTGGTTTCATCATCAGAACCTGAGCTATCATGTGCTACCTTGGCCTCTTCTTCATTGTCTTGACCTTTCTTTTTCTTTGGATTTTTGCATTCATTGGCATAATGCCCATATTTGTCACAGTTGTAGCACTGAATCTTGCTCTTGTCCTTCTTCTTTGACTTATCTTTCTGTTTCCCTCCTCCTCCACTAGAGGATTCAGGCACTGTCTCAGCATTCTCCTTGCTTTTCTTGGAGTCTTTCTTGTTCTGCCATTTCTTCTTCTCACTTTGGTACTTCTTGAATTTTGAGAAAAGAGCTTGCTCATCTTCTTTGCCATGGCTCCTCTCACCATGTTTCAACTCATGAGCTTCAAGAGTGCTTTGCAGATCCTCTATCTTGATCTCACTCAAATCTTTAGTTTCTTCTATAGTCACCACTATATGTTCAAATTTAGAAGTCAAAGTTCTTAGTACCTTTTCCACCGTTTCTTGCTCATCAAGATTACCTCCACAATTCTTCATCTGATTGGTGAGAGTCACCAATCTTGTGAAGTAATCAGCAACGGATTCATCATTCTTCATCTGCAACAGTTCATACTGTCTCTTCAAGGCCTGAAGCTTTACTTTCTTCACTTTTGCATCACCACCATAACTCTTTTGCAAGATATCCCATGCATCTTTGGAGGTCTCAGCATCTGCAATCTTCTCAAACACCTTTGAATCAACACATTGATGAATGAGAAACAGGGCCTTGTTATCTTTCTTCTTTGCTTCTCTGAATGTTGTTCTTTGTTCTTCATTTGCATTTTCTGGTAGAGGAGTGATTGCTGCATTCACTTGTTCATACACTTCTTGAACATTGAATATCACCTTCATCTGCTTCACCCATCTATCCCAATTCTTTCCATCGAAAACTGGCAAATTCGCATGGAAATTGTTGTTCCCAGCCATGGTTGATTCACTTTCAACCTGATTCTTCTTTCAAGAACGAATCAAGATCCCTTTGGATCGTACGAGCTCTGATACCACTTTGTTGGAGATAAACTCTCACAAAGAATGAACAACAAAGAACTTAGAACACTAAGAAAGAAAACGAGAACTATGAATAAAACATGAAGAGAATGAATAAAGGAAAAAGTAAATCTTATTCTTCCACAAAGGGCCTTAGTAGTTATATATACAAGAGGGGGTTGCGTAAAGTGCAACTGCCTTAACTACCTAGGACAAAACAAAAAAATAACTAACTAACTAACTACGCTAGCTAACTACTAAAACAGAGCAGAAGCTAAGCAGCTTCAGAGGCTGTTGCTTCAGAACCTGTTCCATCAGAACCTGTGACCTTCAGAAGCTATGTGAGCATCAGAAGTTGGTTGCTTCAGGTTCTGATGAGTTCAGCTTCTGATGAGCATCAGAATTCAGCAGAGCTTGAATTACAAACCAACAATTATTTCTTCACGGACCAAACAATCCATAATATGCTTTGTTTTGTTTTGTTTGTAAGTGAAGCCAAAAAGATAAAAATAGAAAGCACATAGAGTATTAGTAGTCATCTACTACCCACCTTGTTTGATAAAAATAATATACATGCAATTATCTCTTGTATCCGTGTGGATATCCGCTAGACATACATTTATCAAATTTTGATATATTTATTGATATTTGTAGATATTTACGGGTATCCCCCCTTCCCTCTGCTAGACATATATCCGATACAAGAAGACAGTCGAAATCCCCTCCACTCTTAATTTTATGGGAAAACACCACGTTTTTAGCTGGTTTTCTGAGCTCATTTCCTGGACGGGAGAATACAATAATCGAGCAAGACTTCTATTAATTCTTAAATTTCGAATATAGATGAGTGAAAGTTCCCAACAACGAGTTGATCATACCCTTCTTTGAACCGTACGAGCACGTCCTCTGAAACCCCTACCACACTTACGGCTCTATATATATCCGAACCCAACTTGATATGGCCTCGGTCCTCCGCCGGAGAAGGAGGAGGAGGAATATTTTGCCATCACCATATGAAACATACAAACCAAAACGTAGTCGTTTAGTGGGCTCCACTAATTTCTTTGTTTCTCCCTCCAATCTCAATCAATCATCCATGTGACAATGTGACCTTCCCCTTTTGGGTCTGAAATAGAATATTCCACACCGTCATCCACGTCTCTCCCATGCACCCTTCTAACTCGCCGTTCGATTATACTAACAAACTCAATCACACGAATCCAACGGTTAAAACACGCAGCAGGTTGATATACCATCGCTTTCAATTAAAAAGTCATAGCATCCACGATGTTACCTCAGATTCGTCGCCGAGATTTCCTCTAACATGTTCCTTAAACTATATAGGACATGCTACTATTTTCTACGAGGTGATATGAATTCATTAATTATATTATATTCCAATTTACCTAATAGATTCTTGCATAATACTGTATTATGTTTATGTTAATAGAATGAGTTTTGTCTTGATTCTTGACAAAAAAAAAAATCGTCGGTCTATAAATCTGAACTCAGTTTATAAAAATATTAAAATTATTAAGTCGGATATTATGATTATATAATCTAAATCCGTTTCTTCCACTTGTGTGCATGAATTTTCAATAGTTCATGCTGATATTATTAAGTTGGACACTTTCATTGAGTTTAAACATGAAGCCTCACAATTGTGTCCTATGAGTTTTAGTTGTATCGTCGTCTTAATAAAATAAAGAGTTTGATCTGATTGATAAATAGTTGACTCATACATGAGTAATGTGCGAGTTAAATTTTCGTTGCCAAAATAGAATCTCATTGTAAGTATTCAATTAGGGTGTTCTTTGAATTTTTATGTCAACAATCAGACGGCCCCTGGTGAGCTCCTAAACCTAAGTTATGGTTAAATTTTTTGAATTCATAGACGAAATAACAAATATCATATGAAACTCGGACAAATAAAGTTTCGGGCTTGGTTGAAAATATTGGGTTTAACAATTTTTTTTTTTGTTGTTGATGGGTTTAACAAATTATTATTGACAACTCATAAATTTTGTAATAGTAAAAAATACATTTTAATAATAATCTTCAACATTGACATATATTGATTAATTATTATAACTTGGGTGACAATTATTTGAATCACTGTAACACAATTATATAAACTCCATCCATCACCGTATTTGACGCTTTTTGTTTTTGTTGCTTCTTAATTCATTGAGCCATTTTTCTTTGTTTTTTTCTATTTTATTTGTTACAACACCAATACCAATCCTCTGTTTTCATCTAATCAATAATGTTCTGTTCTGACTTGTTTGGTTTCTAGTTCAATTCTTATAGGTTATGATTACTCATCAGAGGCTTGTTTTTGTCTTGTGAAATTATAGTTTCTGCCATTTTTCACTACCATAAACATTGTCACTTCAAGAAGGTATAGTGTTAACTATATCTTTGAAGCAAAAGCTACAAGTGGGATTCATTTGAATATTCCATTTGGAAGTTAAAGAGAGAAAAAAGAGGAAGAGGGTATGATGGAAAGTGGTGGAAGAGAAGGGTTTGATGGAGTGATGATGACGATGACAAGAGACCCGAAGCCAAGGTTAAGGTGGACAGCCGATCTTCACGACCGGTTTGTCGATGCTGTCACAAAGCTTGGTGGCCCTGATAGTATGTACTATAACTCTTCTTTTATTTGGTTTTGATAAATTTTTTAATTCGTTCGTAGTCTTAGTTGTGTTATGGTCGCAATGATTTAGAATAACCTAAATATTGTGGTCAAGTTCGCAGTTACAATTTTAAATTTAAAATTGAAAAGTTAACTTGAAAGGGAAGTTTTTTTTAGTTAGAATTGATATTGAAAGGTGTGATGGGAAAATGTTCAAATAATTTCTATTGACTTATGAAGTTTTGGCCTAGTTAAATTTTGAAAGCTTATGATTATAAATATTTTCTAATTAATTAATGACTTGATGTGTGTGGTGACTCTTAATTTGAAATGGTTTATTGTTTTTGCTTTTGTATTTAGAGGCAACTCCTAAGTCTGTTCTAAGGTTAATGGGATTAAAAGGTTTGACATTATATCATTTGAAGAGCCATTTACAGGTAAATAATTTCTATACTTTTTCTCTTGCCTTTTTTACATAGTGGTGTTAGATTTAATTTATGTATATAAACTAGCATGTAAAAAATGGATTGAGAAGTGAAAAGACAAAGTATGAGTTTAAAAAGATTAGATTATCATAAATTAGAGAGTGAAGCACTTTAAAGGTTAAACTAATTGAAAAATAAATAGCTGAGATTTGAGTTTGTGAAAATGTATATACATGTAATGAAATTGTTAAAATATTAATGGCCGACTATATAATTGTTAATAAGTCTCGCATCAGTTGCGAAATGGCGGGAATATATATTTATAAAGTAGAGATAATCTTCACTTTACAAACTGATTTTGTATGATCAAGTTAGACCAAATACTTAATTTTAAGATTAATCATTGTTGCAATTTCATATTTTTATTCTCAAAAGAGTGCTTCTACATTGGAATGAAAATTCTGAAATTGCTATAATTAATTACATTAGTACCATAGATTTGTACATCAATAATGTGGATTGTTGAATATTTGAAGTAGAACTCCTAACTCATTTGCCGGCTTTTCTCATTTTTCAAAATACAATGCTATGTGTTTTTGACTTATTATTGCTCAAATTTGTCTTTCTTTTTATCCTTCATTATCTTGTTTTCTCCTCAAAGAATTGCTATTTGGAGGTATAAAATGGAATTTTTTGTTAACTTGCAGAAGTATAGACTTGGACAACATGCTCAAAAACAAAATGAAGAACAGTACAAAGAGAATAATAGTGAGTCCATTACAAATTTTGAGAAAAAAAAATCACAATTAATTATAACTACATTTAAGCTCAAATAAGTTAAAAAAGTGATTTGATTGGTTTATTTGAGCCTATAGACCGACATAAGTATTTGTGAGACTATTTGACAGAACTTATGAAAATATCTTATAACTTGTTCACAAGCTATTTTCACCTTACTTTGATAAGCTCTCCAAAATAGCTTATATGAAAATATTTTGACTTCATTTTATCTTCTATCCGTGATAGCATATAAAACCAACTTATAACTTATGAAAACAATATCACACATAAGCACTTATATGAAACACTTAATTATGTTGTTTATTCTAACATAGCTTATTTCTATTACATTTAGTTACTTGATTCAACTAGAGAGCATGAAATCAGGATTTTATTATTATTTTTTATAATACCCCTTTCATGATTTTGTGTTTCATCTTTTTAGGATGTTCGTATGTAAATTTCAGTAACCATTCTACAGGGACCAATACCAGTTATGGATGTGACAATGAAGGGGGGTATGTTGAAATTTAATCAATAATTTCACTTAATGTACTTTATTTTAATATGGGATAAACCATTAATTAGAACCTATTGCCGTGATTTCAATTTAGTCACTTCTTAAATAGTAATAAGTAGACCTTAAATTATACTGAATTGACGAATTTAATCCTACTACGATGTTAGTGACTAAATTGACGAATTTTATATATTTTACGGACTCATATTTATATAGTGTTAAGGATAAAGTTAGAGAGAATGATAATTTATAGACTAAATGGATGAATATAATTTTCTTGAGCCAAATTCTCATCTAAAATTTCTTGCCAATGTACAACTGGCATTCAATTTTTGGTAAATGCAACTTATTATATTTCCTAATTCCTAACTAGTTTACAACAACCATTCGCAGAGAAATCCCAATAGGAGAAGCACTAAGGCAACAAATTGAAGTTCAAAAGAGATTAGAAGAGCAACTTGAGGTACTCTATCATCTTTTACTTGCATAATTTTAGAATATACTTTTCTTTTTCTTTTCAATAGTCTAGTGGCTAGACTCACACATTATGAATGTGGAGATTCTGAAGTTCGAATTTAAGCCCCTCCAATAATGTCGCTAGTAGCTACCTAACAGGACAATTTTACAATATATATACTTCTAAGGAGTGATTTTATAAGTTATAACCAAGTTAATTAATTGTTCAATATAGAGAATCCTTAATTCACTTGAGCAAAACTTCTTCCTTGTCAATAGGTACAAAAGAAATTGCAAATGAGAATAGAGTCTCAAGGGAAGTATTTGCAAACAGTGTTAGAGAAAGCACAAATGAGTCTTTCACAAGATGAACAAGGCAATCTTGAAGCATCAAAAGCTCAATTAGCTGAATTCAATTCAGCTTTATCAAATTTCATGGAAAATATGAACAAAGATAGTAAAGAAAACATTGTAGACATAAATGGATTTTATAATAAGAATTATAGCTCAGCTTTCAATTATCAAGAATCAAGAATTACTAGAAACAGAAGAAAATAAGGATCTAAAGCCTCAAGTTGAAGGGGGGTCAGTGCAATTAGACTTAAACATCAAGGGTGGCAATGAGCTTTTATCTACAAATGAGGCTGAAATGGATTCAAAGATGGTTTCATATAGGGTATACCACTTTTGAAGTATCATTATGTTTAACCATTAAATTGTATATTAAAATAACATGTTAATTAGTATCTCTCATATAGTATATTGTCTTAGTTTATTGCTGATTTATCTTTGCTTACACCATAAAAGTCATAATTGATTTTTCAATTTGTTAAACACATGCTAAGTGTATCTTTATTTCTACTTTTGGAGGACGAAAACATATGTTTGGATATACTCAAATTCCATATCCCATTACAAATTCACCGTGACTTTTTGAAAAGTTACGATGGCAGAGCTAGACTAAAATACCCGGAAGCCGTGATGGAGGTTTAATTATTTTTTTTATTATGGGAGTTAAAAATTCATAAACCGTTTATTGGTATTGGTCTTAATATCATACTACCTCTATTTCTAAATACAAGATCTTTTTTTAATTTTTCTGTCTTTTTTATAAAACCTCTTTCGAATTTCCAAGGGCATTAATTATTTCTCTACCAACATACTCCTAATTAAATAACATTTTTTTTTCTACAATTACTAATAAATACTCCAGGAAAACATTAACTCATTCTCTTCCTTAAAAGATAAAATTGTACAAACAATAACCATTGTCAACAAATTTAATATTACAATCAACTTTATTAATCTCCGCAATTTTCTCAACGCAGTCTTATATTTAGGGACAAAGGTAGTATTGAATGATAGAATCTCAAGTAAGATAACACTTACAGCTCACACCTTTATTCAAAATTAAGAGACACTCAAGAAATTATAAACACCAGATTTTTTATATTTTGTTAAACTTGATCTCTTGTTACCAAAACATTTATTTAAAGATTTTTTTTTCATAGAAAAAGATACATTCAATTTGGAAACTCATAGACCAATACAATTAAATAACGTTGCATCGTTCACTAACGTCTAAATTCGTAGATAATTCATGTAAATTTTTAAGCAAATCCAAAATAATTTAATATATTATTGAAAGCAATTAAGATTAAGGTGTTCAATAAAAATATAAAAATTTTAATATTAATGGGTCTCAATAACATATCAAATAAATTTATATTTCTGTAAAATTTTACATTAATTATCTATATGATATAAATTTCGATTTAATAATAAACTTGGTACTCGTTAAAATATCACCAATGCAATTTGATTCTCCAATATATATATTGACCATTTCTTAAAAAAAAAGTTGACCACTGCACGGACAAGAGTTCCCGTGACTTCCTGATTTCAATAGCGCCACCAGGACACATGCAATGTTGTGTAAAAAGTGTAACAATTATTTATACATAACATAATAGCTAACGAAAAAGTTGGGACGGGTTGCGGCCCTCACGAGCCCCTACCTAGCTCCACCCCTGACAACATGTATCTTTTAATTGGATGCGGGTTTGAAGTATTTTTACAGTAGAAACAAATAAGCTAAAATTTAATTTTTGACGTACATTTTGACATATTCTCAAGTAAACTTTTTTTTTCTTCTCTATAATTGATTTTTTAACATTGCATGAACTCCAATGTGATATTATTTTAATTTTAAATAAACAATCTCTTTCTTTGTTTTGTAGGAGGATAATACTTCTTTTGTTAAGTTAAATATGCTCATATATAGCAAATACGTTTTTGGAAATAAACCAATTGATCAGATTATTTAGACAAATATTTAGATATTATTAAAGTTGTACAATTTGGAGATATTTGATTGACTAACATAAAGTTTCAAAAAAGTTTTATAAAAACTAAATAATTGACATATTAGTTTATTTGTATTTGTTTAAAATGCTAAAATTCAGGCATGTGAAACTAAATTCAGGTATGGAAAAATGTTTAATTGCAACAATTTATTTTGTTCCAATAAACGACTTTCTTTATTTTGTATGAGGAAAACACTTGTTTTGTTGGCCTAAATATGATCATAACAATCCCAGTTTGGAAAAAAATCAATTGATTGATCTTCCACTTAGATAAGATAAGTTTTTAGATTGTATTGAACTTGTACTATTTGGAGAGGTGTTATTGACTAACTTAATTTTTCACAAAATTTTATAAAAACAAAATAATGGACATCTTAATTCACGTGTATTTGTTTTAAACGGACATCTTAATATACAAAGTATGTGTAGCTGAAATATTAGATAAAGTGGTTTGGAAAGCATGTTAATTGCAACAAATTATTTTGTTAAAATAAATTAACAACCTCTTTTTCTATTTTGTAGAAGGATGAAACTCGATAGGTTGACCTAAACATGGTCATAACAATCACATGTTATATTACAATCAAACTAATAGAGCTTACTCAATATTTACTTGGTTATTATGGTGAAGGCAACACATCAATTACTAATCACATTAATTGTTGTTTGCATGTATTCAGAATTTGGAATGCTATGTAATGTTGTTTTCTATAGTTAACAGATTATTCAGAATTTTGGAAAAATATTTAATGGTGAATGATTTGTTCCATGATAAAGAGGCTTTGAAATATTAAATATATACTAATTGGCTCGATTCAATGTTTATTGCTCTTGCATTGAAATAAGAAAGAAACCGATTTGCATTCTTACGACAATTATGGTATGTTAGTTAACTTTACAATAAACTATATGAATATTTGGATGCTTTTATATTCACAACAAGAAATATTATTTTTGGCGGCGATTTTTTTTGTTAAAAGTTTTTACAAGTCGCTGATTCAAACATTTTTAAAATTAATAAAAAAAAATTCACAATTACTACTTCAATTAGCAAAAATATATCGAAATTGTAATACTGAATGTCAATTACAAACTGAATCAAAAATCAGAATTATGTCACAGAATCAAAAGTATTCAAATTTGCCTACACCCATTCGATGAGTGTTGACACTAAGTAGTGGGCAACTTAGTACTATCGTCTTCTTGAGCTTCCCGGGTGTCTGTCATTTTAAAATCAAATGTACTGTTAGAATTGGTAAATGTAGAGAGAATAAGAGAGAATTCATTGATGAATCAAATTAGATTACATTAAAAATGAAGCTAGAGTAACATAATTCTACTTATAGAGCTAGTATTGATCAATGAAGTTATCATGCAGCTGCAATGCATGTGATAGCTTCCTACAGTTAGTTATAACTGTCTGCAATGAATTCAAATTGAAAAGTAAAGGAATCCTAAGCTAGCTTCTACAATACAATCCTTTATTGTGTTACAAGTCACTGAACTATGCTCTAGTTAACATAGTGAAGGCTTAGAGGATTAATTCATATGCAAGTTTAATGTCATTTCTTAACATCCTCTCTCAAGCTTAGGCTTGTAAATGTCCTTTAAGCCAAGCTTGCTGACAAATCCATTAAACTTGGGTCCAGGTAGTGCTTTTGTTAAGCAGTCAGCTAGTTGATCCTCTGTGAATATGGGTAGCAATCTTAGCAAGCCTTGTTGAACTTTTTCTCTGACCAAGTGACAATCTATTTCTAAATGCTTTGTTCTTTCTTGGAAAACTGGATTTGAAGCTATGTGCATTGCACTCTGGCTATCACAATAGATCACTGGTTGTTTGCTACAGTTTATCTTCAAATCTTTCATCAAATATAGCAACCAAATTAGTTCACAAGTGGCAGTAGATAATGCCCTATATTCTGCTTCTGATGATGATCTTGAGACAGTTACTTGTTTCTTTGCCTTCTATGAGACAAGTGATGATCCTAAGAAGAAGCAATACCCTGATGTAGATCTTCTAGTGTCTAAACACCTTGCCCAGTCAGCATCAGAGAAGCCAAGAATTTGAAAATCTGAGGATCTAGGTAATAATAAACCTCTACCAGGACTATGTTTCAAATATCTCACGATTCTGCAAGCAGCATTGAAGAGAGTAAGAGTTGGCTTGTGCAGGAATTGACTTAACTGCTGAGTGGCATATGAAATGTCAAGTCTAAGTGTAGGTCAAGTATAGTAGTTTTCCAATGAGTCTTCTGTAGTCAGAAATATCAGCATATGCTTTACCATCATCATTGTGAAGCTTGATAGAGGGATCAAGGGGTGTAGTAGCAGGCTTAGCTCCCAATAGACCTGAGTCTTTCAACAAATCTAAGCAATATTTCCTTTGTGAGATACTGATTCCCTCCCTTGATTGAGCAACCTCTAGGCCTAAGAAATACTTTAATGGGCCAAGGTCTTTCATTTTGAACTTAGAATCAAGAATGTGTTTGATTCTATCAAACTCAGCAATGCTGGTACCTGCCAGGATAATATCATCAACATACACTAGCAAGGCAATGAAATCTTGATCTGTGATGAGTGTGAAAAGAGAGTAATCAGTTGTGGATTGTGTATAACCCTCAGGAATGAGTAGAGAAGTCAATTTCTTATACCATAGTCGACTAGCTTGTTTCAATCCATAAAGACTCTTTAATAACTTGCAAACTTGACCTGGTTTACTAGGAGTAACCCCATCAGGGACCTACATATATACATCTTCATCTAAATCCTCATGCAAAAAGGCATTATTAACATCAAGTTAGTGGAGATGCCAATTTTTTATAGATGCTACAGCCAATAAAAGCCTCACAGTTGTAAGTTTGGCCACTGGTGAGAAAGTGTCAAAGAAATCTAAACCTTCAACCTGGTTGTAGCCTTTAGCTACAAGGCGTGCCTTGTACCTTTCTATGGTTCCATCTGCCTTGTGTTTCACCTTATACACCCATTTGTTACCAATGGGTTTGACTAGAGGTGGTAAATCAACAAAGATCCAAGTACTTGTCTTAGTTAATGCCTCTAACTCATCATTCATAGCCTTTTGCCAACAGTCAATTTTGCATGCTTCTGAGTAAGATTTTGGCTCAGTGGTGTGTGTAATAGAAATTGTGTATGCATGATGATTATGACACAAATTATTGAAAGTGTGACAAGAAGAGATAGGATACAAAATACCTGATGATGATTCTGAGGAAGCGGTAGAATGATTACACAAATAATCTAAAAGATAGTTAGGTGCATGCTTAGTTCTGACTGGTCTAGGGGATGAAGTATTTGAGGTATCTGGGAGACTATCAGGTTGAGAAATGGGATCATTCATGACAGAAGTTTCATTTTGAGGAGTATGTAGATCAAAATCTGAAGTTAATGGAGTAGGTGTGATTGTTGGATTGTCATAGTCAGTTACAACAATGGGAACATTTGAACAATATGAAGTGTGATAATGCCATTGAGGTTGAGTAGTAGAGGGTGAATAAGGCAAGATGTGGTCATAATGAGTCACATTCTAGATAGAAAAATTTCTTTACTAGCTAGATCAAAGAGTATAGTGCCTTTGACACCTTGCTTGTAACCCAAGAAAATGCATTTCCTACTCCTAGGTTCAAGTTTTGTTCTATGTGCAGTTAGTGTAGAAGTATAAGTGAGTGAACCAAAGACTTTAAAATGTTCTAAATCACGTAGAGTTTTATTCAATACTTCAAAAGGGGACTTATTATTTAAAACTGGTGTAGGTGTCCTATTGATCAGAAAAGTAGCATGTTGAATAACATAATTCCAAAAACTTTTAGGTAATGTTGCTTGAAATAATAATGCCCTTCCAACATTCAGCAAGTGCTGATGTTTCCTTTCTACCCTACCATTCTGTTCAGGAGTTTCAACATAAGTAGTTTGGTGTATTATTCCTTTAGAAGCATAATATTGTGGCATTATAAACTCTATACCATTATCACTTCTTATTATTTTAATTTTAGAGTTATATTGTGTTTCAATTAGCTTCACAAAATTCATGATATGATGCCTAGTTTCTGATTTATGTTTCATCATTATAGTCCATGTGAATCTACTATGATCATCAACAGCAGTTAAGAAATAAGCATAACCATGCAGAGATTTAGTGCTAAGAGGACCCCAAATGTCAAAATGAATTGTATCATAAGGAGTTACAACTTTATTTAGACTAGTAGGATAAGAATTTTTCTTATGTTTTGCAAGGTGACAAACATCACATACACCCTCATGATCTTGGTAGTTGGATCCTGGATAGAGCAATTTAGGTTATTAAATTGAAGCACATGTTTAGAGTTTATACCTAATTGTGAAACTGACATGAGATTGAGTGAAAAATTTGGAACACAAAGTACATCAGTTAGAATGAAGCTAGGTGAAAATTGAACAATGCCTGAGTACTTTGCATACACATGATTTCCATTGGGCAATTTAACTTTAGTAGGAGTGATTTCATTGAATGAATGAAACCATTGAGTAGTGTTGCATATGTGGTGACTAGCACCAGAGTCCAAAATCCAGTTACCTAAGCTACATGCATTGATTTACTGATGTATGACCAGTAAATTCAATGGAGCCAACCTTGTTTGAAGATGCATCATTAGTGTTAGCAGCAGGGAATGAACTCTGAAGCAAAGAGATTAACTGTGAGGCTTGATCTTGAGTAAGCATGGGAGAACTAGCAGCTGCAATTGAATCATAATTATTCCCTCCCTCAATTGAAGCAAAATTAGATGAGCTAGTTTTGCGAAGATGTGGAGGCAAACCATGCTTCTTAAAGCAATTGTCAACTGTATGATTATCCTTACCACAGAAAGTGCAAACACGAGAATTAGAGCGTAAAGGAATACTAAATTTGTGAATATAGGAAAATTAATTAAAAGTTAATAAATAGTAAAATAAAAATAAAAACAAATAAGAAATATTACTACTAATAGCAATTTTTAAAATAGTAAGCATTCTTTTTTTTTTGTCTTAGAAGAAATGGTAATCCACTGAAATTAAACTCACACACAACTGTGAGGTCCCGGGTTCGAACCCGGGTTATGACGTCCGGCCTAGCAATTTCGGCATTTGCCAGTTGAGCTAGGACTTCTAGACAAATAGTAAGCATTCTTAATAGATGACAAATGACAAATTTTTCAAAGAACTTATCTTACTTTATTATATTGTATGATACACTCCCCTGTACCCTCTTTTGCAAAATATATTACATAAACCTGCACTTAATTCCCTTGAGAAAGGCTTCAATTTTGTTCCCATCCCCTCTTATATTAAAACTAATACTTTTCATCTTGAATCAACACTTCACATTAATATAATCAAACTTGTAAAGCATATGTTCCCATTATTTTATGTTCACATTATTAACATATAATTTTAAATTTTGCATAAACTTTGAAACTATACAAAATAAAATGGATATATTACTATAGACGATTAAATAAAATGTTTTGATTTGAATTGTATATTATAAAATCATTATATTAATAATAAATAAATTTTCAAAGAAAGGAATTTTTTTTTTTTGATAGAGGGAAAATTAATTTCTTAAATGACGATGCAAATATTTTTGACATAAAATAGTGGTTTATAGTTAATTGTTATCAAAAAAATATTTATTTAAACTTAAATGGATTAAAGTGTATATTTTAATATATATGAAGGTATGAGAGTGTAATTAAAGCTTCTTTCAAAAGAAATGAGTGTAATTTACCCTAAAAATAATAATAATAAGTTATTGGATATAGGAATAGAATAGATGCATAATGCATAAATGTAATAGGGGGGTTAGAATTTATCACTTTGTATTTTTAAGATATATAATATTTAGTTTTACTTGACATGCATGACTCCAATAATCATATAAATTTATGTGAATTTGCTTAGGTGTTTTTCATATGGTCTTCACGTGGATTTGGAAAATCGTTGGTAGTTATGAGTATTATTATTATTATTTTGTGAAGAACCACTCTAAAAGTACATATAAGAAAATGCAGCTAGTTTTATCATAATATATTCATATTAATATATTAAGAATGAGAGAGAATAAATTTTTTTATTTGTGATGTCATGCATGATTTTAAGAGTCATACTTTTTTTTGGTATATTTTCAAAAGTCATATTTAATACATGAAAATAAGTGAGAATCAATGTATAATTTATCTAAATTTGAATTTTATTTTATTTTATTTTTATAAAATTTATAATTAATCTATACTAATATATAAAGGGGATACAAATTTTTGGGATGGCTTTTTCATTATTCCTATTTTACCCTTAACAAATAACTTCCACATTAAAATAGATTTTCAGTTTTTTTATAATAAAAAAAAATATTTTTTTCTTCTTAATAACTAGCCACAAAAAAAAAGGTTACGTAGTTATCAATTAACTAAGTCCAATAAAAAAAGAGATTAAATAATTATTTATATTTGCACAATAGAGAATATCGATCACAAAAAAAAGAAAAAAAAGAATATCGATCACACAAACGGCACGGAAAGCGGCTAGTGATATAATAATTTTACTTTAACTAAAATTTGTAGTACTTAATTTTTAAATCAAAAGTAAAATTTTCAATTTTAGATTAAGCTTTTTTTAAACCAAATTTTAGATTAAGTTGAAAGTTAAATTTTCAATCAAAGGTATCCAAATATATATCTAATTTAAATAATCATATTCTTTAGAGGGAGCAAAGAAATGAGTTGGTATGATTACAAGTTAATTATCACCTACCCTAACCATGTACTTAATTTTTATTGGATCATTTTGAAGATCATAATCGGCCGGTCTCTAAACTCAAACAAAATATATGCACAATGTCTTTAATGACTTTGATATTACTAAAAAAATATAGTTGATCGATATATTATTAATTTTATAAATAAAATTGACGAAAAATGTTACATATTACTACAACAAAAGATTTAGCATTGTTTTTTTTAACAAACAAATATTAGTTATTAGTGTATTGTTAGAGGAGAAGAGAAATGTTAGTAGTCATGAATCAAATTAAAAACGCGCGTAACATTACTACAACAAAATATATAGTATTGTTGCTGAGTATTATACCGCAGAAAATAAATTTTTAATAATTGGACATTTGTACCACATAAACATAAATTAAGAGTTTAATTAGAATACTCTTTACAGTGTAAAGTAATTGTTTTCTTCACATGTCTCTTATTTGTATAACTACTGAAATTTTAAGAAAAGGTTATGATATTGATATTATATGAATATTGTCATTGGGCGTTCATTCATTTCTGTTGGTACATGACCTAACTTGTTTCAAAGACTTGCAGTTTCAACATTTTTTGTTCTAGAATTAACCCTCATGTTTCATATCAATTTCAAGGACATCTCATGTTTCATATCAATTTCAAGGACAATTAAAATCAATTGAAATGTGAGAATGCGAAGAACAATTAAAATTAATTAAAAGTGAGAAATGAATCCTCTTAAATGGATTAAGAAACACATGGTATTAAAAATAAGAATCAGTTGATACTTGAAAGTTGAAAGAGGATGGTGAAGAACAATGCAGCCTTTAAAACTAGGTATGAAATAAGAGATGACGAAAAGAAATCAAATAAGGCAGTAGCATAATGCAGATAAAAAGCAGATACCCTCAAAATCTTAAAATTATAAGATAAGCGAGAAGAAAATACATATTAGGAAAGACTAATATAATTTGTTTTTTTATTTATGTTCAATTCTAAGGTTGGTGTGTTTGAAAGAATGTTTTTAATTGGTTAACAGTGCAAAGTAGTTTTACACTCTTAGATTATTATTTTTTTAAACGGCAAATGAACTTATATATTAAACAAACTGAGAATAAAGAGGATAAAGTACAAGACGTACTCGACCCATCTTAGGGAAAAGTACACGGAAGTACTAAAATCTAAGAAAATGCCTAAACACAATAGACGACTAAAAAAAAAAAGCACAACACCCTACAAACCCCTAACAATACAATTTAAAAGGTTAACACATCATTCATAATACAAACAAAACGAATTTGGTTTCCTTGCCAAGAGTTAACCACTTCCAAGAAACACGCTTGATTCTTTCCAAAACATCCGCAAAGAGTATTCTAATTAAACTAAACTAACAAGTTAATGCAACCAAAATTATATAGGCACTTAAAAATCTAACATAGTACTATTGAGAGAAGTGGAAAAATTAGCTTTGTAATGTGCGCTCGCATATTTTGGCATGAGTCTTTGGGTTTGGTTGGATCTGCATACCACAATAATACTTTATAGATTTTATTTTTTGCTTGAACTTTAAATTATCAGAGTCTATTTCTCATGAAATTATGTAATGATTGTGTTGGAGAATTTTAAAAATATATATTTGAAATTTTATAATGGTTATATTAGTATAAAGAAATTATAGATACAATGCATTTGCTACCTTGATGGTTGTGATATTTGGTTCAATATATAAGGATTAAATAAATGAACTAAAAAAAGATTAAATAATTTTATTACCTCTAATAATATAGTAAATTTTAATTTTAGTCTCTAAAAATTAAAACAAGATGTTTGGGTCCTTCAAATTATTTTATTTTTCATTTTTAGTCCAACCAATTGTAATGAATTTTGAATGGATATATCCATTCAAAATTCATTACAATTGATTGGTCTAAAAATGAAAAAAAAAAATATTGGAAGGACGCAAACATCTCATTTTAATTTTGGATCCATACAAATGGTAATGAATTTTTGGAGTAATATTTTATCCACCGAACATCGTATAAGATAAAAATTGTCTAATATCTTAAACTTTATCCTTGTTGTACCGTCTAGTACTTACATTTTTGAAGTTAAAATCCTCTACTTTTGAAGTTAAAGTCTGGTTACAATGTGAAAATACAAGGTAGAGTTAGTTGGATATATGTTGAAAAGTGAACAAAATTATCATAGTTGAGGTACTGCAAACTCATGTTTGAATTTGATGGAGTCCAATTCCAATAATGTGTAACCAAACATGTAATGTTTTCATTAGATGCGATGCGATCATATGGAAATTTTCCTCTACTTTGTCTTTGTTGTTGTTGGTGAGTTGCTCCAAGGGTGAAGAAAATTGAGAAAATGAGTAGGTGATTAAGAGATATAAATAAATAAAAAATATAATGTAAAAAGAATTTTTTGTAGAAAAGAATCAAAACCTATTGCTGTCATAGGTGTCAAAATAGAAAGAGGTACAAGAGGATTTGGTGGAACTAGGAGATAATTTCAAGTGTGTGGGGCACCTAGAAGTTTATGGACAAATTTTGATAATCTTACATTACCTATTTTTTTATGATTGAATTGTAATTTACATTACCTTGTGTGAATGTGAAATTTTCAAACGATGTAATATTGTGCAAAGATGTGACCGTTGTTATAAAAAGAAGATTATAATTTATGTGCATTTTGTTAAACTCCAACTACTAACGAGCTGATTATTAAGAATTTAAGATTAAAAACATGGGTTGACTAAGGTGAGTTTTTTAATTTTGTTTTAATAGTAGAAACTAGATTTGAACCGTGTCATAAGCTCATAATAATAATTAACAACTAATGTCAAGAAAATGATGAAGAGACAAGACCCACCTAACTACCAAACAAACAACAACACCGTAGCATCTAGATACAAATAAGTGAATAACTTAATGGATCAATAGATATGTGGAAAAATCATTAAATTAAGGTCAAAATTATACACTTTTAAATTTTGTAGATCATTATTTTATATTTAATTATTTTAAAATAAATTTTAACTTCAAACCTAAGAATACTATTCGATGATGACTTTCTTCAGAATTGTCAATGCAGAAGAATACTAGTAGTACACATAGGTTCCAATTTCAACCTGTCAAATCCAAAGTGATGCATGCTATGTCCTAATGTCCTTCCTTTTTTTACTTTCGGTATTGGATGTGAATTTTGTTTGCTGGGGAAAAATTTAGGATAAGGGGATGGTGCATCAGTTCAAAATAGGGAAGATTTTAGGGTTTAAAGAGCATTTATAAAAGTAATTATATTTATCTCACTTCAAAGACACTAACGGAGCTCGTATTGAATGTGAATATGCGATCAAGTTTTCTTTTATTTGGACTTTAATTTAGTCTTGACTTTTATTTAAAGGTTAAGGATAACAAATGCTCTAAAGATATTGTTTAAGCAATCTATCAAAATAATTTTTATCTTTAAATTATATACGTACAAGTTAAATAATTTTTTTTGTTTTGAAAGTGTTAAATATTTGTTAAACTCATAATTACACCGCTTTTATGTAAACATGCTATTTTATTTCTCTTAAACAATGCCCTAAACATACTTGTTAGCATTTTTTATGTAAATATTAAATAAAGACGAGTTCTAGTCTAGTAAAAATGGCATGGGTCCTTGCCAATGATATTATCATCAAGTAGCATCTCAACTATTATGATGAATATTTAAAGAATTTGTGCGCTAAAAATATATGTTTAGTCTATTTTATCTCACTAAAAGATTAGAAGTTATTTAAGAATGAATGTTTAATCACTAAGATATTATGATTGAATCTATACTAATATATAAAAGGGATACAAATTTTTGGGATGACTTTTTCAATATTCCTATTTTACCCTTAAAAAAACTACAAAAAAAAAAACTAAGCACAACTTCCACATAAAAGTAGGTTTACAGTTTTGTATAATAAATTTTTTTTTTTCTTAATAATTAGCCACAACAAAAAAGGAGGTTAAGTAGTTATCAATTAACTAAGTACAATAAAAAAGGAGATTAAGTAGTTATTTATATTTGCACAATAGAGAATATCGATCGCAACAAACAAAAATAAATATCGATCACACAAACGGGCACGGAACGTGCCCGTTTGGCGGCTAGTATATTATAAAACTAGTTACACGTGAGGGGTGATCATATCCGAACCAAACCAAAAGTAAAACCGCAAACCGAACCAATCCAAACCGAAAACCGCAAAAACCGCATTTGGTTTGGATGTATTTGGATGACTTTTTTATTGAACCGCGAACCGCAAAACCGCGAGCCGCAAAAACCGCAAACACCGCGGTTAACCGCTAAAACCGCATTAAACTTCTATTATATTCCAATACCACATTAAGTTTATATTATATTCAAATATACATAGTCTAATTACCAACTCAGTCCACCAAATTAATGGAACTTCAAGTTGTAGTTACTTTTTGTACTGTAATATTATTTTGGTGTTGTTATATTATTTTTGACCAACAACTTTTATCGATACTATAATGTTATTTTGGAATTTTAAATTCTTTTTTTGTATATTTAAAATTGTAATGTACTGTAATGTTATTTTGGATAAAGAATTTTTATTGGTACTTTAATATTACTTAAGAAATTCAAGTTTTTTTTGCTATGTTTAAAATTGTTTGGTACCGAAATATTACGTCGTAAACCGCAACAACCGAACCGATCCTAACCGCATTGGTTTGGTTTGGTTTGGTTTGGATGACTTTTTAAAACCAACCGAACCAAACCGAACCGCATGCATTTTTATCTCGCGGTTAGGATGACTTTTATGTTTAAAACCGAACCAATCCGCACCGCGATCACCCCTCGTGACAACATAGTGCACGAATATAGTGTACTTATTTCTAAGTTTATTTTTAGTGAAAATAAATTTTTATCAGATTTTATTTATTTCACGGTCGAACTATGATCTTTTAATTTATTTTTTTTTTATATTCAATTAAGTTATAAAGATGTGCAATTCAATATTATTACACAATTCTTTAGTTTCACATTCAATATTATTATTAAATATAGGGTTAAATATGTTTTTAGTCCCTACATTTTATCCTATAGTCAAAAATAGTCCCTACATTTTTTTGATGGTATAAAAAAACCCTACAATTTTTTCTGTGATCAATTTTAGTCCTCACCGTCTAATTTTTTTAACAGAATGTTGATGTGGTGCAGTTAACCAATAATATAGTGACACATGTTCTTTTCCACCATAGTTATTGTAGACCTTTTCACACCAAATCTTTTCTTCTTTCATCTTCCATTTTTTTCACCACAACAACGACAGACCAACAACACACCAAGGACAACAACAATACATAATCCAACCATCCAAATCTCTAATCTTATTCAATTTCTCCAACCTTTATTTCACACTAACCTGTAACTTAAAGTCACAAACTCAAAATCCAATTCAACAAATTTCATACCAAATCAAAGCAAACCCACCACAACCCCAAATGAAATTCCTTTTACATCAAATCTAAAACGAATTGAAAGATGAGAAAAAGAGAAAGGGAAGCTTGAGGAGATGAAATTGTTGAAGCTAGTGTTTGAGATGAAGATGGTGAATGGGATAGAACATCATGCGACAATTGAAAACCTTAACTCCCGTAATATTTCAATTAAGCAAAAACACAACAAAAACAAACAGGAGCAGGGATTAAAATATGAGGTTTTTTTTTTTCTTTCCCAAAAGATGAAACTTTTAAAAACTGAGAAAAATTGGAAAGTGTGTAGTGGTGTGATTTCACGGTGAAGAATTTTCTCCAATGAGTGATGTTGTCCTGGTTGTGGTGAAAAGAATGGAAGATGAAAGAAGAAAAGATTTGGTGTGAAAAGGTCTACAATAACTATGGTGGAAAAGAACATGTGTCACTATATTATTGGTTTTTTTATACCATCAAAAAAATGTAGGGACTATTTTTGACTATAGGGTAAAATGTAGGGACTAAAAACATATTTAACCCTTAAATATATTACCCACACGATTCAGTACCCTTGTTGAAATCAGATATAATCTCCATCCAAATATTCATGTCCCTTAACTATATGGTGCTAATTAACTCGGACTATCACTACAAGAAATATGATTTTTGGCAACGATTTTTTTTGTTACAAGTCGCTGGCAAAACTACTAAATATAGTTTTACCAGCGACTTGTAACAACTTTTAACAAAAAAAGTTGTTGCCAAAAATTATATTTCTTGTAGTGTATATGATTTACTGCAGCCATTAATTTGGCGCAATCATGTGGTTGATTTACCGAGATGTAGGCTGGAGTATCGGTCAGTTTCAGTTGGGTTCGGGCTTAAAATTACCAAATTGGTAAAAACTGCAACTATTTAATTTGGGCCAAATTTTGATTGACTATATTTTCGGTTTGTTCGGGTATCGGGTCATACGGGTGGAGAATAGAACGAGGCGGTTATTACAGGTTAGATTGAAACTTTGATTACATCTAAAACTCTATTATATAAAAATTACTAATTTTCAAATATTTCAATACCCCGTGCATAATGCGACAAATAATAGAATAACTAAATAAAAAAACAAAGAGGGTGAGATGCATTTATTTTGTTTCAAATATGTAGATATAAAGATAATAATATATCTTGATTCAAAAAAAAAAAAGATAATAATATATATATCAAGTAAAAGAAAAATAGAAATTAAAATAGATCTAGAATATCTTTCACACTTTCTTCATCAACGTATATAAGCTTATAAAATATAACATTTCTCTCATATATTAAAGATGAATAAAAACAACAAAGAGAAGAGTATACAGAGAGAGAGAGAGAGAGAGAGAGAGAGAGAGGGAGATAAGGAAAAAAAATTAATTTGCATATTAATGGTTAGAGATATCATTTTTGAGACCTGCACCCGCCCGTATATGTTGTAGTTCATGCCCTATGTTTTGTAATTGTTGACCCAAGACCCAATCTGCACCCGACCACTTTAATATGTTATCGGTTATATCAATTTAGAGTCGAAATCTCGAGTTTGCACTCAGTCCTACAGTGCAGTGTCGGCTCTGAGCATAGGCATTGGAGCCAACGGCCTAGGGCCCATGTATATAGGGCACCAAATTTTTTATATGTCTATTGATCAACTTGCAAGCGACCAATTTCTGTTTAACAAAACTATCAATTTTCAGGTGCTATTGTTATGTACTATTGTGATTTTTTATTTTTTATTTTATTTTGCAAGATTTATTATTATTATTGCAAGATTTATTTTTCGTTATATGTTACTAGTAATGATAAATTTTTATTTCTATGTTATTTCTTTTACGCTATTAAAACATATTACGTTAAATAAAATAATTTATTTTTTAAAATTTTGCCTAAACTCCATAAAATGTCGAGAACGGACCAACTACAGTGATGGTTGAATTGAAATTATATAAAGTTCAAATTATATTAAAGCTCACATGCTTCAATATGTGCTAATAAAATTCAGGACAGGAGTTAGAGTTCACATTTTTTTTATTTCAATCCAACAACCACGGTTGAACCAACTTGTACATTTTGACGGTAGGAAATCTTATTTGGACAACCAACATGCATGATTCCATTTCCATGAGATGTTTTTTAATTTACCCTTTCAAAGTTTTAGTGTATTTACCTTTCAACCAATGAGATCAAGCCATATAAGTAGATTTGTATGTGATTTCCACAAATTTATTACAAATTAATTGTGATGACTATATACAAATCTATTTATGTGAATTGTTCTCATTGATTGAAGGGTAAATACTCTCAAATTATAAAGAAGTATGGAGTAGTCACATTCCCATTATCACAAACATTAAAGTGATTATAAGATTAAACATTAAATACTACTCATTCTATTTCACAGCTATTAAAAATTGATAAATAAATAAAAATATTTCACACCTATATGTGGTAAATATTTTTATTCGATCCAGCATACAATTTTTTTCATCTTTTTGAAATTGGTGTATTATTATGTGCAAGTGTAGGAGATCTATCTATGGTTAAAATAATCGCTATTATTTTTATTTTATTGCACTTTTAAGTTTTAACATAAAATAATCGCTATTAAATTTGGTATGCCACCAACTTTTGTAGAGTAACTTTGACTTCAAAGATCGAAAACACATTATTTAGTATGTACTACTTTCTCTATTTACGATTTAATTAAAACGAAACCTCCTTAAAGATTTTAATATAAAATAAAAAAAATACCAATCTCCCCATAAAAAATTATGTAAACAAATAATTTATTTTAAAAAAGATATGTTCATAAATAATTTTCAAGGAATCGGATTAAATTATTAAACTTTTTCAAGCTAAGAGTCTAATATTGATTAAACTTTATATATATATATAATTCACCAATCACCACTGTTGCTTTGAAGGCAATATATTAAATTCTTTTGGATAAGGAGGTAATATATTCATCAAAATAATATATTAATTAGAGTATAAGAAAAGTCATATTATTTTATTTTGCATGTACATCTATATATAGCTTTTGCCCATACATCCATTTTGAGGATAAACTAAACTAGTACTCTATAGCTATACGCAAGAGAGAAAATTGCTATAATGGGAAAGAGTAAAGTTCTAGTTGTGGGGGGTACTGGATATATTGGTAGGAGAATAGTAAAGGCAAGTTTAGAACAAGGTCATGAAACCTATGTTCTTCAACGTCCAGATATAGGACTTGAAACTGAGAAGGTACAAATGCTTCTTTCATTCAAAAAACAAGGTGCTCATCTTGTTGAAGGTTCTTTTTCTAATCATCAAAGCCTTGTAGATGCTGTGAAATTAGTTGATGTTGTTATTTGCACTATGTCTGGAGTTCATTTTCGATCCCACAACTTGATGATGCAACTTAAACTTGTCGAGGCTATCAAGGATGCCGGAAACGTCAAGGTATGTCGATCGTTATGTTTTGATAGACAAATATTAGTAAGTAGTTATATTTATTAAATTCGAATTCTAGTCTTTTAACTCTTCAAATTCTTTCGGCACTTAATTGAAATCAGTTGTGCCGTTCAACTCTTCAATATACTATTGTTACGATCTACACATATTGTTGGAATTACCGGGAGAGTTCTAAAGCTTTTGTCTTTTATTAGTACATGATAATTTTTTATCTCAAATATTTTTATAAAATATCAAATTAACCTTATGCCCATCAAATATTGTACCGTAAAATAAATTGTTCAATGCTTTCAAAATTTGTTTTGTACTATTTTATCTTAATTACGTTATTTTGTTTAATTTGTCTTGCGTGATTATATTGCATTAAATTTGTTTTAGAAGTCAATTTTTGACTTGATTATAGAGTACTTATTTTTTATAAATCAAACGGACTGTTAAAAAATTCAATTTCTACTCTTCTAATATATGATTTGTTTCAAAAACACACTGTTCACGAAAGGAAAAGAAAATGTGTGGTGTGGTGTGTGCTTTTTTCTTTTGGCACTGGTATAATAATTGACTTCCGGGTGAGAAAATGACTTCCATACTTTTTTGAAAAAAGGTGTGGTATGTGTTTTTTCTTTTGGCATAGTAATTGACTTCCATTACAGAGTTAGGTAACTTGGAATTCCTTCTTCTTTTTTGAAGAAGGTAACGTAGAATTCCTCTCAAATAGTCCTTCCGTCCTTATGTACACTATCAATTATATCTTAGAATATAAAAGTCAAAAATAAATACATTTATATATAAAAGATAATTTAGTAATATAGCTAGTCAAACAATTTTTTTAATCAATATATATTTTAAAAGTTCATATACTATAATAATGGACGGACAGTCTAAAAGTTTAAAGTTGTACCAAAAATTTGTACTCCTCTATTTTTGAATATAATCAATTTTTAGGTTTATTAAAAAAAAAATACACACACCTGAACTATAAATAATCTATGTTTTATTCAATGAATCTAACTTTTTATTTTATTTATATTTAATACCGGAGGAAATATTTATTTATATAATTTAAATTTTGAATAGAGTAAGATATTCATTAGGATATTAAAAATATTATTTTATTTGAAGTCTCACGTACATATATTAAAAATATTATTTTGATTTGAAGTCTCACGTACATCATTATTTTATTTTCCTTCCATCAGCGTTTTCTACCCTCAGAATTTGGGATGGACCCAGCTCTCATGGGACATGCACTTGAACCCGGAAGAGTTACATTTGATGAAAAAATGACTATAAGAAAAACAATTGAGGATGCCAACATCCCTTTCACTTATATCTCGGCCAATTGCTTTGCGGCCTACTTCGCCGGCAACCTCTCTCAGATGGGGACACTCTTTCCTCCTCGAGACAAGGTGGTTCTCTATGGCGATGGCAACGTCAAAGGTACACAAAATCATATAAATATGAATTAGCATTTTTTTTTCCTAATGTGAGCTAGCTAGGACACAAAATTAATCTTGGAATGTACACACTATGTGTATGTGGTGTTTTTGTTATGGTATAGTTGTTTTAATGGATGAAGATGATGTTGCAACATACACAATTAAGACAATTGATGATCCTCGTACATTGAACAAGACCATATATCTAAGGCCACCAGAAAACATTCTCACTCAAAGAGAGTTAATTGAGAAATGGGAGAAACTTATTGGAAAGCAACTAGACAAGTCTACCTTATCTGAACAAGACTTCCTTTCATCAATAAAAGGTAAACCACACCATTTACCCTAAATAAAGATTATCTACATTAATTATTTAGTAACATTTCATATATCATTATATAATTATTGGCTCTTCTAATTTTATATTAAAATTAAAAATAATTATTGACTTTTTGATTGGTGTGAAATATAGGTTTGGACTTTGCAGGCCAAGTTGGATTGGGGCATTTCTATCATATTTTCTATGAAGGGTGTTTGGCAAATTTTGAAGTAGGGGATGAACAAGAAGCATCAAAGCTTTATCCAGAGGTGCAATACACACGCATGGATGAATATCTAAAACAATATGTGTGATGGGATAATATAAGCATGAAAATTTGTACGTTTTATTCTTCAAATAATTCTTTTTATTGGTGGTCATAAATCCTAGCTCAACCGGTAGAAATATCGAAATTGTTAGGTCAAACCTCAATATCTTCACTTTGAACGTGTGAGTTTCTAATAATTTGTCATTCTGTCTATCTATTACAAAAAAATTATGGTTAATTTGCAAGTTATTTACTTTGTCATGTAAAGGGTAATTTGTAATCATCTTTGCTTTAATTGTGAACTTATTTCATTTTCTCAACATAATAACAAAATCAACCTAAATAATGATGACTTCGATTGTGGGTGATGTTGGATATCCTCTCAACTAATGAGAAAATAATATGGTTTGGAATTTTTTTCACCAACATATATATTTTCCAATGAAATTGAACGAACAATCAATAATATTTAAAAATTAAATTTAAAATTAAATATTTAAATGCATAATATATAAACATGACTACAATCAATAATATTGATAATGATAAAAAATTTTAAAGACAAATATTATTATTATAAACGTCAATAGTTCATTGTGCAAGGAGTACAAACAAGCCAATAAATTTGCACAAGAGCAAAACAGTTTAAGACTCAACATACAAGGGTTTTTCAATACTAACTAAAGACACATAATAGTCATGACATCAACCCTTTTCGACAAGTTCATCTTGTAGCAATAGCAGACAACTATATAGCTCATGTAGCTGACCAATTAAAAGCATAAAGCATTCATTCTTATACCAGAATTTTGGGACAAGCTCGAATGTTTAACAACCTTTTATATAGTAGACATCATTCTTGTACCAGCTGATATTATTTTTTTATTTAAAAATAAATATTTAACCGATACTTTTCCGATATGAGTATCAGGACATACCAGACGAGTATCAGGACGTATCGGACGAGTATCGAATATTATTTTTTTATTTAAAAATAAAAATTTACTGATACTTTTCTGATACGAGTATCGGGACGTATCAGAAGAATATCAGTATCGGGTGCGTATCGGACACGATACTTTTCCAATACTTCATTTTATTTAAAAAAAAAAATCTTTTTAGAGTATCAGGACTTCATAAATATTCATAGATGATCATGATTAACACGTATCTTTAAAACTACAGACTGTGGGGGTGCTACATTGAGTTGAGAGGGTATGCATATAAACCCCTTGACGTTCTTAAATTTACACTAATAATATTATGTTTATGTTGAACTTGAACCCCCTCAAATTAAATTCTTGCACCAACTCTCTTTATATCCTCAGGTAGAACATTGAAACAAGCGCATCACATCTAAAAAAACAATAAAAAAACAAAGAGCAATGTTATATGTTACGAGAAAAAAGTATAAGAAAGGTAAGAAATGTACTATATCATTTTTAAAAAATCAAAATTGATATAAAATAGGAAGTCAGAGGAAATTATGGGGAGGTTGGTTCTAGAATTGTAGGGTCATGATTCATTCTTCTCTTTGTTGCTTGTTATTTACTTACAAACTAGCATTTCCCAAAAACAAAATCTCTGCCAAATATTATTTCACCTAATAATCATTATAAATAAAAAATCAACATATAGATATCAATTGTTAGTTGGTTCAGTGGTGATTGACGCTGAACTTGATAGGGATGACCACAGTTAGATCCCCGCAACTGCGATCGGAAGGGGAGCTTGATGTCAGAACTGACCCCTGAACCAGATTCAACTGGTGGTAAAAACCAAAAAAAGAAAATCAACATTTAGATTCATTGAAAAATTAATATATCATATTTATATTATAGATTAAATACATTTATTTTTTAATGAATAATGATTTGCTTGCTTATAATAGTTATCACATATACCATAAGTAATTTGTCATCATTATATAATATATACTCTCAATTTGTAATATGTGACTTATATTATAATAAAAAAGTTAACTATTTTTTCTCTCCTGAAAGTTAAATTGGTAAAACAATATTGTCAATAAATTTAATAATACTATCCATTTTTAATCTTCTTATTTTCATCCATTGCCGGAATTAGTCTGTCCACTTCAAAATCACTCAATTTTAGCTCATTCAGCAAATTTTTAGACTAAAAAAAATGTTTAAATACAATTTTGACCTTTTAAGTTTCACAATTGTGCGATTTTGGCCCCCCAAATTTCAATTGTACGATTTTATATCCCTCTAAGTTTTACAATTGTTCAGTTCTTGCCCCCAAATTTCAATTGTGTGATTTTGGCCATGTTTTTAAAATTAAAAAACATTATAAAATAAAAATATTTGTTTTAAAAAGATGTATTAAAAACTTTTTTAATAAAAGATTTAATAATTATTATTTTAAAAAAAACAGTTAATAACATTTAAAAAAATAGTTCACTAAAAAATTTGTAAACTATTTTTTTATAGAAAAATCATTTCATAAACTCCATATAACAAAAAAAACTTATTTTATAAGTTATTTATTTAAGAAAAATCATTTATATATTTTATTTTTAATTTTAATTTGTTTTAAAAATAATTAAATTTTAAAATGCCACATAATCAATTTTTAGTCAAAAAAATTCAACGGAGGGAAAACAAATGCAAAATGGGGTAAACTTGGAGGACCAAAATTACACAATTGAAATTTGGGGGGCTAAAACCGAACAATTGTAAAACTTAAGGGGTTAAAATTGTACAATTGTAATTTGAAAAGACAAAATTGCACAATTATAAAACTTGGGGATGAAAACGGCATTTAAACAAAAAAAAAATGATGTTTAAATTACGTGTCTTACAACTTGATGATGTGAATGATCTACACTCATATAATTACAAGACAACCTCTAAAAAATTCAATTTAGATAATATATAATCATTTTTTAGTCAAAAAAATATAAGGAAAAGAACGAGCGAAATTAAATAGGGATCAATCCTAAATTGTAATTAAACTTTTATAATTATTAACTAAAGTTTAACATTTCGCACCGGATTCTGACTTCACCACTAATTATAGAGATAGTCGAGAGGATGAGAGTGAGAGGTTGACTACCCCCATTGTCATTAGCTTTTATTATTAAGTTTTGGCATATGTAGGCACTTTTATGTTGCAGTTGTATGCTATTAATCAAGATGCTGCAAGATTGTTTGCAGATTCACCTTTTTCAGTTTTTATTAATCTTAAATTTGTAATGATCCATGTATTTTTCAATTTGATTGAATTTC
Source organism: Trifolium repens (assembly GCA_030408175.1). Taxonomy (NCBI): domain Eukaryota; kingdom Viridiplantae; phylum Streptophyta; class Magnoliopsida; order Fabales; family Fabaceae; genus Trifolium; species Trifolium repens. The sequence goes on along the minus strand of CP125844.1, from coordinate 15,029,714 downwards.
TTTTTCAACCAGAAAAAAGTTTTGGCATATGTAAATGGTTGAGGGCATAAACATTTTATTGGACTTAACTGAATAACCGAATAATTGGCACTTATTTACTATTGGCCATAATTTCTAAATAATGTTTTAAAAAAATATTTATAAATAATTGATTATGTCAGTCCATAATTTGATTAATGGCTTTAGTTTGAACTCAAATCTCGTAGGTTGTTAAAATCGCGATTTAAAACGTAAAAACTATGGATTTTGTATTTTGGTAAAATCTTGATCTTAAACGATTTTAAACGATTTAAATCGTAGTAAAATCTCTGAAATCGTGTAAACTCTTTGAGACGATTTTACCTTTTTTTAAAATAAAAAAAAATGACAACTTTTTTAAAAAAACCCAATTTTTATGAATATTACATTTTATTATAGTGATTTAGTATATTTTAGCTTTGAAATTAAGTTGAAATTTTAAATTATTAATTATTATAGTATTATATAAGTATATATACATGTCATGTATATAATATTAATATTATTTTTATATGAGATAAAATCGACGATTTTATGTTTCGATTTTATCCAACAAAAAGAGTCATGATAAAATTTCGATTTAGACAACCTTGGGCAGTTGTGTTGTTAGTCACTCCCACCACTTCCTTTGACTTTGATTTGGACTTGTTGCCACTTTGAAATATGAAAGGTGCAAATTGTAAATGGTTCTATCCAATCCACTACTACCATCATGTTTCCTATTTCATCATCTTCTCTACTAACTTCAACGGTAATAACTAACTACTTTTCTCTACAATTTTCCTTCAATCAATTCTCATACTTTTGCTTTTCTGATTCTCTAGATTCTCAAGCTAGAAACTTTTTCGTTGAAAAATGGTGGGTTTATCAGAATTAGAGGGGTTACTGCTCCTACAAATCCAAAACTATCAATTTGTTCTTCTGTTTCTGCTTCCGGTGATGACAATGCATCTGTTCAGAATGATGTTCCTTTCCCTTTTGATTACTCTCAGCTTCTGGAACAAGTTAGTGTTAAATTATCTTTGCTGCCATTCAATTTTTGGTTCATTGCAATGTTGAGTTTTAATATAGCTGTGGTTTGGTTATATCAGTATTGTGTAGAATAATAATTTGAGTTAACCATTTAGGATCTGTTTGGATAAATAGCTTAAGTAAGTGCTTATGTATAAGTGTTTATGTCTAAGTTATTTGTATAACTAAAGATAAAATAAAGTCAAACTGTATTATTTCTATTGCTGAGAGCTTATAAGCATAACCTGAAATCAGGTTATTTAGGGTCCATTTGGATTTGACTTATTTTTGAGCTTATTAAAATAGCTTATACAAATAAATAAAGTTTTATGTTGATTTATAAGTGTTTGCTGACAAAAATTGTATTTTTATAAAAAAAATTATCATAAACTACCTTGAAAAGTTTATAATAATACATAAAAGCTAATTTATTTGAATAAGCTGTTTCGCATAAGTTTAAAAATAAGCCAATCCAAACAAGCCCTTAGACATGTCATAAGCTGTTTTCATAAGCTATTCCAAACAGTTTCATAGTAAGTTTTTATGCCACTAGATAAGCTTAAATAAATCAATACAAACAGACTCTAATAATTGAAAGGGTGGAATTTATTATTTCTGTCGAGGTTTTAAACCACGGCAGCGTCAAGAAGTATACTATAGAAAATTTAGGTCAAATACGGATAATGTGACCATTGTTGCGATCATGACGCAGTATGAAAACATCAAAAACCTTAATGATGTGGTCTGTAACGCTCCTAATCGATTCGCATGCAATAATTAATTTAAATCATTCAACATACAAATCATCAAGAAACATTACTTAATACAAGATACTAATAGCATGGATAGAATAACTTAATCACAACGGAAGCATATAAAATCCTCATCAAATAATTCATAATAGCTAAATCCAAGCATGCAAGTCATAAATCATATTACAACTCCAACTAGGTACTTCCATAAATGAAGCTTCATAACATAATCCAAATATAATCCAACGAGTAATTAAAGATAAGATAAATAAGTAGCAAGGTCATACATAATCTCAAACAAACGAGGAATCTAATACTAGTCTAAGCAAGGTTACAAGTATCAGAGCATATCCTAAAACTCTAAGCTTCTAGGATCCTCCTATCTTTCACCTTACCAAGCTATACTAGTCCACCGAGCTAAACTCCAAAGCCACGAAACTACTCCTCGAGTGGAGAATCTGGACCCAAACCATTACACATACACAAAAATAGAGAGTTAGTTATAATTCAAGTTCATAATAATAAGCATAGTATACACTTATATTATGTAAGCAATTATATCATGAAATAAATCATACGCATATCATATTGGCTAACAATATATAACATCATGGTTCATCATGTTCATCAACAAGCCAAAACATTCAAGTAAAACTCGCATAACTCAAACATTCACAGGATTACATTGGAAAACAACACAATTACCAAATACCAAGTATAGTGCACAATCTCCTAATGCAAGCTAATGTAAACACATAATGTATGCCACCTAGACATCGCTAATGCATGTGGTACCCGCATCAAATTAGGATAAACATATATCCATCGCATCAAGTCAGTTTTAAGTCATGGGGGACATCGCATCAAGTTGACTCATGAATGCATGAATGTACACATACCATATAATGATGATACCCTAAACAACTAACCATGAATAATAGGCCGCTCAACCCTATTACTCCTTCTCAATTCGCATCAAATTCACATCATCATATCATCATTAAGGCATACATTCAAGCAAGGTACAACACACTTAACATCTTAGCTAATCATAGCTCATCATCTTGATTTTCAATCAATTACATACATAAAAGCATTTCATCATCATACTAACTCAAGGTTCAATCAACCCAAATCAATAGCATGTTATAAGACCAAATCTAACCATGTTATAAGCTCATAATCATCATACAACATCAAGAAAAATCTCAAAATTAAGGTATGTTCGCTAAGCGAACACCTGGCGAGCACTGACGAAGGGAACACAGACAGTAACCCTCATATGGCGAATCCTGGCGAACTGCTCGCTACTGCTCGCTAAGCGAACTGCTCGCTACTGCTCGCTAAGCGAACTGCTCGCTACTGCTCGCTAAGCGAACAGATGAATTTCTGGGTTTTTATCAAGAACAGCATGAGTCGCTTGGCGAACAGCTAGCGAGCGTACCCAGAATTTGTGCTCTGTTCGCGGGTTTGACATAAAATCACATAAAAATCACGAATTTCATGTTATAAACCCTAAAAGTTATCACATTTAAGCATACATATCATATATAGACTTAAAAGTACAAGTTCTAACATCATCAAACATCATTTCAAGTAGAAAGTAGAGATTTTTCCTCATTTTATTCAAAACTCATTTTCAAATATCAATAACAACAATTTTCATATAACACACGAAATTGATGATTGAAATAGCAATTAGGATCAAGTAATAACATAGTAACATCATGCAATAACTCAGAAATTCATTAAATCACATTCCCTTGATCCCATAACCCACCAAAGAGATGAGAGGGTTTGGGTGTGGAGAATAGTCATCTCCCCCCTCTTTGATCATCTCACAAGAATTATAAACTACTCTCTAACCTTAGAATTGTTGAAAATCTGATTCTTCTCTTCCTCTAAAGCTTTCTCTAATCTTCCCCTCTACCTCCTTCTCTTCAACTTTCTCTTTCTACCTCTTTTCTATTTCTTAAGTTATGAGCTCTCTCTCACTACTCTCATAACTCTAACCTAATTCTAGCTTAATCAAAGACAATAATATCTCTCTTACTAATTTAGGCCCATTAACATTCAAGCCCAATTCTTATCATTATAATTCTAAAACTTATCTTATTCAAAGCACTACTTTTTCCCAAAATAGCCATAATTCTTAATTAATTACTAACTCACTATAAAATACTATAGAAAGGCTAATCAACTCTAATTAAAAATAAAATAAATAAATACGGGTGTTACATGGTCATAATTGCGGCTGCGAACTGTTTTTAAAAACGAAGTTCTATCATGTGCATTCAGAAACATGCTAATAGAGCACTAAAATTGGTGTATTTCTAACAGGCTAGAGTTGCAGTGGAATTGGCCATGAAGGATAACAAACAACTAATGGTGAGTTATATCTGGTAAATGGTAATGTTTATATCAGGAATCAAGAATGAAAGTTAAACACTCCAAACTGAGGAGCTAATCTATTATAGAGCCTATAATGAACAACAATCTTAAACAGGAAATTGAGTTTCCCACAGCTGGACTCGAATCCGTACCAGGTCCTTTGTTTTTTCGGTTTCCTGGTTGTTTAAGGTTACAGTTGTTTCAACTTATATGCAAACTGATTCATCTCACTGTTTATATCACAGGTGATGGAGAAGGCGGAATAGAGATGACTGGGAGCATGCAACTGATTCGTGAATTTTGTGACCTCTCCATTTCGTCCGAGAAAGCCACGCGAACTAGAATAGTAATCTTCTTAATCTAATGCACCATTCTTCTCTATGCCCCTCGAAGCATGCCTTTCTTGATGAAATGAAAATGCCTTTCTTTGCTACTTGTGAAAATTTGTTCACTTAACTTGGAAGTTGATTTTGGGTAAAAGAATACAATGTACACCCCTAAGCCAAGATTTTATCATTGGGGATTGGAGTTTGTCCATAGTTTGATTACTCCAAATAGCTACAACATTCTCATATCTGCAGTGTTGTCAACTGTGAATCACGGAAAATAACAGTTTTTTCGAATTTTGCTATGCTAGAGTACTATAGCTATAGCTGCTTTTTGACAACACTGCATATATGATATATGTCTGTGGTATCTTTCTTCATATGTGTGCTTTCTAAAAAGATGTTGCGATCAATCAAAATTTTGTCTAGTTCTGTAGAGATGGTCATGAGAAAATTTTCATTGTATAACACAGCTTCATCACTTCGAGTTGAAATTGATGGACAACCTTGTAAAAAACAGTTTTTTCCAGAAGCTAGTGAAGTCGACTTTGCCAGACAATCTGTCTTCAGTGGAGCATCGTTTAAGTTGGACTATCTGACAAAGCCTTCATTTTTTGAAGATTTTGGTTTTGTTGAGAAAGTTAAAATGTCCGACAGAGTGAAGGAAGGGGATGAACTTTTCGTAGTAGCCTATCCGTATTTCAATGTCAACGGTAGATCCAAACTTTCTTTGCTGTTGTTAATATAACAAATGAATTAAGTTTCATGATTACTGTTTCATTGTCTTTCAGAAATGCTTGTTGTTGAAGAACTTTACAAAGAAGCTGTCGTGAACACTGAACGGAAACTGATTATTTTCAATGGAGAACTTGACCGTATTAGATCCGGGTGTATCCTTTTGCAAAATTATGCAGCTATTTATCAAGAGTTATTTTCTTGCATAAGTATTTGTTTGGTGGTAATTAGAAAATGAGGTATCAAAGATGTGATTTTGAGAAAACAAGTTTTACTAGCAAATCTTAATCTCCTTTCAGAAAATAGTTATCCTTGAACGAATCAAGATTATCCGCCGTTCTTTTACCCAAAGCTTGCTGGACTTACGAAATCCTTTCTACCTGCGATGGAAACTGTGTATTACATTCATAATTTCAAGGGTCGCAACGGTGGAGTACTTTTCAGGTCCGTTAGCTAATTAACTCAATCAGATTATTATGTTGGAAAGTCGTGCTTAAAATTATAGTAATTTGGGAAATATTCAATAACTTGATTAGAAAGGTTCACAATTAGTTGATAGATTAGGCTTAATGGAACTTCATATGAATTAGTAAAAATTCTTCTATATATATATATATATATAGAAGAATTTTTACTTATTGTGTTGTGGCATGTGTGTTTATTACATTTCATGTAGGTGCTATCCAGGACCATGGAAGGTTCTGAGAAGAGTGGGGAGAAGTAAATATGTTTGTCTACATCAGCAGGATACTATGCCATCTCTCAAGGAAGTTGCCCTTGATATTCTTCGTGCAGCTTGATGTTATCAGTTTCGGTCATAGTTATAACGGTAAGAAACTCCAGCTTCCTCAGTGAATACGGTATCTTTTTGAACTAAACTTAGATATAGTGCTCTAAGCATGGTTCTTACTGTACTGATGAGCAACAGGGGTTGGTGTCCAGCTTCTTGTTTGGAGATTTGGAATGAGGTCAACAGGTTGCATTTGATGAATGAAGGGTTGAAGTTGCGGCGAAAAGAAATGGTGCTGGTGCCTTGTAGTACTGAATTGGTGTTTTTATTTAAATAGCTACCAAGTTATTGATGTACAGTTTGGAAATTCATCTAAGCAATACAAGTTTTCACTCTTTGTACTTTTGTGTATTGTACATAATTTGTCAACAATCACTGAATCAATACTTTTGATCAAATCACTTCTTTTGTGTTAGAATACTGGTATATGTTATTATTTAGCTTGTAGCGTGGTACCAGTCCATAACGATCAAAGTAAAATTGTGATCATATTAATGAAGCAAATTCAATGATGCAACAACTAGTACCATAGAGAAGCGGCCATAAACTAATAATATATTAGTATTTGACATGATAATATAATTATGTGTCAGCAAAAATAATTAATATGATCTACTTTAAATCAACCTAACCTATACTATAATACTAGCATAACCTTTCATAACTCTGTTAAATTGATCACACACAATATAAAAATTTTGTCGGACGGTTAGTCAATAAATACAGTTTTAAATTATGATTGTTCGATCTTGATCGTACGGTTATCAATTGATCGACTGCGCGACTGCATTCAAACAACGACTGCATGAAATCCGGATCCTTCAATTTAACATCAACACTTATTCAATCCATTTTATAGTGTTGGTTTTGCGTGCCGACATAAATAACATAGCTCAAGCTTTGTCCACCATCAATTATTATAGAGTAATAACTACCAAAAAAAGAATAATAACTTGTCATACGAGAAAGAGTTGCATCCATGCATAATTCCACGCACTGTCTACTCTTCTTCAAGTCCAACCTACCAGTCAAAATCAAATCTTTTTCTTGCTATAAATTTAACTAAACACCCTTCACACAAACAAACAAACAAACACTACAACATCCATTGATACCTTCAAAACCAAAATGTCTCAAGAAATTTGCATACTACCATTTTTTGGACAAGGTCATCTTCTACCATGCTTCCAACTATGCAACCATTTAACTTCTTCCACAAACTTCAATGTTACCCTTCTCATCTCCTCAACACTTTCCACCTCTGTTCCCTCTTCTCTTCTTCAAAATCCTCTCTTTCATCTCACCTTAATCCCATCACCGCCTCCTTCGCCGGAGCACCACCACGACGACCTTGCTAAAGGGCTACAAAATGTCTTGTCTGACTACCATCGTCCGACAAGACCCGTTTGTGCTATTGTTGATGTCATGATGACCTGGTCAAATGATGTTTTCAAGAAACTTGAAATTCCTACTGTGGCGTTTTTCACTTCCGGTGCATGCTCCGCCGCTATGGAGCTTGCAGAATGGAAATCCCACCCGTTAGAATTGAGACCCGGTGAGATCCGTTTTGTTCCCGGTTTACCCGAAGACATGGCGCTTACTTACTCAGACTTGACACGACGACGTCATGAGCCTCCGCCTCCTCCGCCGCATCATGGCTTTCCTCCGCCTCCAGGTGGATTTGACCGAAGAAGGGGCCCACCTAAACATGGAGATCAGCCACGGTGGCTTGATGAGGTAAGAGATACTATTGCGTTGATGATCAACACGTGTGATGATCTGGAGCGTCCATTTATTGACTACATAGTGAACCATGTTGGAAAACCGGTGTGGGGTGTTGGACCGCTTTTACCAGAGCAGTATTGGAAATCTTTCGGTTCAGTTATCCACGACAGTGATTTTCGGTCGAACCGGGTATCCAGTGTCACTGAGGAAGAAGTGGTCCAGTGGTTAGATTCCAAGCCACGTAGATCGGTTTTATATGTGTCGTTTGGTACTGAAGTGGGTCCTACGATGGAGGAGTATATGGAACTAGCTCAAGCATTGGAGTCATGTGAGCAACCATTTATATGGGTGGTTCAACCCGGCTCTGGTAGACCGGGTCCACATCGTTTTGGAGGTAGACCCGGTTCAGGAAAACCACAAGCAGAAGAAGGGTATTTTCCACATGGATTGGATAAAAGAGTTGGGGATAGAGGTTTGATAATAAGTGGATGGGCACCACAATTATTGATACTAAGCCACAAATCAACGGGTGGATTCTTATCTCATTGTGGTTGGAATTCAACTGTGGAGGCTATTGGACGTGGGGTTCCATTGTTAGCTTGGCCTATAAGGGGTGACCAATACCATGATGCAAAATTGGTGGTGAGTCATCTTAAGGTGGGTTATATGGTCTCTGATGATCTATCAAAAAGGGTAACCAAGGATGTTATAGTTGTAGGAATACAGAGGTTGATGTGTGATGAAGAAATTAAGAATAATGCTGAGGTTGTTAGTGCTAAGTTTCAGAATGGTTTTCCAAGAAGTTCGGTATCTGCTTTATATGCTTTTAAGGATTGTATCAATAAGATAGTGGTTTAGGTTCCTTGGCTCAAACTTCATGTGTTTCTTCAAATACTACCCCGTATCCCTACTATAGAGAGAACTCTAATCCAATTATAATCTGGCGAAATTGATACTCTTATAAATTTTGATTAATGATGACCTTAAGCTAGAAAAAAGTGTGATGAAATCTTTTGCTTGAATGGAATTTAGAGTCCTGTTCTAATATCTTAGTATTGGTGGCTTCTATTGGCATTATTAGTACTAATTTTAAAACTTAGAAATTCAAGATTAACGTCTTCAAGGGACGGATGACAACAAATTTTACTAACATGTTTAAAAATTATTCTTTTTAATACACTCCAATGATGTAAAGTTTCTATATTTACTTTCAAACATTTACCCTTAAGACAGTTGTTAGCATTTTACTTATTTTTCACAGCCATGTAATATAACGGTAAAAAATATCACTAGTTTACCGAAAGAGAATTAATGGAATTGAATCAGATTTAAAATATCGATAATCAGTAATGCTACTGATAACCACAACGTTCATTCAACTACAAAATTTTCAACGACTGATAGGATGAAATGGCTGAAAATTTTCCAATTTTATATGGTGATACTTCATTATCAGATGAAATATATTCCAACATAATGCTGATAAAATACAGATCCTACTTCAGCTTGACACTGAACTAAATACAGAGAAAAATACGAGAAAAACAATTTCCTTTTGATATTTTCATAGAAAGAACCAATAAGAAAACAATGAACCTACATCCCAGTAGACCGAAAAATGATACAAAAGCAAATTGTAAACAAATGATTTTGTATAAAAGAACAATAGAAAAGACTTGGTCTGTCATGATGGATCTGAATCCAGATTTGGTACTATGGCAGATTTGAGCTCTAAATGAGAAACTCGAACAGCTCCGATAAGCCTCTCGGGCAACTCATCAGAAGAATTTGCCTGTTAATCGTAAAACAATCTTATCAGCAATTTCCTATAAATATAGGTCATGCTATTGCTAACTAATGCCCCCGGCCCGCGGCATTAGTTAAGAAAACAAAAAGGATAGTTTAAAATATTGACTAAAGATAACTTTTTTAAGACTCAACCGTCTGAAATCAATTCAACTAAAATCAAGTATTTTATTAAATGTGAATCCAAATCATTATGCTTTTAAAATTTGAACATGAAAATTTTCCACGCTGAATGCAACAGCTAAATAGATATATCCGATCTCTCCCACTTAAATCCTATAACTTAGACGTTGACGTTCATTACTAGCATATGAATTTACACCATAAAAAACATACCTGTACAAGAAAAGCCATATCAACCACCAATGTTGTAATCACACCAATAACTAGCCCCAAAACTCCATTAGCAACAGTAGAAGAACCAATATCAACATCAATCTACAGACAAAAGTTAATTGATTAGATCATGACAAACAAGTTAGGGAGCATACTTCATTCATTAGTGGGAAACTTCGTACAACAAGAATAGACAACAATGTGAAGATGGATATAATGAAATTTTACTTCTAAATACTTCGGACCACGAATATAGTTGCAATCAACTGCCTTTCCCAGTAAACAAGGAGTGCTCCCAACACTTTGGCGTACAATCCATGAACCCTGCATTGTTTAGTAGGAAAATCAATAACAAACGAAGAGCGTAAAACATATACTTGCTTCTCTGAACTTCAGCAAAAAGATGGTAGTTATAAATTATAATTACATATGGTAAAGGAAAAGAAAAAGAAAAAAATCCCATAATAATAATTGGGAAAAATGAAGGGGAGTCCTAGTCTATGAAACCAAAAATGTGGTAATAAGAGATTTGGACATGTGAATTAAGCCAAGCAAAAACATGTAATGCATAAAGTTTGTAGCAGGAAGTACCACATGACATAACTTACCGTGCATCGGATTTAAAGATTGTAAAGTTAAACCTGGGAAAGTGAACTCATACACATGATATGTATATATATCCTACAAGTTTTAAATTAATTATCCTGAGCATTACTGATTTATGGGGAAATAACATATATGTTTTACTTGACTTTTATTCTCATGATGAGGAGGATATGTTGCTTCACCAGGGCATAAGAATGAAAATTATCTAACCCAACCATTAACTTTCACTCCCTTTTTACTTCTAGAATATTGTTTATCCCATCAGTTGAAATATGAAAAACATTCTATAATGAGAATAAGCCTAAAGGGAGAGCCAAGTCCAAAATCCCATCCAAACTCATCCAATAAACTCGTCCAGCCTATATTTGATCTAGCTTTTCTGCGTTACTTTACTAAGCTAGGCACTGGACTGCAAAGCCCATCCAAACGTTTGCAAATATGAAGAAAAAACAATTTTAGAGTGTTTCTTACTTGTGCATTGCAGTATGATAGAAACTACAAAATTTATGAATCTTATTTTAGACTATGAAATTAGTTTTATTTTTACTTTCTTCTCCAATGCAGTATTTTTACTGATATAAGTATTCTTTTAATAACCATTTGATTGTTTATCAGACTGAAAAATTCTGAGTTCCCTAGTTTTATACCCCTTCTCCCCATCCCCTCCAGAGGAAACACACACAAATACACACAAGTTGATGTGATTGACAACCTTGCTTGTAACATACTGTATGAAGAATAATTTTAATGACAGTGGAAGATGGGGGTAAATTATTTCCTTTCTCTCATAAATTACAAGGCTATAAACAATGAATCTGAAAAACAACAGCAAGAAAACGCTGATGAAAAATAGAAGGGAAAACATTCTCCATATTAACCATATAAAGAAAAGTAAAAAATAAAGCAAAATAGTTAATGCAAGAAATAAATGGCAACGTACAGAAACAACCATCACACATGCAACAAACATGGGACAGAGTTATAAAATCCACATATAAAAATGTAACTACACTAGAATGTTTGTGACAGCCAAATATTATAAAATTAACTCGCAAAAGATAGTGAAAGTTTCCCAATATATAGTGATGAGTGATGACAATATTAAATGAATACCTTTGGGACTGATGGGATGAGCTTCAACCTGCTGTTTCGGAATTCATCATCACCATCAACAAAGCGTTGCAAGAGTGTTCCAGGAATTAACTCTTTGGTCACAAAATAAAATACCATACTGTAATGTGATGATGCTGGCACCTGCAACCAAACAACACATTCATTTACTTCAAAACTCTAAACCTTTGTAGTTCAAAGTTGATTCAAAGTCATATTAATAAAAGAACTCACCTGAAGATTAATGATAATGGAGAAAAATCCCTTTTCAGACGCAACCTGCATAGACACCAAAAAGAAAAGGTCCATTTGTCAGCAAAAGCCTCGAAGAAAAAACAAAATAAAATACAACAGACACCAACAACTTGAATAAATTATAAATAGTAAAAGGGAAATCAAATTCACCACATTAAGTTTTGAAGTTATAGATCATATATTGAAGCACAACAATAGTATCAAATTGTACATATTACATGTATAATGTTCACCACCTAAAGCAATAGTATCAACAGTAAAAGGAGAATGCGTGAGTGATACCGTGTGTTAGGCAGGTTGAAAGGTATTTAACAAAAATAAAAATTGGATAAGAGATCCAATTTTTATGAATAATTTTAATTATGTATTGAAGAAAAATCAAAAGGCAAAGAACACAGAACACAGAATGGTTTCGACAATAATTTCCAAAAAGGGAGACTGTGCCCAGTGTATCATATCATGTTTTTAATAAAGGTCATAGAATTTGGATTAGATCTATCTCAACTCCAAAAGCCTGTTCAAGAGTTGAAAATTGTCCGCCTTTAACCACATTTCTAGTCAATGTGGGATCTCAGCACACCCTCAAGACCAGGATCAGACACCTATAACATAAACAATTTGGGTGGCCCGATAACAGAGATCTCAGCTCATGCCCTCGCACACAGTACTGGACATCTAGAGTGGGAACAAATGCAGGTGGTTTGATAACAACTCCCAAATAGATCTGATACCAATTTAAAATTTAGATTAAAGACTATTTTAACCAACTCAAAATATAGCACAAGAGGTGAGGATTGACCTAGCTTTATAAGGATTAAAGACTATTTTAACTATATTTCTAGTCAACGGGGGATCTCAACACCTTCACGCCAATGACTAGACAACTTAAGTGTCGACAAATGTGTCTGGTCCAATAACATAGATCTCAACAGAAGGTTCACATGGAATAACATTAAATTGTTAAATGCTACCGATCTCCATTACAATAAGCATGGGTGTTATGCTGCCAAAAATAGGGGCTTTAAGTGTAATAAGAGCAAACCTTGAGGAAGATCAATATAAATTTCCATAATAATATAATATGTTGAAAATATAAGAATATTATGATCTTTCATATATGCAAGTGACAAAAAGCCTGTCATAGATCTCTAATATATTCACATTATGCGGTAAAGTAATAAACCGAAAGACCCCATTATTAATAAAGTGTAACTAGAATGGAATGAGAGAAATTGTTATCCTTTTATTATCACTTGGCTGTTGGCTGTTGCCCTTCAAGCAAAGTGAAACTGGTAGAACTCCTTTCATTTTCTACTGGGCACTCGCCTAGAACTCAACCTTGAAGACTTACATGGTGGATCCTTGTGGAGGCAGAATATTTAGGTACTTCTATGCCAGACCACGTGAAAATTTGACTAAATGGGAGAAAGAGGGATACATGTTGTAAAACCTTGCCTACAATGATGCAGGAGCAAATACTATTTTATTTTATTACTTGTTTTTTAGTTTGTTTTGATTTCAATATTATTTCTTTTAGATTTAGATTTAGATTTAAGTTAGAATAAAAAAACAACAAATATATCTTTTAGATTTAAGTTATAATAAAAGAAAGATATATATTGTGAAATTCTGTTTTATTTTAAAACAGATTTGTTTCTATTTTTTAGTATTAGGTTTATTTTACTATTTAAAGGCTCAATTGTAACCTTGAGATGCAACTTTTTGATTCAATAAAAATTCTAGAGATTTTTCTCAAATTTGGTGGATTCCAAATTATTTACACTTTCTGGTGGATTCCAGAGTTTTATTTTAGAGTTTAGCGCTGGCTATTCTCTTCCTGGTGGATTCCAGAAAACCTATATACTAGGATTAGCGCTGGCTGATCCTTTTTGAGCTTCCGTACTGCGTCATACAAGAAGAGGAGGGACTAGGGAGATAAGTAAAAAAAAGAGGGTAAAGGATAAGAGGCAAATATAAAATGAGGGAAATGTATGGGAGGAGAAATTCAGTCATGGAGTACATTTTGGGACTTGAAGACCCTTAAAATTCTGCAGTGCTCATTTATTTTTCTTGAGAGTGAGGAACCTGTGATTCTGGTCACTGTAATTGGGTTTATCCCTATTTATTTATTTTTTTTAAAAATTACCTAGTTCCTGTCACCTACCAATAATCTTCAAGTAAAATAATATAGACAAGGTTCTAATTCTCACTTGGGCTGCACAACCATGACGCTTAGCCACATGGTCCATTCTTTTTGAGTCCCTAAACCAGTCAACAGCAACAAGATCCAGCAGATGTTTTCCTGCAGGAACCTTCACAGTTCACCATAAACGAATAAGAATACAATGAAACAGCTATAAAATTTGAATTGGGAAAAGTGAAAGAACAATAGAAGACCTTTGACTTGTCATAGCAAAAATGCTTGCTTCTGACTCTAAAGTTATTTCCATCAGATATCTTCCAGCAATCCCGAGCATTATCACGGTCATCTCGGCGTAAATTACCCGAAAAGGACGATAAGTCAATCTCATCATCAGGCTCTTCATCCAAGGCTTCAGTTCAGAAATACTTTATGATTAGATCTAATCAAGCCTAGGTCATGTGCATGCATCTCTGTATGCAGGTGCTTCATGCCCATGTATTATCGTTATAATATTCTTATAATATTCTTATTATATTAAAATTAGGTATATCAAGCAGCTACCTGTTTTTCTAACATCACTGTCAAGACCAGGTTGGAATGCCTGAAATATTAAATATTCACACTTAGAATTTATAAAGCAAATCAACACCATAAATGAGGGAATGCAAGTAATACCTCTTGGTCTGGTTCTGCTATTTGAAAATCCTCATCTTCATCAGAATAATCATCCATCAAAACAGAATTTCTGCTTGCAGCATTTTGATCGAGAGAAGTAGAATTAACAGAAGTATCATTTGTCTTTTGATTCTTCTTCGAAGTAACAGATGTTGAGAACATATTAACCATGACAGGAATTCGTGGAGGAGCATTCCTTTCATCTGACTGGGCAAACCATTCACGTAAACCTGTAGAGAGGGAAAAGATCAAGCATTTTGAAACTACTCATCGTAAATTATGCCCTCCCACAAAATGGGCCAACCTCCATTCCTATATTTTCTTGTGTGTGAAAAAAGAGAGGCATGAACAACCAATGATAACAGAAGGCATAGCATTATCATTCCATAAGAAAACTCTAAATCACATACAAGAAAATAAACTCACCAGCTACACTATTTAACAGTTGACGGAGACAATGCTGCTGGAAAGACGGTATATAACTCACACCCCAACCCTTCAGATCAATCTGCATAAGATGCTGAACTTGTGTCCTAGGCCTCCCATTTCGAGGTTTTAAGGGGGAGATATTATATCCTCCACCTGTACAAACAAGTTCTTAGACCGATAAAATTTCATTGTGTGCTTGTTTCAAGTCATTTAAATGCAATCCCGAAAGATATACGGGTAGGGAATGAGTATTAAAATATCCGTTGCAAGGTTAAAAAATTATTCCCGCATTTAAAAGATTCCCAAGAAAATATAACTTAGTATTCCCATAGTTTTCATTCCCAAGGAAGGGATTCTTTTTTTAACTCCTATTATTACCTCTACACCCCACTTAAATAACTGATTCTCGAGGGTACTATAAATTTAGGCAAACACTTTTTTAAAAAACTACATAAGAATAGGATTCCCATCTTTATACTACTTGGAAAGTTATTCCCAGGAAAAGGATTTAAACAACTTGAAACAAATATCCGAATATTTTAATGAGTTATATAATGCCAATCCTACACCATGGTTGTAGGATTTCAGATTTGATGGTGTTCATATGCTTGCAATATCCAAAAGACACCATCCCCAAAAGCAGAAAATAGGAAGTGCAATCAAGGCACAAAAAAAAGGTAAAGCCACTCATTCCACCCAAGTAAAAAGAGGCAGCGCCCTTAAAAAACCTATTAGCAAAGCTGCTCTCTTGAACTTCGAAGGATGGAATCAGATTAAAAAGAAATCTTACTCTCAATATGTGCCCGAACACACCCTGGTTGTGGACCACAGTTCTCGTGTTCTCTAGAGCGAAATAAAACAACTGCAAGAAGAAGAAATATAAATAAACCTACAAAAATAATAATATAGGGGCAGACGAAAGTATCCAGTATTCTGAGTTCCCAATATAATAAATTATTCACTTTTCATTTAATATTATTATTTTCGACTTATGTTTACTTAGCCAGTGCCATTGCATAAACTGAAAACTTTGAGCGGAAACCAAATGTCCTACCATAACTTCCATCATCATTTCGACGCCAGTAACGTACATAACAAAGATCACGGGGCCAGACAAACCTGCAACGATATACACATGACATTGGATCAACATTATTAATTACTTTCTGGATGTGCAACCATTTTTCAAAGAGTTTTATCCAGTCCTAAATCATGCTTTCGTAGGTATAAATAACAATTCAGATTTTAATAGGAGATCCAGATATAGATCTACATGCATGAAAGGAAACAATTTATTCAGAAAATTAATATTACAAGAAAATTTGGTCCTTCTACAAAAGACATTTGTGTCCACTTATGCAAAAATAATGATCAAGTTAACAATAAAAAGAAACTACAAATTATTATCAAAGATGGAGATGTTAGATTATCTTTACATGGGGAACCAGTCCAACTGAAGTCGGTGATAAAGAATTGCTGTATGCCCATCCACCTCCTCAACTAGCCTACCTTCCTGGAAACTGCAATCCCATCTGCGGCAATGCAAATAACAAGAAGCTTACAAATTCTGTCGATGGACAAAATATTCGCATAATTATATATCAACAAATATTTGGAACTGAAAAACAAAGGAATTTATTTATTTTCCATATTTCATTATGAGTACAGATTGAAGGTCCCAGGAAACTACTGACATCCAGTAAGTTTTTGTGGCTTGAGCATTCTAAATCATTTTGATAACAAAAGCAGTTTCAATGTCATCAAGCAAAGGGTCATGGAATTGTATATTATGTGCAGTTTATCAAACAAAAATGAGCATTAAGGTTTTAGGATAATCATCAAGACAAATCTTCATGAAAAATGAAAATCCAATATATATACAGTAAACCAAGCCACCAATGACCAACCAAGTTGTTGGGCATATTTAAATTTTGTATTTAATGAATGCTGTGATGCTTTCTATAAAACTAAAATGATAACAGAGAACAACTTCTGATAAGAAAACGATGATACCTAGAATCCTACCAAGTTTTCCCAAAAAATTAGCAGCCCAGTTTATGTTTTCATACTCTTTGGCACAATTCTGTCACCATACCCGGACATCTAAACTAGAATGTAAGGTGAGGGATGCCTCCCATTCAGTGACGGATTCAGGATTTTTCGATAGTGGGGGCAATATCTACATATGAATTTATAAATTCTCTATAAAATAATCGATGTTAATAGTTAGTTGCTTTTATTTTAGGGTATTATAGAGAGCTACAACTATTATGCTGGAAAAATAAAGAAAACATAAATAAAAAACAAGTAAAATAAAGATAAATAAACATTTGACTTCATTGATTAGGGTAAAATACCTAAAGCACTATATATATACTACTCATAATGGACCTAAAGGCACAAAGGCCAATTGAACAACCCAATAATATAAGAGTCCTCATAACAATATAAATATTATATCGGACAAAATTTAATGCAAGTAAGTTTTGTCCTATTATATCTTACTTATACGTAAATTATTTAATTAACTACTATCTAATAATTATTTAATTAACTAGATATAATCTTCAATCAGGGTATGTTGAACTCAGACATCCTTGTTGCTTCAAAGTTCAACCTTATATTTCTCTTATAAATCATCAAACCACTTTGTTACTTACATATAAATTTTTAATATTAAAAACATAATTAACAAGAACTATGTATAATTTGTTAATATCTAAAATAACAAATATGAAACTAAATGAAAAGAACGAAACAGAATACCACAAGAAGATTGACATCCTGGGGGCACCTTGCTTCAAAGAAAGAAAAATGAGACTATATATGGAAAGCAAAATTAAAGTAGAGTGGGGGCACATGCCCACAATATAGACAACGTGGATCCGTCCCTG
Organism: Trifolium repens; assembly: GCA_030408175.1. Classification (NCBI taxonomy): domain Eukaryota; kingdom Viridiplantae; phylum Streptophyta; class Magnoliopsida; order Fabales; family Fabaceae; genus Trifolium; species Trifolium repens. The sequence continues at coordinate 15,011,712 of CP125844.1, read as the reverse complement.
CTCCCATTTATAAACGCTTTTTCAGCCCAAATCGCATTCAATATGAGACTCTCAACACCCCCTCTCATGCCCAGGGCTCGACATCTAGAGCATGGTCCTAGTTATGTTATTGGGCTACATGTATCTGTCCAATCTTGCAAACTTCACATTACAAAAGTAGTGATGTTGGGAATCCAAGTGAGAGCAAAAAAAGTCAAGTTTCCCATTGGCCAGGAAATGGCTAAATGAAGATGATATAAGAGACCAGGCCTATGTAGTATATGTACCCAATTTCTTAAGGTTCTGAGCAGATATGTGGTTAGTCTTAGTCTTGGTTCCTTGATTGGCCCATGAGAGATGTGGTTGTCTTAGTCTTGGCCCATTGATTGGCCTAATCACTCCACCCCCTACAACAAAAACCTCTCCCACTCCTTTTGCCAATTCAGATTCAGCAATTAGTTACATTGAGGATGATATTGCACATTCTCTCTCAAGGCTATGATTCTCTATATCTCACCCCTTTTTATTCCTTCTTCCATACACTGATTATTAGCAGGTCTTATCAGATGGTTGTGATTTGGGAGTTTTTTTACTTTATTGATAAGATACTGGAACCAATCCTAAGGTACCAAGAATAGCTAACCTCTTTTGGAGACTTGCATCAGCACCCTAATCATAACTTTTGGTGCTTTGACTACGTTGTCCAAGACTAGGTAAGTAGTAGAATCTATAAAAGTTGAATTAGATAAATGTTCTACAATCTCTTAAAATGACAACTCTAATTGCTCTCCCGTGTCATAGTATTTTTTTCCAGAAATAAAAAAGGAATAAGAATAACACATAATCTGCAATATATTATAGAATGACAGCCACAAATACACAGCAACATAAAAATAGTGGAAACTATGCTGAACACCTACTCAAACCGTGTCCCATCCATGCTCATCACAAGCTCAAAAATTTCTTCACAAGAGGCCTCCACAACACCCACTGCCTTCATCGCTCTGCTATAGCTCCTTGGCTACATAAAGAACCAAAGAGAAGATGGTTGTGTTACCAAAATATTCTATGAAATGTAGAACACCACAAAAATAAAGGACAGAAAATAACGCACAAGGTAATCAACTTCAAGAAGTTCTTCAAAAACACGAAGTCCTGTCAATGTCAGAGGAAAATCATATCAATAATAACTTTAACTTTAAGTCACTGCAGCAGTAAATTGATCTATCATATCAATGAATGCAGGAAATCATACCATCTTGGCATTGCAAAAGACGCCAATGCTTCCTTGAGAAAGCTTGGTTATTGACATTCTGATTTGACAATTCGGAATCTATTTCTCGCGTCCAGTCAAAAATTGATTCCGGGGGCCCTGCAGCTCAAAAAAGGAAATGTGTAAATTTAGATTGTAGCAGAGCAATTGCAAACCCACAAGCTGAAAGGATACAAAGTGTGCACCATTTCCAATTGTTGTCCTCCTTAACAAATTGGAATGCGGCTCATCATCATCCTCTTGAGCACTGAACCTGGGGATCCAAAAACAATATTGGATGTTATGAATTAGGAGGATATGAACAATAAAAATGGTATCCCAGAACTAAATACAGTGGAATTATTTGCTCAGCAGTGCAACAAAAGAAGGAAGGACGGACAACTAAGTCATGGTTTATTATGTTTCCCTTAATAACTGCAGTTGCATCTCCAAAGAATGGATAAAAGAATGTGAGAAGACTATCTTAAGGAGGACAGGCGGAGGACAGTCACATAGGAAACAAAGTTACCAAAAAAGTGGGTAAGCTTTAAATGTTGCCATCTTCTACAGAATTAAGTGGAAATAAGCAAAGCACAAAATACTCACTGGCTTTCACGGTCTGAGGAAGAAGCTGTCTTCCCATTGTCCATGCCAGATTTGTATTCAAAAGAAATATATTTGTTGCCATTTGATGGTTGTGCCCCCTGATGCTGCATGCATTAAGTTCAATATCATATTATCATCAACTTATACAACATGAAAGCATGTCCTACAAGTAACTAAAACCAATTTACAAAAGGTAAGATCACAAGGCATTATTATTTTATGATCCATGTTAAAATAAAAATAAAAAAATTCCTCTTTTCAAACCAATATACATCAGGGAGAGATCAAGAACACAGATATTGATCCACATTTAGTGAATACAATAGGATTACGCTGTGCCCTAATGAAAAATACCTGATCAATGACATACTCAATTTTTTCTTTCCAGATTAGGGCCTCTTGGATGTTAAAAGCAGCCATCTGCTACAACAACCCAAACAATAAAAAATCAGCAACAGCAAAATTATTTTATAAAAAAAAACTAAATAAAAAAAACAACATAACATAACATTAATTAATTAATTAATGATAGAACAGTATAAATGTCAATTAGATCAAAATCCACTCACCATAATCCGATGGTTCTTTTCTTTCTTGTTGTAAACAGACAAAACATATACCATCTACACAAAAATAAGTAAATAAATAAAAACATAAAATATATAAACAAATAAAAAAATAAAAAAGCAGGCAAAATGCAGGCAAAATTATGGACTGAACAAAATCACTGTCAGTATAGTAAATAAACGGTTTAAAGAAAATTATATTTCAACTTCAAATAGGACTGCCAATACCGAATGCCGCTTTTAAAAAAGAACCTACTGTCAAATTGCTTAATTCCACTTTACATGAAGAAAAAATGTGTAATCAAAATTGTTGACATATCATTTCCCTCTTCTAAAAGCACTCATAATTTTAACAGTAAAAAAAGAATTAACTACTTTACACAATGACTAAGAATTATCTGGTTATTTGTACAGTTACATGTCAAAAAGTGAACAAATATGTAAACTGGTAAAACTAAAAATTGCCAGATAGCATGTATAAAATTAATGTCTGACACGGAAGCGCTGGAGAAATGCTACTCGCAGAATGAAACATAGTTGCTCAGCTTGTAGGGTTTGGGTTTATCAAAATTCTGGTACTAAACAGGACCAATGCAAGTAATAAACATCAGGTTCACAGACTATAGACGTATCTGTGTATTCTTATGTGTTTCTTTAATTTCATGGAAAACGGATATTTGTTTTTGTTTTGTCCGGCTATATTTGGAGTAGGCTTTGTGCTTGTGCATTTAAAGCTTGAAAAATTTTGTTTGATTAGGTATAGAAGTTTGAGTAGGAATAAGGACAAAAGTTTTGTGACGGTGAGAAATTTATGCATTGATTTGACATCTTTGGAACCTGAAGGTGAATGCTTGGTTTTTAAGGAGATATCTATGTCATCGTGTTTGCTACAAGATAGGACAGCTTTTAGCCTCATTTTGGCGCTTAGCACACAAAAAAGATTAGGGGATTTCTCTGGTAGGCAGGCAGATAGATTTAAAAGCTATTGTCTCAATATTCTTTTTTCATTTGCTGTGATGTTGAAGGAGTATACCTTCACCTTCTACTTTAGAATATTTTCTTGTAATGAGAATTCCTTTCTTAATCTCTACAGGAAATGTTTAAGTCCGAAATTTCTCATAGATTGTGTTCATGGGACCCTACACAGCTCCGTAAGTAAACTGTAAACCTAATGGCACAGGGGGGTTAAAATTTCTGTGGAAAAGTATGTATTCTAGCTTTACTCTACTACATTGACCCTGATTTCATATTTTTTTCCTATGTTACTAGACCCCATCAGTGGTAAAGAACCATAATTTGCATACAGCGTACACGTCATAAAACAGTCCATGTTGACATCACCTCACTCCATCAACTCACTAGATTCCATTCAATACATTTTCAATTTCAATTTCCTAACAGGATAACTCTTGATACATGCAATGCAAATCAAGTAACATTTTTCAATGCATATCGACATAAAACAAGATGAGAGGAGATGAACTTGACCACACAACCATATATATGGATTTTCAATTTTCTAACAGGATTACTCTTAATATAATAATACATACAAATCCAGTAGACATTTTTCAATGCATATCAACATAAAACAAGATTAGAGGAGATAATCTTGACCACACAACCATATATGGATTGTCAAGATTGTTTTACTTACATCTAATCCTGATAATCCATTGTAATTGTATGGTTAGGATTAACTCCTCTGATGGGTATAGCAGAACTCACATGTCCATGATGGGTCTTCAATCCTCTATCTTCCACTCTACAGTTTCCATCAATTAGCAGTGTCTTAATAGGAACCTAATAAGGTCATCAAAATAAATAATAAATAAATAGTTCATAGTATAACGTTTTTAAGCAGAATCTTTTTTCTCGAGCATTCTCCTAAAGTAAAAGATACAAAGAAAAAATAATTCAACAAACATAATCATTTTAAAAAAGTTGAAAAACAAACTCAAATTCTCTTCCCTTTTCATATCATAAAGTGATTATTCCATGAAGTGAAAACTTTAACAATCGAAATTGCATCAAAAAAGAAAAGCAAAATCTAACTGAATTTAGCTATCCCTAATTGAAATTAAACAATTAAAAGAGGAAAAATTATGCAATAACATTGAAAAATTCACCTGATTATCCTGCGGTTTTCTCTTGTAATAAGCAAGTAATCGCGACTCCAACACAAAGTACCTCATGTGGATGAACGATCGACCGATTTTCCGCCGGCCATACCTCACCATCCAACCTTCATACACGACCTTAGACGACATCGTTTCACCGGAACGCGAATTTCAAACTTCGACGGGAAAGAAAACGAGAACAAATTGGAACTGATGCCGGCGGAAGCTGGAGAAGGAGAATTTCTGCTTCGGCGAGATCGATTGGTAGCTAAGAGAACTTATAAATCATCGCCGGTGACGGAGAAGGAAGATGATGGAACCGTCGGTTCCACTGCACTGTCCGGCGTTGTTTTTGAACGGAATTAGGATTCGAAATTCGAATTCAGCATTGGCGCTAGTCGTAATTGTTGTTCTCCGATTTCTTAAATGCTTGGATTTCTCGTTCGAGTTCGATTCTCCGGGATCGGTGACGGTTGGATCGGTGAAACCGTTAAACGACGACGCTGGGAGAAAGAGCTACGCAGAGAGAGAGAGAGAGATTTAACCAGCGCAAGTGTAAGATCCCACGTAAGTTAGAAAAAGCTGTGACCGGGGAAGAAGCATTTGACACGTGGAATGATTTAATTGGGCTGTGTTGGTTAGGTGCGTGTAGGCGCGGTGATGCTTTCTCAATTTTTGAAAAGAAGGTGGCTTCTTGTTGCGATTAATTAACACTAATAAGAATGTTTATAATTAATTAATGATGATATTTTTGTTGTTTGTTATGTTGTCTGTTATATGGAGATTAGGATCCTGTTTGGATTAACTTATTTTTGAGTTTATGCAATTTTTATGTATTATTATAAATTTGTTAAGATAGTTTATGATAAAATAGCGTATAAAATACAATTTTTACTAGTTTGAACTAATAAAATAGCATAAAAACTTAATTTATATTGCATAAGCTCAAAAATAAGCTAATTCAAACGGGGCCTAGGTGTCATCGTTCAATCGGTAAGAAGTTGGTTATGTTTAACATTTGTATTATAAGTAAGTCGGTTTGACAATATTATATAAATTAAAAAATATAATTAATGTTATATGAAAAAGAGAAGTTATAATTTATTCAAAAAAAAAAAGTTACATTAGTTTATAAAATTGTCTTTTATTAATATTAAGATTAAGATGTCATTGGTGAATACTTTATACCTATATTAAATCTATGTCTTTAGACTTATTGAAATTTTGGTGAACTTCTGGACTAAACTCATCTAAAAAAGAGAGTTATATTGTGACCGAAATGGAGTAGGTCCCATTTGATTTTTTGTATTATTGAGAGATTATGGGATATTAGATTTACTTAGGTAGAAATATCATGCCGTTTCTTGTTTTAAATTTCGGCCGTCTATCTCTAATCAGATGATTATATTAAATATAGCAAAATGTAAACACTTTAGATCTAATTTGCCAAATTATAATCGGACGATTTAAATGCAGTATTATATCCTGCACTAACTAGCAACTACACCAAGGCCCCGTTTGGCCCGCCTTATTTTTTACTTTTCTATTTCTGCTTAAACGAAATAGAGAAGTATAAAATTATATTTGACATTATTTCTCCTTAAAAGTATTATAGAAATAAAGTAAATAAGTAAAAAATAAAGAAAAGTGAAGTCAAACACAATTTTTTTTCTTTAATATTTTTAAGGAAAAGAAGAAAAAAAATAGAAAATAAGTCGGACCAAACGGGACTCAAATTCATTTCCAGGTAAGATTTGTTTATAGGGTCTTGCTAAACGATGTCCCCATGGCACTCTTTAAGGATTCCATTTAAGTAAATAATTTATTCAAAAAGTTAAACATTTCAATTTTCAATGCGTTGACTTCACACATTTCCATAATTTTTTTTATACAACCTTACTATTTAAAGGCTTAAAGAGTGCCCCGGAGACACTATTTAGCATTTGACTTGTTTATATTGGATTTGTGGTAATTGTGTGTGGGTTGTTGGATTTGTGTTGGGCATTAACTTGTGAAGGTACATAGAGTGTAGTGGGATTAGGACATGGAATTTAATTTTATGCGCGTGGGTGTGTGGACAGCCAAGCAAGCGTGACGTTATTGAGATTTAAAATGAAGGGCTCATGCTCTGTGCTAGTTAGGCAGGATGGTAGAGTTGGAACTAACAATAAGGACAGACTAATAATCATGTCATCAAAACGTTGTTATAGAAAATAAAAAATGAAGTACTTCAGTCATTAATCAATTAAGAAAGAAAAATGTTAATGTGTGCCGCACATGTTAAGATGAAAAAAAAAAATTGAAATTTATACATTTAAATTTTTAAATATTTACATTATTAAATATTAAATTTCTATTTTTAAGTATAGTTTATTATATACGGAGTAATCCTTAAGGATACATGTTGATATGACTTTTAAAAAAAATAAGAGTAGCACTACATTAATTTATTATCATAGAGAATAATTATTGTATTTGACTATTTCATATCAATTAGAAAAAATAATATAAACGAAATAAATAAATATATATATATATATATTGAAAAATATTAATTTAGTTGTGAGAATCACATATTCTATTTAGAAAATTGAGATTTCGAACATGCATCTTAACACATTAAACATGTCTAAAGCTAATTTATACTTGCAGAACAAGGAAAGAGGGTGATTAATATCAAATTGCTCTTATTAATCTTTTCATTGATTGTGAGGTTGTGTATTTGTGATTATATATGGACCTTTTCATGTTGGTGGGAACTTATTGGATACAAGGGAATTTATGTGTCATTGAAGGAGAAGCTATTTCTTTGGTTGAAAATGTTAAGGAAATAACAGACTCTCAAAATATCATGCCGTTTCTTGCTGTTTTAAATTTCGGCCGTCTATCTCTAATCAGATGATTATATTAAATATAGCAAAATGTAAACACTTTAGATCTAATTTGCCAAATTATAATCGGACCTTTTACTATAAAGTTATCTTTTATATCAGACTCTCAAAATGTGGATGCTATTTACTATCGTCGTGTTAGAGTGTCTGAATTTGGTTCTTTAGTTTCTAGAATAAGGTATATATTGTTTTTTAGTTTTAACTATGAGGTATAGTTTATTAAGTTACAAGTGAAAATGGTTGTTTGTTGCTTGCTAGGACAATCGTTTTTTAGTTTGGTCGCTATTTATTTGAGTTATTATCTACTTGTATTGAAATTTTATTAATTAATGAGACGGGTTGGCTTTGCTATTGAACATTTGAACATATACTTGAACCTCTTGGTATTTGGTTCGATTCTCACAAAAGGCAAAAACTCCACTAGTGATAGGGTGAAGAAGATCGTGAGATGACAGTGTCGGGACCACCTAAGATGGTCGGGCCCAAGCTGTTACAAGTTCGAACCCAAATTTTGACGTCCGACGTAACAATTTCGTCATTTTTGCCAGTTGAGCTATGACTTGTGGACCACACCCTCAAAACCCTATCTCCCCATTTTTTTTTATAATTCTGTTTTTTTAAATATATGTGGCGAGGGATACTATTTTGTGAAAAAAATAAAATAAATAATAATAATAACTATAAAAAAAATTAAAAGTGATACTATTTTGTGACATACTTTTATACATGTGTGTTAAATATATTTTATGATTTTGTCTTTTCATTTTTCTATTATAGTTGGTATTTAATTTTAGGTTATTTTAAACCGTGTCTCTGGAACATTTATTATTAAGCTTACAACAAAATTGAAAAAAAATTAATGTTGGTAAAATAATTTTTTACATTTTTAAAGTATTAAATGTACAATATTTCCTTATTAATAATCTTAACTAACGTCATAGGCTTCTGTTTAACATTTTTGAGTAAAAATAACATGCACAAAAGAACAAAAGAAAAACTACAGCTACCTTTTTAAAATATAGGATGACACAAATATTATATATATATATATATATATATATATATATATATATATATGGATATGCTATAACACATCCACTCAATTTTATGAAGGTGTGCATTAGCAAGTTATAACTAAAAAATAAATAAATACACCTTCCGGTGTATGTTGCTAAAATACTCCTTCTAAAAAATAAGTGGGTGTACTTTAGCAACTCCTATAGGCATTTGCTATAATCCACCAACTTATTTTTCAGAAGGTGTGTGTTAGCAAAAAATAACCAAAAAGTTATTAAATACACCCTAAGGTGTATGTTGCTAATGCACACCTTCATAAAAAAGAGTGGGTGTGCATTAGCATTCCCCATATATATATATCTATATATATATATATATATATATATATATATTAACCCAATCTCCACTTATATTTGTTTGGAAGAATATATAAATTTAATTTTAGATAGAACAATTGTTGATTAAATTTTATTAGTTTTCGGTCGAACTTCAAATTATAATGACTCATTTCCATTAAAATACGGCCTCGAAATAGTTGGAGCTATCTCAGACAAACAAGATTCACAAAACGCGACAGCACCGTCTCCAACTCTCCATTGCTTTGAACTACAACACTATTTGGGGATGGGGTGTGTTTGTGTGTGAGTATAGAGGAAAATGAAATAAAATTATTAGGGGTGTCCGTTGAGAAAAGAGGTACAGATAGGCTGCTTCACAATAAATTTTATGAGCTTGGGTTCAAAGTGGTTGGGCCACAATACAAAATAGACCCAACTGCCTAAATCTATCTCTAGGCCACAATACAAATTATTTTAGGTTCGGCAACCGTTTTTAAAAAAAAGTTTATAGTTTATTTTATTAGTTTATAGCTTACTTTTTCTAGCCACAATTATAAATAAAATTGTACTTTTTAGATTCATTGAATAATTGATGTATCTAGACTATAATAAAGAACAAATACATTTATTATTCAATAAATCTAAAAAGTACACTTATGCTTATATTTGTGGTCGGGGGTAGTATTTTTCAAATGTTATTTCAAGTAGCTTATGAGTTTATAACTTATAGTAGCTTATCATCTTTTCTTTCAATTTTACTCTTATCATCTTACTTGAAATAAATTAAATATCAATTAAACATATATTTTGTATGTCATTTCATACTTATGAACTAGTTCAATCGTTAAATTTACTAAATACTACAAATTCAATCAACTAATTTGTTCACTATAAAGTATAAACTAAAAATTAGTAGCTTATAAATTATTCGCCATAAACCCATCCGTTATAAGTTAGTTTATCAATTATCTGTTATTTCCTATCAAACAGAGTCTAAGTCTAGTCACCAATCGTTAGTTGGTTCAGTGGTGATTGACACTGAATTTGGTAGGGAGGACTACGTTCGATCTCCCGCAACTGCGATCGAAAGGGAGCTGGAACCCCTTGATGCCAGAACTGACTCCCGAACCAGATTTAACCGAGGGTGAAAAAAAAAAAAAAAAAAAAAAAAAGAGTCTAAGTCTAGTCCGGACAAACTCCCCACTATGAGTGATTGCTTCTATATATAGCAGCATGACATATGTGAAAGTTGAAAAACTAGAAACATAGTACAAATTCTTCAACACACACGAAACAACGTGGCAGTTAAAATACAGTACATCACAACACAACGAACGACGTAAATATAAAGTCCAAACTTTTGCACTCAAAAGAAAGTCCAAATTGGCTTGCCTTTCCTTTGTTTTCTGGTCCCACTTTTGATTTTTTCTCATGTCCATCTCTTTCCATGTTAAAGCCACCACATCTCTCTCTAAAATAACAATGACAATTCATACAAGATCTCATCTCATATAAATAAGTTGATGATAACAATAATAGTAGCCCACTTTTAATTCACCAAAAAACAAAAATAATACCCAACTTTTATCTATCTTTTTAATGAAAAGAGCCTATTTATAAATTTAATCTAATCTAATCTCACACACACACGAAAATGATATTTAGTAAGAATTTTTTTACGGAAGAAAGAGAAGATTCTAGGTGGCAACATTAAATTGGTTAAATTATAATCACTCTCTCATATATGGTTAGCCAAGTTTTAATTGATCAAATTTCATAATTCTTCTCTTTCTTGCATCAATATTTCTTGCTAAATAGCATTGTTCATATATATATATGGGAAATGCTTCTTTGTACGACTAATTACCGCCAGAAAAGTGAAAAATGAATCTTAACCATCCATTCAACCACCAACCACTCATATATTGTGCCACGTTACACTGATTTATTTCCTTTCCAATCTTATAGAGCATTTTTTGCTTTTCGTGGTACCAAGTTTAGCAACGCCCTATATATATATATATATATATATATGATTCTTTTTTAATAAAAATATCATATTTTAATTTAACATTGCTCAATACTTAAAGTATGAAATGGAAATTTGCATTCAAAATGGTTTGGTGCTTTTGTGCAACAAAAAACAGACTGGGTAGGTTTGCTCCAATTTGTGAAATGCATACTAGTGAAATGCTTATCAGCTCTCATTTGAATGCACGAATTAAATGTGGGACATATTAACTAGTGAAATGCTTATCAGCTCATTTAATCACGTTTGATTTTATCCATGAGCTTGGAGAATGACCAGAGAACGATCTCCCAGTTTCAGCCAGCAAAGTGTCCAAACTGTTTGATATTTTTGTCCAGCCATTTGATGAACTGTTTTAATTCAAATTCAACACTTTTGCAACGGCTAGATGATCAGGAATATCACAATCAAGTTCCAAGAACTCAGATCATCATTGTACATTCTGTCCCAATGTCAGAGAACAATGGGAGAACGTTCTGGGAAGGTCTCACTTTATGAGACAGATTTTCTCTATCATCTCACATGTCTCACAACAGCTATTTCTTCACTCACAACAGTCATACTTGGAGCTCAAGACTCAAGAAGCCTCCTCATCTATAAATAGCACGTTGATTTCATTTGAAGAGCAATAGTTTCAAATTGCAAAAAGCCAAAAATATTTGTGTGATCTCCATATCACTTTAAACTCTTCTTTATACACTCATACTTCAAGCTCTAGAACTTAGGATCTAAATCCATTTGAGCATTTCTGAGTGTATTTCATTTGTAAGCTATACAGCTAGTTTAGGTTGTTATAGGCTTGTTGATTCACAACTTCTTATCATTTGTAAAAATTAGCTCAAGTTAATTGGTTAGAATTGATTGAGTGTTGTTGATTCAAATCAGTTGGTGATAACTTGTTTGTGTTTGTTTCAAATCAGTAGGTGATTTCTGATTTGTGATTCAGATTAGTTGGTGATAACTGATTTGTGACTTAATGTAACACCCCGTTTTTCATAAGCCAAAAAGGGCATTATTTTTTTTTTTTCTTTTTCAACTAACACTCAAGTGCGCATAATAGTTTTTAAATGAACCGGCATTCAAATATACAAAAGACTCATTACCAAAAGGTGCTTCGACAAGCAAAGTGTATTTCCTGAATAATTACAATCCAAGTCTAAGTATACAAATACTTACAACAAAACAAAGTTAGAAGCCCTATGCTAACCAAAAAACACGGTGCACAAAACACACCGGCGCATAGTCTAACTAAAACTACCACAACAGCTCCAACACGAGCTCACTAAGGCCTAGAGCTACCAACGCCGTCCTCTCGACCTACATCGTCATCTGGGGTGGGATGAGCCCGCAAATGAAAGAAAGGGTCACCACAAAATACAAGTATATATATATAACCGGTGCGAAAAATGTACACATAACAAATTTCCACATACACAAGAGAAAGCTCTTTAACACGAAAGCAATTCCCACCAACGGGCTTATATAAATAATGCACACCAAGCCTAATGCAGACTTCTACAATGGGTGTGGTACTATCCCAGCTACCACATGCATGATTTTCCGAAAAATTAACCTCTCCTCGAAGAGTCGTGGGGTAGGCAAAGCCACACAGAAATATACGTACCCGCACTAAAAATGCCACACAAGGCAGGTGAAGTCACACAGACAAACACCAGGCGAAGTCACACAGACATACACCACTCAATATAAATCCAGAGGGATTTGGCGAAGCCACACAGTCAAACGCCCGGTACGTAGGCAAAGTCACACAGACATACACCTAGGCACGCAACTATGAAATGCATGGCATATATTCTCTTCGGCATATACGGGATAGTCACACAAGACAAAATCCTCGCGTAGTCCTATCTGACGCACGCATTCATATATGCTCATGCAAACATTCACATAGCCTAAAGCCTATGCACAAGTATCACAACATACATACATTTTCTCAATCATATGTAATTGCACACATATATATCACCACGTTCTCATCAACGAGAATACATAAATACAAACATGCCAAGCACACAGCAAATGCATAAACAGCAAATTCAAGCATGTCGTAACCGTTTAAAAGACGGAAAATAAAGTGGAGCCCTTACCTCGTCAAGCACTCAACTATCACACGATCGCACAACACTTACTTGCTTCCTAAAACAAGCAAAGTATTCAATCAAAACCATAACCAATCAATCCTCAATGATTTGGACTCTAGAACCCCCAAAACCAAAGGTTCTCTAAGGTAAAAATCCCTCTTTCGGATACTATACCAAAAACTACCGTATTGATCAACCCCCATGAGTTATTTGTACTATTTTTAGGACCCAAAACAATTGCCAAAAGTCTTAAATAATTTGAATTGCAAAATGGCCGTTTTCTTGCGTTACAAGCTACGTACTTTCCGAGTACCCGAAAAACTCGTTTCCAATCCCAACCACTTTCATAAATTAATAAAAAGGGATTAGAAGGTTAAAAATCAAGTTTAGAAATCAGAATCCAAAATCTCAACTCCCAGAGCTCGCCCTGGCGAGTTGGTGGCGAGTGAAGGCAGGGAGTGCTGGTCTTACTCGCCCTGGAGCTCGCCCTGGCGAGTTGTCGGGACCTGTGACACTCGCCCTGGCGAGTAACCACTCGCCCAGCGAGTTGCACCTGTCATGACAGCACAAGACAGCAACTCATACCACCATTTTCCACCCCAAGCCTAGTTTGATTCTATTAGTTCCCAACATCTTTTCAAGGCAATAAAGCAAACCATTTTCATAAGCAAGCAACACATTTCCGAAAGCATGTTGGTTGCTTCGAGTGCAAGTTATTTGATTTTTCATTTCCAAAATCAAAACCAAATCCAAGCACAAGTTTTATTACGGGCCTCAACCGTCCGGTAATCATTTTCAAACATGTTTTCAAGGTAAAAAGCGACACCACATGTCACAATAGTTTTAAACCACTTTGACCCCAAAATACTACCCAAAAACTCTTAGAAAATATTTTCATAAACCTCAAAATATTTTTCATCGGATTTTCTAAAACAAAACCATACAACGCATTTCCCTTTTGCCCAAAGGTTCAAAGACAACTTTTCTTTTCAAAACCTTACAACATAACCTCATGTAATTGATCAATACATAACCAAACCAAAACCCTAACTTTTCTCATGAGATTTTCACCAACTCATGGAAAACAAACATAACAAAGCCTACACATGCTTCTCTAGACCTCATGAACAACATTCATGGAACAAAACTAGCAAGAACAACATTTCTCACCAAACCCTCATGAGAACATAAACCCAAAAACTCTTAAACTCTATAAGTCTACCAACCTAAGAGATGAGAAGAGAGGGTTACCTTTAGAAAGTGATTCTCTACAACTTTCCTCAAAGCTCCAAAGCTTGAAATGGAGTGAAATGGTGAAGAATGGAAAATTTGTGAAGGTTGGAAGTTAGAAATGGAGTTTCACGTGAAAGAGAGAAAGAATGAGATGATTGGTGATGTTTCTAAGTGACCAAGTCACTAAACCTCCTTACTATTACATAGCCTCTTGCTACCTCATGGCCATTGGATCAAAAGACAAAATGCCAAGACACAACCCTAGCCATTGGATCAAACCAAACCAAATCCACTTGAGATAAAACTCAAAACCTCATAGAAACGCTCACACGATCAGCTCTCGCGCGTCGCGACGAACGTAAAACACAAAAACCTAAAACCTACGGAAAGAACGTCTAACGTTTCACATTTCCAAAACTTATCGCCGAATCTTTTTCCGCGACTGTAATTTTCTTCCATACCTCAGAAAATTAATCTCAGGATATATCCTAACCCGCGCAGATATATAAAACTTCCATCCGAAACCTCACTCAAAACAGACACAATAAGATTTTACAACGACGGGTAAAATCCTACTCGTTTTTCCAAAAACAAGAATAATCCAAAACTTATTATTCTGAAACCGCATATAACTTCTTATACAAGCAACAGGATCACAAGACAAAAGTCTGTACAAATACAGTGCACGAGCACTAAACAGGCTCAATTACAGCAAAGCTACTAATTACACGATGTTTCGTCACACGAACACATCGAAACCCTAATAGTCCTTAAACCAACTATACAATGAAATCTTGGGTCTTACAATACTACCCCCCTAAAAGAAGTTTCGTCCTCGAAACTTAGACATCGACAAACAAACCGGGGTATAATTCCTTCATCTTACTCTCGAGCTCCCAGGTAGTATCTCCCGTAGCCTCGTTCCATATTACCTTCACCAAAGGTATCTCTTTCGTTCTCAAACGCTTCATCTTCCTATCCGCAATCTTGATCGGCGGAACTTCAAATGACAAGTTATCCCTCAACTGGATGTCATCTGGTGTGATCACATGTGATGGATCCGGTGTATACTTCCGCAATTGCGACACATGGAACACGTCATGAATCAAAGATAGTACCGGTGGCAACGCGATCCGGTATGCTACCTTCCCAATCCGTTCCAAAATCTGATAAGGCCCTATAAACTTTGGAGTCAACTTCTTCGCTTTCAAAGCCCTTCCAACACCAGTTGTTGGAGTAACACGGAGAAATACGTGATCCCCCTCCTCAAACTCTAAAGGCCTCCGACGCCTATCCGCATAACTTTTCTGTCGATCTTGAGCAACCTTCATCATTGCCCTTATCTTCCAGACCTTGTCCGTCGTCTGTTGTACCATTTCCGGCCCTACTATCATGCTTTCCCCATCTTGGTACCAACACAAAGGAGTCTGACATCTTCTCCCATACAAAGCCTCGTATGGTGCCATTCCAATACTCGCGTGGAAACTGTTGTTGTATGTGAATTCTATCAAAGGTAACACATCATCCCAACTTCCACGGTCATCCAACACACATGCTCTCAACAAATCTTCTAAAGATTGATTTGTTCTCTCGGTCTGCCCATCTGTCTGAGGGTGGTAGGCAGAACTCAACCTCAGTTTCGTCCCCAACGCCTCATGCAAAGTCTTCCAAAAATGTGAAGTGAACTTTGGATCTCTATCCGACACTATACTTGACGGAATCCCATGTAACCTCACAATCTCAGCAATATAAATATCGGTCAACCTTGCCGCCGTATCCGTAGTTCTTACCGGTAGAAAATGAGCGGACTTCGTCAAACGATCCACTATCACCCAAATGGAATCATGCTTCCTCCTGGTCTTAGGTAAACCAGTGATGAAATCCATAGAAATACTATCCCACTTCCACTCGGGGATATCTAAAGACTGCAGCATCCCTGCCGGTCTCTGATGTTCAATCTTCGCCTTCTGACAAGTCAGACACGACGCCACATACTCAGCCACATCCCTTTTCATACCTGGCCACCAGAAATCATGCCTCAGGTCCTGATACATCTTTGTTGCTCCGGGATGCATACTAAGCTTACTCTTGTGTGCCTCCCCTAGAATGATGTTTTTCAAGTTCATAGCATCGGGTACACACACCCTACCTTGACACCTCAAGATGTTGTCTGATCCCACCTTGAAATCTCGGTTGGTTCCTCGAACAATCAAAGCTCTTTTCTCCATGAGAAACTTGTCATCTTGACAATTAGCAATATCCTCCAACAAACCGTTCGAGATGGTAATCATACCCAGTCTCATATTCCCTAAAGCAAACTCCACCTCTAGGTGCAAATCACGAAACTCTCTCAGCAACTCCTGTTGACTAGCCATTCGTGCCGAACAAACCGACACACTCTTCCTACTCAAGGCATCGGCTACCACATTAGCCTTTCCCGGATGGTATTCTAACGAAAAATCAAAATCCTTCAAAGTTTCCATCCACCTCCTCTGTCGCATATTAAGCTCTTTCTGATCGAACAGATACTTAAGACTTTTATGGTCACTGAACACGACAAAAGTGCAACCATAAAGATGATGTCTCCAAATCTTCAATGCGAAAACAACGGCCGCAAGCTCTAGATCGTGCGTAGGATAATTCTTCTCATGCACCTTCAACTGCCGTGATGCATAAGCCACTGCCCTCTTGTGTTGCATCAACACACAACCCAACCCTTGATGAGAAGCATCACAATAAACCTCATATGGTTCATCTGACTGAGGTAACACCAAGACTGGTGAAGTCGTCAACCGCTCCTTCAACAACTGAAAACTCAACTCACACTTCTCCGTCCACGCAAAAGGTTGATCTTTCCGCGTAAGTTGTGTCATTGGTGCCACAATCTTAGCAAAACCTTCAATGAACCTTCGGTAATAACCGGCCAAACCCACAAAACTTCTCACATCAGTCACTGTTTGAGGTTGCTTCCATGAAAGTACCGTATCAATCTTGGCTGGATCCACGGCTATTCCCTCTTTTGATATAACATGGCCAAGGAAATTCACCTCTTCCAACCAAAAATCACACTTTGACGGGTTTGCATACAGCTTACTTTCCCGCAAAACTTGCAAAACTAGGCGAAGATGCTCTACATGTTCCTCTTCACTCTTCGAATACACCAAAATGTCATCAATGAACACCACCACAAACTTGTCCAAAAATGAGTTGAATATCCGATTCATGTACGCCATGAAGATAGCAGGTGCATTCGTCACTCCGAACGGCATTACTAGAAACTCATAATGCCCATAACGCGTCCTAAACGCCGTTTTCTGAATATCCTCATCTCGAACCCTTATCTGGTGATAACCAGATTTCAAGTCAATCTTTGAAAACACTGAGGCTCCCCTCAACTGATCCATCAGATCATCAATACGCGGCAATGGATATCGGTTCTTGATAGTCACCTTATTAAGCTTCCGATAATCCACACACAGACGAGATTTCCCATCCTTCTTCTTAACCAATAAGACCGGTGCTCCCCAAGGCGACACACTAGGCCTTATGAAACCTTTCTCTAACAAGTCTTCAATCTGACTTTTCAACTCTACCAACTCGGCTGGAGCCATCCGATAAGCTGATTCCGAAATCGGACCCGTACCCGGTTGCAAATCAATAAAGAATTCCACCTCTCTACACGGAGGAAAAGCTGGAATCTCCGATGGAAACATATCTTGGAAATCCTGAACCACTCGAATTTCCTCAATTCGAATCTCCGACATCACTCCTAAGCTAGCAAGTGAAACTATCTCCGGTTCTCCATTACACATAACCACAGAAAGTCGATTCGCAGACAAGTACCTTCGCACACCTGGCTCGGGAAAGAAAACCAATTTCCGAGCACAGTCTAAAATCACATAATGATACGACAACCAATCCATCCCGAGGATGATCTCAAGAGATAAAAGCGGTAGACAAACCAAATTGACCAGAAAATCCCTATTCTGGATTACTACCAAACAATGCAAACATGCAGTATTCACTACCAAATCCTTAGCAGGAGTCAAAACATTCAAATCAAACGGAAGCACAGAAACATTCAAACTCAAACGATTTGCACATGCCAAAGAAATGAATGAGTGGGTTGCCCCCGTGTCAATCAAAGCAGTTAAAGAATTACCTGCGATGTGACAGCTCTCGTGGATGGCATTGCTAGCCTGCCCACTCAGTTCAGTGCCCATACAGTAAGCACGTGCCTTTGCCGCAGGTCTGGCACCCTGTGAACCTTGCGCCACATTTGCCGACGGTCCAGTCTTCGGGGCTCTGCAATCTCTAGCAAAGTGTCCCGGCTTCTTGCAATTGTAGCAGGTGTTTCCCACCTTCGGTTGCGTGCACTCATTAGAAAAATGCCCCGCTTCTCCACAGTTGTAGCAAGTCCCCTTACTACCCTCTGATTTTCCCCGGGTTCCCTGATTCACCGATCGGCCCGGTCCTTTACTATGCTGAGGACGGTTATAAGGCTTACTCCCTTGCCTCCCACTATTCTGAGTCGAACCACGATCATTGGTGCGACTTGGTCCTCCGGCATTAGAATTCCCTTGGCGGTTCACCCGCTTATTCTTCATGTCTTCCACCTCTTGGCACTTTTCAACCAAGACCTGGAATTGTCGAATACCCAATGGCACAACCGCATCCTGCAGTTCGTACCTCAGCCCATCTTGGAATCTACGGCACATATAATCCTCATCTATCCCATCCCTAAAGAAGCGGAAGAAACGGGATAGTGATTCGAACTTTTTGGCATATGCTTCAACATTCATGCCCGCTTGCCTTAGCCTCAGAAACTCTTCCCCATACCTTTCCCTAGCTGTATCAGGGAAGTATTTGGCCAAGAACCTCCTCTTGAAATTCTCCCAACTTAACTCTTCATGAACATTCTCCATGATCAGTCGGGTGTTCCTCCACCAATACTCAGAACCCCCGAGTAATTGATAGGTAGCTAAGATCACCTTCTCTCCCTCCGGACAATGAATTGCCCCGAATATCCTTTCCACAGATTGGAGCCATAGATCAGCAGTTTCCGGACCTCCCTCTCCATTAAACTTTGGAGGAGTCTGGTGGTTGAAATTCGAAAGAAGTCTAGATCCAGCCGCAAGTATTTCCCTTTCGCGCTTTTCCAGATCCCTTTGCGCCTTAGCATGGCTCTGAGCAGTCACAGCCGCTGCCATCGTATGCATGGCATAAGCCATCTGGTTAATATCAACATTATCCGTCATAGGTGCTGTAGGTGCCCTTCTTGGAGGCATTCTATTCTGCACAATACCAATTCTGATTAGATTCCTTAACCAAACATTTCTGAGTCTCAACAGAAATCTCATACAACGGTTACTAGCACATAACCCGACACCGAACAACCACTAGAACTAACTCAACCCTAGTTACGTTCTAACCGACTCTGGACTAACGACTCAAGTATACACTTTCCCTTTGAAGATTTAAAGCCGTGCTCTGATACCAAATTGTAACACCCCGTTTTTCATAAGCCAAAAAGGGCATTATTTTTTTTTTTTCTTTTTCAACTAACACTCAAGTGCGCATAATAGTTTTTAAATGAACCGGCATTCAAATATACAAAAGACTCATTACCAAAAGGTGCTTCGACAAGCAAAGTGTATTTCCTGAATAATTACAATCCAAGTCTAAGTATACAAATACTTACAACAAAACAAAGTTAGAAGCCCTATGCTAACCAAAAAACACGGTGCACAAAACACACCGGCGCATAGTCTAACTAAAACTACCACAACAGCTCCAACACGAGCTCACTAAGGCCTAGAGCTACCAACGCCGTCCTCTCGACTTACATCGTCATCTGGGGTGGGATGAGCCCGCAAATGAAAGAAAGGGTCACCACAAAATACAAGTATATATATATAACCGGTGCGAAAAATGTACACATAACAAATTTCCACATACACAAGAGAAAGCTCTTTAACACGAAAGCAATTCCCACCAACGGGCTTATATAAATAATGCACACCAAGCCTAATGCAGACTTCTACAATGGGTGTGGTACTATCCCAGCTACCACATGCATGATTTTCCGGAAAATTAACCTCTCCTCGAAGAGTCGTGGGGTAGGCAAAGCCACACAGAAATATACGTACCCGCACTAAAAATGCCACACAAGGCAGGTGAAGTCACACAGACAAACACCAGGCGAAGTCACACAGACATACACCACTCAATATAAATCCAGAGGGATTTGGCGAAGCCACACAGTCAAACGCCCGGTACGTAGGCAAAGTCACACAGACATACACCTAGGCACGCAACTATGAAATGCATGGCATATATTCTCTTCGGCATATACGGGATAGTCACACAAGACAAAATCCTCGCGTAGTCCTATCTGACGCACGCATTCATATATGCTCATGCAAACATTCACATAGCCTAAAGCCTATGCACAAGTATCACAACATACATACATTTTCTCAATCATATGTAATTGCACACATATATATCACCACGTTCTCATCAACGAGAATACATAAATACAAACATGCCAAGCACACAGCAAATGCATAAACAGCAAATTCAAGCATGTCGTAACCGTTTAAAAGACGGAAAATAAAGTGGAGCCCTTACCTCGTCAAGCACTCAACTATCACACGATCGCACAACACTTACTTGCTTCCTAAAACAAGCAAAGTATTCAATCAAAACCATAACCAATCAATCCTCAATGATTTGGACTCTAGAACCCCCAAAACCAAAGGTTCTCTAAGGTAAAAATCCCTCTTTCGGATACTATACCAAAAACTACCGTATTGATCAACCCCCATGAGTTATTTGTACTATTTTTAGGACCCAAAACAATTGCCAAAAGTCTTAAATAATTTGAATTGCAAAATGGCCGTTTTCTTGCGTTACAAGCTACGTACTTTCCGAGTACCCGAAAAACTCGTTTCCAATCCCAACCACTTTCATAAATTAATAAAAAGGGATTAGAAGGTTAAAAATCAAGTTTAGAAATCAGAATCCAAAATCTCAACTCCCAGAGCTCGCCCTGGCGAGTTGGTGGCGAGTGAAGGCAGGGAGTGCTGGTCTTACTCGCCCTGGAGCTCGCCCTGGCGAGTTGTCAGGACCTGTGACACTCGCCCTGGCGAGTAACCACTCGCCCAGCGAGTTGCACCTGTCATGACAGCACAAGACAGCAACTCATACCACCATTTTCCACCCCAAGCCTAGTTTGATTCTATTAGTTCCCAACATCTTTTCAAGGCAATAAAGCAAACCATTTTCATAAGCAAGCAACACATTTCCGAAACCATGTTGGTTGCTTCGAGTGCAAGTTATTTGATTTTTCATTTCCAAAATCAAAACCAAATCCAAGCACAAGTTTTATTACGGGCCTCAACCGTCCGGTAATCATTTTCAAACATGTTTTCAAGGTAAAAAGCGACACCACATGTCACAATAGTTTTAAACCACTTTGACCCCAAAATACTACCCAAAAACTCTTAGAAAATATTTTCATAAACCTCAAAATATTTTTCATCGGATTTTCTAAAACAAAACCATACAACGCATTTCCCTTTTGCCCAAAGGTTCAAAGACAACTTTTCTTTTCAAAACCTTACAACATAACCTCATGTAATTGATCAATACATAACCAAACCAAAACCCTAACTTTTCTCATGAGATTTTCACCAACTCATGGAAAACAAACATAACAAAGCCTACACATGCTTCTCTAGACCTCATGAACAACATTCATGGAACAAAACTAGCAAGAACAACATTTCTCACCAAACCCTCATGAGAACATAAACCCAAAAACTCTTAAACTCTATAAGTCTACCAACCTAAGAGATGAGAAGAGAGGGTTACCTTTAGAAAGTGATTCTCTACAACTTTCCTCAAAGCTCCAAAGCTTGAAATGGAGTGAAATGGTGAAGAATGGAAAATTTGTGAAGGTTGGAAGTTAGAAATGGAGTTTCACGTGAAAGAGAGAAAGAATGAGATGATTGGTGATGTTTCTAAGTGACCAAGTCACTAAACCTCCTTACTATTACATAGCCTCTTGCTACCTCATGGCCATTGGATCAAAAGACAAAATGCCAAGACACAACCCTAGCCATTGGATCAAACCAAACCAAATCCACTTGAGATAAAACTCAAAACCTCATAGAAACGCTCACACGATCAGCTCTCGCGCGTCGCGACGAACGTAAAACACAAAAACCTAAAACCTACGGAAAGAACGTCTAACGTTTCACATTTCCAAAACTTATCGCCGAATCTTTTTCCGCGACTGTAATTTTCTTCCATACCTCAGAAAATTAATCTCAGGATATATCCTAACCCGCGCAGATATATAAAACTTCCATCCGAAACCTCACTCAAAACAGACACAATAAGATTTTACAACGACGGGTAAAATCCTACTCGTTTTTCCAAAAACAAGAATAATCCAAAACTTATTATTCTGAAACCGCATATAACTTCTTATACAAGCAACAGGATCACAAGACAAAAGTCTGTACAAATACAGTGCACGAGCACTAAACAGGCTCAATTACAGCAAAGCTACTAATTACACGATGTTTCGTCACACGAACACATCGAAACCCTAATAGTCCTTAAACCAACTATACAATGAAATCTTGGGTCTTACACTTAACCTCGGATTAGGTTAAGGGACTTATTGTAATCTTGGTCTAGATTATAGTGGGTAATCTCACGCAAGTGGGGATTGGACGTAGCCCATTTTGTTAAGGGGTGAACCAGGATAAATTGTTGTGTTTGATCTTTTTTTTCCGTACTCTTTTATTTGAGCAAACACTTCACACACAAATCACTTTATATTTTCTTATCACTAACTGGTTTCGTTCTCAGAACGTTTTAACCATTTTCTGTGTTAAGTTATTTGTGTTAAACATTACTTGCAGCCAAAATTTTAAAAGACCACAATTCAAACTCCCATTTCTTGTGGCAAACCTTGTTACTTCAGGGCTTTACACATATATTTTTTCCCATTTGACGCTCAAACGTGAAGATTACTTATTTGTGTTACGGTGACAAAAAAAGTCTAAGAATATGTTTAGGATCAAAGTATGTTAATATTCATTTGAAAAATAATATATAATTTACAATTGAGAGAGGGAGGGAGAGAGAATATATCAGTCAACATTGTTGAACGAGAAACCAAGGAGTACTTCATATCCCACTATATGCTCGTCTAATATTCTGAAACATATATTGTATTTTCATATTCAAATAAACTAAATAAAATTAATCTCATAGACATTTGCAAAAAAAATAGACAACCTTCTAAATAATATAATAGGAAAAAGGATATATACAACCTTTAAAAGAAAAAAAGAGTCGGTTGGAAATGATTTAACCATCTTTGAGGGAATTTATAGCAATCAATGAATCTTGATATATTTTAATTTTATAGAAAACTATGCTGCCAAAGAATCTTAAGGCCATGAAGTTTATAATTATTATTTTATATTTATAGATCCCCTATATAGTTCCGGGGATGAAGATGAGAGAAAAAAATCTCTTAATAATGTTGAACAGAAAGCGAATGAATACTCTTCATCTCGCTCTTTTCTGTAACATCATTAAACCTAAATAATTCAAAAACTATCTCAATTTTATCATAAAATTTTAAATCAAATTACTCAAATAATATTTCAAAACAAACACACAAATAATATTAAAAAAAAAAAATCCTATGCACGACACGAGCTAACATATTGATTGAATTTAACAACGAGATTCAAAAATTTATCACTATCTTTAAACATCACACGCGCACCGTCGTCCTTCCAGCCGTCCCCGACTTTGTTATTTTTCTTTTTAAAAAAAAAACTATTACTACTATGACTATATTTAGGTATTATGAAAAAAGATACCAATAAAAAGATACCCTTTTTTTATAATTCAATTACTAGTTGTTTTCTACCGTCAAAAAAAAAAAATTACTAGTTGTTTTCTTGTTTGTCAAAAAAAAAAAATTACTAGTTTTTCATTCTACTATTAACACTCCAAACCAAATTAGAGACTTTTGGATTTTAGATCCCACAAACAACACCCTGTTTCTATATTGCACTTCCAAGAACCTTCCCATTCATTTTCTTTCATTATTTTTTTTTCTCTGCTTATTAAATTTCATTCTTTGACCATTTTTTTTTTTATCATTCTGTCATAGTTTTCTTTTCTGATTTGGTTGAAGAACGAAGCGTTTTTTCTAGAAAGAGAGAAAATCAACTTTCTGCTTCCAAACCAATCACTACTATCGTAAGTAAACAACACCCTCTTTTTATTTCATCATTATTATTATTTTTTCACTTTTAGAATCCCATTATTCACATCATGTAAAGTTGTTAATTAGTATTCTTCTGTTACATCTTATAAAAATCTCAACTTTATTGTCTACATACACAATCTTTATAAAAAAAACATGTTTTTTGATTTAGTCATGAGTACTATATAGGTTGGACTTGTTGGGTTTATTTGTGATTGTTGAATATTTTCTTAGTTGTTAATGGATCTCCATGATTCTATAGTTTTCCTCTTCTATGATTTCTTGGATTTTTTTCGTTGTTTTATTTTGATTTTTCTGATGGGTTTATGTCACTGAGATAGAATTTGAACTTGTGTTTATGGTTAATTTGCATAATGAAGAGAAATTTGAGGTTTTATTTATTTTCTTCTCATTTGAAAAAAATGAAAATTTTGGAGTTGACTCTATGAAGCAGTCATTTTCAAGTGGTTAATTAGTCATAATAACTTGATTAGGATTGGTTAATTACTAGTAATTAGCAATTCTTGGTTTTGTTTGTCTCTTGAGAAAATTCAAGGACTATTGTTGGTTCCAGTTGTAAAGGGAATTTTTTTTTTAAACCATTTAAGTTGTCTCAAATAGTAGTAAAGAATTGAAGATTTCTTTCATACCATATAGATTTGACTCTGAACAGTAATGTTTTAGTTGTTTGAACTTTAAAATTTATGGCTGAAAAACTATAATTTATAGCGATATTTTGTTCAAAAAAGGATGCTATTTGGTGTTAGAATACTGACGCCGCCTTTGTGCAAATCAGGATTGATTGGTAGGTTCATAAAGAGGATAACTTTCAGAGATTGTGCATCTGATTTGTACAGCTAAGAAATCATTCAGGGGAGAAGTTGATTTAGAACAAGAAAGAGTGGTAAAAGTTATTCATCAAATGGGATCTTTCAAGGGTCATGCTTTGCCGGGGACGTTGTTTTTTGTAGTTGGGGTATGGCATATATGGGCTACTATAGTGAGATACGTACGGAATCCTAAGACGTTTCAAGTTCGGGCGTGGAATCCTGTACCTGGATTTGATGGGAGGCTTAAGTACTTGGAGCTCTATGTTGTTGCAATCGGTGCTTTTATTGATTTGTGCGTTGAGTTTTTGTATTCAACTCACCTCAAGATATTTGTTGGTGGTGTCCTTAACCCTTCTCATATGAATGATTTTGAGCACTCCGGGATGCTTCTTATGTTCTTTATCTATGGTGTTGTTTCCCTACTTAGCGAAAAGACCAGGTTAGTTCCTTTGTCACTCTCTTATTTTTCATGTTTTTGTTGCTTACAATCATTCACCAACTATCTCGGCTACTTGTCTATTTTAAATAGAATAAATTATGCTGATATAGTTTAAATGTTCTAGATGGTATTATCAATTGAGGACTGTGGAAAATAACAGTTTGTTCAAATTCCGCTATGCTACACGGCTATTGCATCCTTATAGCCGCTATTTGACAACACTTAGTACTAAATAGCATGTTGCAAAACAATAGTGATTCGTTCTAGATAGGATTTTAGGGGTTAAAAATGAAAATTGATACCTGACCAAAATTTCTACCTGCTATTGTATAGCGTATTTTCTTCGCTGGCACGTAATTTCAGTTGCATAGTTTCCTTAATTTTAGGGAAAATCTAGATCCTTTGTTTCAGTTTCAGGATACGATGCAATTGAATTGTGTGGCTGTCATGAGTCGGATGTAGAGTAATGTTAAAATGAAGCTTTAGTAGTGGTTAACTGACACTCTCTTGTAGTTGTAGTGTTGCTATGTTTAAAGTTACTTTCAACTAAAATTAGGTTTTAAGTGCGGTGTTGTTGAGAAACAGAATTATTTTTTAATTCTGATCGAAACGGTTGATGAATTTGTTAAGTAGATCTGCCATACTATTGATAACAGTAGAAATCCACAAATCATGTAGCAAAACTCCATGATGTCTTTAAGGTTGTTCTTGCAATTAGTTTTTTTTTTTTTAAATTGTTATTTAAATTGGTGTTGATCACGTTTCCTTTTGTGTGTCCACTCTATATGTTAGTTCGTGCGCAGCCTAGAATCCTCTACTGTCTGTATTACAAAATAAAACTTTCATTTTTTTTACTCTTTGGTGTACGCGCGCGTGTGTGTAACTGTAAATGATGCATTCATTGCTTCTTGCGGCACAATGCGCTTCACCACCTTAGACACCAGAATGAGCTGTTTTTCTTGGTTTGCCCAAGGTTGTTATCGGAGTACAAAAATTACATGCTATTAAAATGCACAAGGATCTCTTTGCAGTTTAAAGGGGGCTAATAATTTTGCTGTTTACTGGAAATTATTTTATTTAGTATCCTCATGGAATATTCAGATAAGATGTAAAAAATAATTTGTAAATTTCAATCAAATTGCCATGAGAAATTAGCTGACTAAGAAGACAAGCCTTGTTTATGAGTCGTGACGCTTGCGAGGATGTACACATTCTTCACACACTCTAGAATTCGATTTTAAATGTATGATACTGCTCATTTTGTTCAATATCTTCAGTCCTGCATCGTTAACTATACGTTTCCTAGTATTTCTCCAATCTGTGGTCAAATTTGCATTTACAAAACATAAGATGAATTTAATTGCTACGTCTGTTTCATGCATCTTAATCTGTCTTACTGACCATATTTCTCTAACTTTTTTCTTGCATAGATTTCTTCCATTGCAAGAAGGCGTTCTTTGTTTGATAGCTTCCATGGCATTTTCTGCCGAATATCTTCTATTCTACTTTCATTCAACATCACATAAAGGTCTCGAAGGTTATTACCACACCCTCCTCGTCTTCCAAATAGGACTATGCGTTTTATCTTCAATTGCCGGTGCCCTTATGCCAAACAACTTTCCGGTTGATTTATGCAACGGAATAGCTATAGCACTACAAGGCATCTGGTTCTACCAAACTGCTTTTGTTCTTTACGGCCCTATGATACCGGACGGTTGCAAGGTTAAGGATAACAATATCATATGTAATTCAGTTGACAGCGAGGTTCGCGGCGAATTGCTTGCTAACTTTCAGCTCTTTGTCGCTGTCCTCGCAGTCCTCGTTGGAACGGTAGCATCGTACGTATATGCAGCTTCAAGATACGGGAGCTCTGAAGTTAATAACTTGCACACAATTCAAGATGGATTAGATCAAAACTGAAGTAGTGTATGCTATTGCTATATTAGTTTTACTCTCTTCTTTTTGTTTTTTATGTTGGAACTTAGTTTCTCATAGAACATGTCTGTATATTGGAGTTAAAAGGTGAAAAAAAACATTATACATTTTTTATGTGCAATGAGTTTTAGGAAATGGTGTAGAAGGAATAGGAAAATTATTCTTTTATGTGACATATACATAATGAATTTGAACAATTGATGTGTTGATGGCTATGTTTCATATTGTCAAATTATTGAATAAATTTATTAGATTTATGCAGCAGGAGATCAAGATCAGTTTATTTTATTGTCATCATGATGAGTACACTGTCTGTTTATTATGTAATTTACATTTTGAAATAATTATTTATTTATTTATTCATTGTTTTAACATGATAGATTAATTATTATTTGTTAATTATACTATTATTTTTACTTAATTAATTAGTAAAAAAAACTGGGTCAAAAAAATAGTATAAAAAGATGAGTCAAACAAGTAGTAAAAATTTTAAATAATTAAACAGCTTATGAAGAAATTTTAATAATAAATAAACATTTAAGTAATGTTTCTAATTAGTGTATCATTATTAAAACAACACCCAAAAAATAAACAGGAAAAGTTTGACATTTGATTTGAGTTTATAATATGCATGACAGAAAATTACTTTGAGCAACTCATTTTCAACATTTTTTTAAAAATATAACTTGGGAATCTAAAGTTTCACTCTGCAACTCTTTTATCCTTGTGAAATATTAAGAGAGAAAGAGAGAGATATTTATATGGAGAGAATAGAATGAGTGTCAAAATTGCACACTAACATGACATTTTGGATTGGATATCACTTTCTACCAATATAACTAATTTGATCTTTGAAGATTTCTTTCCTCACCCCCCGTGTCTCTTTTTCACCCCCCAAAAATTCAATTTTACCCCTAATTTTACCCCCCAAAAGTTCGGTTTTCATTTACCAAACTTTTTTTAAGGGTATAAACATGTGTTTTCAACCGTTTAAAACTTCGGTACGCATTTACCGAAGTTTTTTTCTAGGGGTAAAAAGGGAAACCCAGGGGGTGAGAAAGAGACACGGGGGGTGGGGAAAGATATCTTGATCTTTTACCAGTGGATTTGAGGCCCGGAGTTAAGTTTTGATTCATTATCATTGGCCTGGAATTAAATTTGATCTTTACCGATGGATCTGACGATTGGAGACTAGATCTGAGATTTGGGTGGCCAAATCAGAATAAGAGGGGAGGTTCCGATGAGCCACCATATCTCACATCGCGATTATTTGTCTTAAGCAGGGTAGAAGAGGTTGTAACTATAGGGTTAAATTCTCACTCCAACCTTTTAACTCTAAAAAAAATAAATTAATTTAATGAAGTATTAGAGATATGGTTAGTTGCTAGTTAGTTAGTCATGTTGGTTAGCCTATAAATAAGCTTTACACTGCTCAATTGTACCTAACTTTTCTCATATTGTAGTATTTTAGTTTGATCAATACAAAAAGTTTGTTGCTTTTCTTTTATTTCTTCCATGGATGCCATGTTTCTTAACATGAAAAGTTTAAACTTTAAAGGAACGTAATTCTTTGGGCTATAGAGTGCCAAATAAATTGAACAAAACTAAAAATAAGAAAAATGAATTTTTAAACAATGGCACGACAAGCCACCACGCCCCGCCTTTTTGGTGGGTTGAGTGGGGTGGGCCAACTACTTTTGGCGAGTTCAAAACTTCAATTCGCCTTGCAAAATGTTAAACGGGTGGACTCGTTGGACCAACCCCGATTTGCCACCCCTTACTAACTATTAACTAAAAATGTTTTAAGCAACTCGCATAGAAATCTATATGATTATCATTATCACTTAATTATTGGTAATGAAAATATTCCAAAAACAGCCTTCCAAATTCATACTAAAACATCAAACATGAAGTAGGGTTTTCATTTGGCAAACAAGAGCTAAAACATTAAAGTTAAACATTGGGATCCATGGTACCCCATTGCATGTATTTCATACTTATTAGATCCTGTTCCCAAACTCATTCAACACAGCAGATACAAGGAGAATTTCTAAAATCAGATTTAAAAAAGCAGTCTCTGATTTTAGAGTAACACATTAGTTTATGTTTCCTAGGATAAGATATTTCACATTAAGCTTGTTTCCATTTCATACATTTTAATATATTATGGTTTCTATAAGCTCTTGAAGTGGAGCCAGTTCCTTTTTGTCAATCAGCCCAAACTCCTGCACAAATAATAACATGTTTTTTCAGATTAATTTCCACATCTGGACGGTGTAATTTTTTTTACAGGTTAACATGTGTAAAACTTTTTTACACATCTGCCAATCAATCATAAAGTGATTTATAGAGATATTTTAGGAACTAACTTTAAAAAGTGGCATCATAAAGTGATTTAATTGGATGCATGTGTAAAATAGTTTTATACTGTCGGTGTATATAAATTAAATTCTTAAAATATAATCTACAATTATACAACCAAATAAAACAAATAATAGTAATTCTACAATCACTGATGTCAAAAGGAAGTTTCACTTTTAGATAAGCCCTTTGGGGGAAAATAAAGAGGTATCCATAGAGCTTAATTCAACACACAATAAAATAGAGTAAAAGAATGTAAGACTTACACAAGTGAAGAGTATAAAATGCTTGAAGCATGTGTTTAGATGGGCCTCTTCTTTGAGGCTCACAATTTTCTGAAAGTGAGAATGATATATATGAGCATATACACGGAACAGCCGCTTAAATATTGTCTTCACAACATCCTTAAAGTTGGGAGGGAATGGAGAACCTGCATGATTCCATAGGTCATACAACAAGAATGAAAATGATGATCATGATGGGAGGGTCCAATAATCTTTATGAAAGATGATGTGAAGTATTTACCAAGCCTTTGGGGGAATATGGATTCATCATCAAGCTGTGATTCAATCCAGTCCATCAGATATTCCACATATTTTGGAGCAGATACCTCAATAGGTTTTTTAATTTGCACACCGTCTGCCCATCGATATTCATACCTAGAGTTTTCATGTAATAGATAACATAAGAATAATAACAAATATATACAAATTGGATTTAGCGATGAGAAATTATAACTGTTGATTGAAAATCTGTGATGAGATTCAATGTAAATATGGTTTATCACGACCTAACTGTAACTCGCACTTCATCCTCGAAATGCATCCGTTACTTTAAATGAGCCAAGTACATAAAAATTTAGTACAGAATACAGATGAATTTACTATTTAGAATGAATCAGTGACTGGAATTATCATCAGTGTTAAAGGAATGATGATGTTCATTATAAGAAAAACAAATGAAAGAGAGTAATTTGAAATATCTTAGACATTGTATCAGACAACAATACAAGAGATACCTATAGCAGTTATTATAAGTAATAACGGTTATGGTGTGTTCACATGTTTAAAAAAATATAGGGAAAAACAAGGGAAAAATTTCTCCTTACATTCCTTTATGTTCTCTAATTCTTGGAAGGGAGAAGAAACCAAGACTCTCGAATTTTTTGAAAGGGCATAATAACCCTGTAAATACACTACCGAGAGTCTTTGGTCAAACTTACTTACCCTGTGGCAGTGGCCGATTACCGGATTTCCAGGGCTCCCTTCCCCTGGGAACCGGAGGGTTAGCACACACAAAAAAATCCAGAAAGTCTGCCTCAAAGTCCAAAAACACACTTACGCTGTCTAGATTCTAGAAAATGAACAACCGGCGTGAACTTCAAAACTAAAATTATTTTGGAGAAACGCAAAACAAAAGAAATTAATGAACACACAATTAGTTAAAAACTTCAACTTCAAAATCTCTATGTAAAATAAATATATTTTTTCACCAAAAAAAGTGTTAATTAATACACAAGGCATGTTAATTACTATTACACAAGGCATTAAATTAAACAGGCACAAAACGACAAAAATGTAACAGAAAATCAAGATACAATCAATCATTGATAACTTCTATCGATCTGGTGCCAAGTTATAAACAAAATTACCAAACACAGACAGATAAACAAAATTACCAAACACACACAGAACAGCAATAATCAGTAACTGAAATTCCTGTTTTTATGAGATACAAGGAGCCAAAAATTCACGATAATTTATTCGAAGACTCGATATCTGGCCAAAAGACGGACTTATCCGAAGGACATCAATCCCTCCGTCCACAGCGGAGGGCCCATTTGAAGCCAAAGCTTTTCTCTGTATGAACTGGCCCAACACAGGAAGTGGCACCGGGAGGATTCAAACATGAGACCTTGAGAGGTGCACACTCCAAGGTCTCATGCTTTCACCATCAGGCCACCCCATGTGGGTTATAATTTACCTGTTAGCGCAAGCTAAGTAATTTTCTATCAACAGCTAAGATAATTGATATTTGATAGCACATCATCTGACAAAATTTCCGAAAGTAAAAGGCAAATAACAGAATAAGTCAGTTAACTATGGCATACTTGGGTCCTGCAGTCATTGTGCGACAATTTTCAGGAGTACAGAACTCAGTGAGGGTGCCATAGAGCAGATTCACCTGGTTGAAAAAATCAACAGCTGAAATACAGGCCAGAAAAAAAAAGTCATTAGTGTTTTCAGAATTGTATGAAAATATAGTTGGTGGAACTAGAGAATGAAAAGCAAAAAAAAAAAAAAAAAAAACTTCAACAGAGTATACACTGCTCTTCACAGTGCATCAGAGAGAGGATGATATTTACTGTTGACAGCTAGCCACTCATTCAAATCCTCCCCAGGAGGTAGCTTTACTGCTTCCCTTAGATTTCCACTACCTAATGTCGCATCAATGTGTTTTCTGAGCTGAGCTCCCTGCAATTAAAATATAACAGCAGATGATTGAAACCAAAACTGAAGTAAAGAGAACTTTGACAATCTTGTTCTCTGGAAGTTGGAATCGTATAAAACAATTCGTCAATACAGCAAGTTTCTCAAAATTTAGGATATGGGTTCTGCATGATAATAATTAATAAAAAAACTAAATCAGATTTATTTGTGTGAAAAAAAATGCTGTATAACTCATAATCCTTGCTAAGGTCACAAATTAACAACAATTTGTCATGCATCCGCCCCTCGCCACTCAAATACTCTTACACTGTCGAATCCCCTCCCCTTCCCAGTTGCAACCACACTCCTTGCATGAAATCCCCCTCACGAAGCCCCTCCATTCCTCAGCCGAAAATAAAAATTTAGAAATAAATAAAAAGGAAGAAAAATAAGCCAGCTGGTCATATTCAAACAGTTTTGCATTTCTACCAAAATATCAATAGCTGTTGCTGTAACGCACATCCAATAAAGATATGCAATAAACTTAGGTGTATCTGTGCAACATAAATAATATTTAAACTATAACTCCACAACTTCAAATTAAAACACTTGATGTAATTTTGCATAGAAAAATCATACATTGATAAAGGAATCCAAATCCAAATCAAAATCAAAATCCATTCGCAGCACTTTCAGTGACTCAAAGCAGCCTCTATTGGGTCTTTGATATTGTATCTCTAAGATCAATAAAAACGTTTTTAATGCAGAGACTTCCTCTAGCTTGTAAATAAGATTTTTAGGGAAAAAGTATTTTATTGCTGAAAGTAATATTTTATTTATTTTTTGTTTTCTTTATTTATTTTTTGTCTCATTAGGATAACTTTTGAGAATCATATTTAAGGCAAGACATTCGACCATAGTTTGAATTCATTGACTGCCTTTTACGCATTCCCATCTTCCCATT
Source organism: Trifolium repens (assembly GCA_030408175.1). Classification (NCBI taxonomy): domain Eukaryota; kingdom Viridiplantae; phylum Streptophyta; class Magnoliopsida; order Fabales; family Fabaceae; genus Trifolium; species Trifolium repens. The sequence continues at coordinate 14,978,315 of CP125844.1, read as the reverse complement.
AATACCGGTTGTACTTATTGAGTCAAGGTTGTGGCTCTAAATAAAGAAAAATATTAAAATACTTAAAAAAATAAAGCAAATAAATTATATTAAATATCTAAAACCAAAATATCCTTGAGAAATAGAGGAAACTGACCTTGCTTCCAGAAGGAGTACTTTTTTTTGGGCGGAATGTTCTCTGGTTTCTGTCGCAAAATAATTTGTCAGGTTGAATATCAAAGTAGGATGGAAGAAATCAATATAAACTGAATTACTAAAAATATTCTACATAATCTTTTGCACCTGTGACAAAGTACCATTGTCATGCAAAGTTTCACTTACACCAAATTACCAATACTGATTATTCTCTACTGCTGATACAATGTCCTAACTATATAAATAAATACTTGAAAGTTTAACCGGTTACCTAGATAAGCATCAAACGTTTTAATAAAGAGTGCAGGGCAAAGAAAGGACATGTCCAGTATAAAAAGGATTAGATGGATTTGAAAAGCTATAGAATAAGTGTGGACTACTGATTAGACGAAATGACCAGAAGGTGATGAGTGTCGTGGAAAATAAATTGAACTGGTAATGGTAACAACTGAAATTTTTTAATCTTCATATTAAAGTAAGAAAATTATTTCTTTCATACTAATACAATACTAACAATCACAGAAGTGAAGAAATGAGGAATATAGACGTCAATAATATGACACTCTATCAGTGTTATCAATCGTGGAACATGGAAAATAGTGGTTTGATATTTCACTACACAATTGTGCTATAGCGCCGCTATTTGACAACATTTATCATATCGCAAAACAATATCGATTTGTACATATTCTACTACACTATAACATTGTTATTGCCACCATTTAACAACATCGTGCTCTACTAGTAGTTACCACTTCAGCAATTAAATCTGTTTCACAGTAATTATGAGCAATTGAAAATAGGCACAATATTCATCTCTCATAGAAAGTGAGCTAAAAAACTTGCTAGTTTGAAGAATGAGTTCCTGTCGGTCAGTCAAAAAGCCCATTAAAGGGAGGAACAATATTGTGGAAATTTCATTAAATAATTGATTAATTGTGCAAACTTATTGTATCCACAGGAAGTCGGGGACAAAGAAACACAGCAAGGGAAATCAAAATGTAACCTATCATTAGGTTTAGAATCTAATACGGTTTAATTGGATATGATAATTTGCAAGAAAATGAAAAATATAAACCAGACAAACAAGGCTCTTTGGAAAAACTTAACATACTTTTTGTTTCCAAAACTTCAATAATGATGAGAAAGAATGTCACTATCCAGGAAAATCAAAATTATGTCAATGGTCAATAGATAAACGAAGCAAAGACATCATTTTGATTTGGTTTCAAACAAACTATTTCAAAGCAATGCCAACAATGCATGCATAAGCATTACGTATTACTATCCAATATTAGATTTTTTTTACAATTAAACATGTAATCTATAAATTCAATCTTAACTAAAACCGCCGCCAAAAAGGGAGATGCAACAAAATAAGCTACACAACAAACACTATAACTAACTAATCATCGTGTACGAAAACGCACACATTAAGTGAACCAACTAATCATTTGAGTACGACAACGCACACATTAAGTGAACTAACTAATCATCGAGTAGGACTGTGCACGCATTAAGTGAAAAGCAAAATCAATACTTAGCCACCATATCTTTTCCGTTAAAATTTGAAACTATCTACCACGTAGACACCAAGTGTCAAACTTTCATTCACAGTGCGTTAACTAAAAACACAGTCTCATTATAATTCTCTTAACCACAAATCTGCCACACAACACTCACAGACAGTTGTTCATAATACTTTTTCTTTGGTGAAATAGCACAGTGGCCAGAATTTCACCCCTTAAAGTGAATAAGTGGCCAATCCTGAGTTCGAACGCTAACTTCTGCATATTGCAATGTCTCTACCAACTAAGCTATGCTCACAGAGAAGTTGTTCAAAATACTTATCAACCCAATTAACACTCATATCATGAAAAAGTTAAATATAAACAAATGTAACTACAAACAATTAAAAAACAATATATACTAATTTGGTTGATGCTTGATCAGATTATAGCCTATTTTTGTGCCAAAAAATAATTAAAATAAAATATTCATAAACATGCAAAGCAACAATTTACACTACAATTAAAATCAAGTCAATTTTACACTCTGAACAAATTTAATACTGGATCAATGAAAGCATATCAACACTATCAAGTATCAACTAAATCAATCACTTTTGAATACTAAACAAAATTAATCATGCAAATTATCAACAAATTACAGGGTTTTGACTTTTGTCAAATTGAACACAAAATAGTTCAATCCAATCAAAAAATATAAAAAATTAAAACAGATTCATGATCAGATCATAGAACAGATAAACAAACAGTATGAATAATCAACAATCAATAAGAATAAGAATTAATGAAAAGTCAAAGTTGAAAACTGAAAAAAAAAATTAAAAAAAATTGATACTAAAAATTGAAACTTTGGAGTCTAACCTGCCACCAATACCGAAGAGGCTCATGGCTTGAGTGAGAGGAGGAAGAGAGAAAGCGCGTTTGAGTCGAAGCTCTTTCTTTCTTCCTCTTTGTTAATTTTCTTCAGGTTCTGTTTGTTTTCCACTTTCTTGCTTTAGATTTCGAATCTCGTTATTTATTAAATTACCTTAATGCCCTTTTCTACAGTTTTTAATCGCACCTTTGTCCTTTCTTTGCTGACATTTGCATGATGTATGCATGAAAGATTTATTTTTAAAAAAATAAAAAACTCTACTAAATGTAAGCTCAATCAATTTGTTTTTCACGAGTCAAAGATCCTCTCCATTTTCCACTTTTTCTATGGTTATGTTTGGTTGCGCGTTTGTGCACCTCAAACTCACGTTTTCTACCCCAAACGTGATTCTATTCCTTTGCCAACATGTTTGGATTTCTCTTCAACAACGTGATTTTGGCTTCTAAACTCGATTCTAACAGAAGCTGGAATTCCTAGCTTTTACGGTGGGCTCCAAATCAATTCTGCCCTTAATTTTTGTTATTCCTTCATTGCCCTTGCCAAAACTCATTAATCAACACTTCATCACCTACCTGCGGCATGTTTTCTTTCCTCTCTGAAATTGATAGCAACACAGATCCAAACACACACTAAATCAGAGAAGGAAGAAACAGAGGCAAGTGGAGAGGAGGGTGCTTGCAGCAAATCGGCAAGCGTCGTTGTAGCTTGAAGCAAGATGGCCATGTCGGTGCAAATTGAATCACAGAATAATGATTATTTGTTTTTGTTAGATGAGTTTTTATTTTCATTTTTTTATTTATTTTATTTAAATTTTTTACTGTTTTGACAACATGTGATTTTTTATGGGCTTACTTATGATGTTATATATCAAGACCCTTTTTTGTAATTTACATATTTAAAAGTGATTTTTATTCAAACTACCCAAACAATATTTTTGATATGAATCACTTTAACCGTAAAAACATCCAAACATAAATCACTTTAACTTAACTCACTTTTAATCAAAATCAATTCTGTCAAACTCAATTCTACCAAAATCAATTCTAGTCACCGCCAAACCAAACACACACTATTTCTTTTATTATCATAGTTTTGGAAATATAAATATAATGATATGATATTTGGTTGGTCCAATTATTTAATATATATTTTAGAATTCATCAAAACAGTAGTAATGGAGAGAGAAAATGGAGAAAACAAATGGAGAGGATATTAACTCGTTTTTTACATACTAAATGCAAGCCCTAAGGGATTAAAATGTTCTCTCGGGTAGGGTTTTTTTTCGGGTTGGATTGGTTTCTAAAAACTCATTTGATTCAAAGATTAAATTATTAGTAGTTTGGTTCAATTTTGGATGATAAATAAAAAAATTGATATAATTCGGTTCAATTTGGTACGGTTTATTTTGGATTGGTTTTTTGGATATTCAAATTTTAAATTGTAATTTGGTTTTTAATTATTAATATTATAACATAGATAAATATCTTAATAATTTTTTTTTGTTTTCACCACCAATTTAATCTGATCCGGGGGTCAGTTCTGGCATCAAATGGTTCCAGCCCCCTCCCGATCGCAGTTGCGGGGGATCAAATTGTGGTCCTCCCTACCAAGTTCAGCGTCAATCACCACTAAAAACAAAAAGGATAAATCTGCGGACAAACTCGCAGCATCCATGTTAATAGCATAAAACGGCAAATTAATTACATATGCCTACAATTACAAATATGACTATATTGGAGTATCCGAAATATTTATTCTCTCCGGATTTGTAGCGTTGATGACACCAAAGTCGACATTGAATAGATCTGCACTAGATCGGATCTACTCCTTCAACCTGAAACAAAGGAACATCGCACACAGACGGGAAAACAAATACATCGCACAAAGACGGGACAATCAAATACACCGTAGGAAGACGAAAAATCAAAACAAACAAATATGTGAAAATCACACTTATTTATTATAACCAGAAAGAAAAAACAATTTGGCGGGATGATTTTAGGTCAAAACTGATCTAAAATCACCCCTCTTCAATAGACTAAGATGAAAAAAAAATGTGACGACTAGGGTTGGAAGAGAGGAAAAAAAAGGAGAGGAGAGGAGAAGAGAGAAGTACCACAACCCGATTATCTTTACTTGAAAAATAAATAATAACAACTAATTTGTGTGCGATACTTATGTAGTTTTATTATCCATTGAATTTTTTATAAAAAAAAAAGATTGTCAATTTTTTTTTTAAAAAAATATGAAAGTTTGTCGGCCGGGCTACGTGGGTCGGGCCTTAGCGGGCCGACCCACTTAAGCCCCTTTATATGTCTTGGCCCTCTAAGCCGAGGCGGGCCGGCCCCTTTGACAGCTCTAAGTATGGGTGATGGAGACGAGAGAGATATTAAAATCTAGGAAACATAAAACAAATTAATATAACTTCATTTTTTATAATCTATAAGAATTTTAAATTTTTTAATAATTCCAGTATTAAAATTTTCATAAACATTCATTCAAACCTTTTTAGAGATTTAATTTATTTATGTGTGAAGATCCCCACATTTTCTCATTTGATGTTTATGTGTGGAGATTGTTTTTTTGTGGTACAGCGACAAAAAAAATTTAAGAGTAAGAAGAGATTAAATTAGGTTGATATTTATTAAAAAAAGAATATAAAATTAACAACTATTTTTTGTTGACAGAGCCCTAATAGAGTTCTCTAAGGGAGACAAGATAGATAAAAATACAAAGAGAGAGGACGAGAATCTATATGTGGTGTAGAATGAGAAACATAGACGATTTCCCACCTCACTATTAAAAATACGTCTTGATTAATTAAAATTTGAACTTTGATTAGGGAAGTTATCCATATTTTGTGTCCACCACACTTTCATTAGAGTTACCTTCAGGTGATTTATTAATTTATGGATAACCTAAAATAAATTAATTTATTTTTATTTTTGACAAAAATTTAAATTTTTTATAATCTATGGAATTTGTTTATAATTCTAATTTTAAAACTTTCCAAAAAAAAAAATTCAAACCTTTTAAAGGATTTTAATTTGTCATTGTGAGTAGAGATCCACGCATAGATTTTTCCATTTGATGCTCAAAACAAGGTCAATGTATAAAACTTACAATTATTTTTTGTTGATTAAGTACATACAGAGTACTGACAGATAGAGAGAGAGGGAGAGTGTGTGTGATAGAGAGAGAAAAAAAAATCTTTCAGTACATAAATGGGGAAGGGAGAATTAGGGAAACCTAAAACAAAATTTGGAAAATCTCTAACGGTCAAAATTTGTGAAACCTAAAACAAATGAACATTACTTTAATTTTTTATAATCTATAATTTTTTTTATTTTTTATTTATAATCAATGACGATACCTAATGTATATTTTCATAAAAAGTTGGTTAGGGATGAGATAGCGGACCACCATTCTTAAGAAGATTTATTGCAATGAAATAATCATTGTATGTTTTAATTTTAAATGAAACCATGCTCCCAAAAAACTTAAGGCCGTGAATATATATATATATATATATATATATATATTATAAAGTTTGTAATTATGTTATATTTGAAGGGTCCTTATATAGTTTTGGAAATGAAGACGGAAGAAATAATCTCCTAAAAATGCAAAATAGGAAGCAAATGAATATTTGCATTCTTGCTCTATCATACAACATCATTAAACTCATATCATGTAAATATCAACTCAATTTCATTCTATAATTTTTAATCAAATTACTCAAATAATATTTTAAAATAGGGTCTTGCTAACTAGTGCCTAGGGTTTGGAATAGGCCAGGCCGGCCTACAGGGGCCTACGGCCTAGCCTACTTAGGCTCAGGCCAGACCAGCCTATTTATTTAAATAGAGCAGGCTAATGCTTTGTAATAAGCCTATTTAGCTAAAAAGGTCAGGCTCAGGCCATGGAAAAAGCCTTTTAGGCCTACTAGGCCGGCCTATTTAAGTAAATATGAATAATATTTTTACATTTATTATTATTATTATTATATATTAAATTTTGTACTTTGATTAAATTATAAGTCTATTAAAATTTTCAGTAGTTTAACTTTATTAATCTACATTAACTTTTCACATATATAAATGTATTATTATAAACTAAAATTGAAATACGATGTCATATATAGTCAAATTCTCTAAAATATCATGTTAAATATCAAAAGGAAATTTAATATCATTGATTTGTTAGTTCATTAGTATATTTAAAAGTAAATATAATTATTTATTTAAATATATTCATGTTAAATAGGCTTTTAAACAGGCTAATAGGTCATGTCAGGCTTTCGAAAGGTCAGACCTAGGCCTAAAAAATAAGCCTATGACAGGCCACATGCCAGACTTAGGCCTTCAATTTTTTGGCAGGCCAGGCTCAGGCTTGGCAAAGCCTTGCTCGGCCTAGCCTATTCCCAACCCTACTAGTGCCCCGAGGGCACTAGTTAAGGAACTAAAAAGAGAAAGAAAATAAAAGTTTTTGCATTGAAAACACAAAAATTTGAACTTTTGTTGCATTGATTACACCATTTCCAAGAAAAACTTACTAAATTTGAATCCTTAACAAGTGCCCCTGGGGCACTATTTAGCATTTGCCTTTAAAATAAACACATAAATAATATTAAAAACAAAATTCATACACGGCACGGACTAACATACTAGTTCTTTTTGACACATCTAACATACTAGTTATAATTATAATAACTAGTCTCCGTGCCAGTTTGTGAGATCGATATTTTTTTTGCTATCGATATTCTCTATTGTGCAAATATAAATAACTACTTAATCTCATTTTTTATTGGACTTAGTTAATTGATAACTACGTAACATCATTTTGTTGTGGCTAGTTATTAAAAAGAAAAAAAAATTACTATAAAAAATTGAAAACCTACTTTTATGAGGAAGTTGTGCTTAGTTATTAGGAAAAAAAAATATTATTTACTAAAAAAAACGAAAATCATTTTTTATCTGGAAGTTATTTTTTAAGGGTAAAATAAGAATAATGAAAAAGTCATCTAAAAATTTGTATTCTTTTTATATATAGTAAAACATTTATATTCTTTTTATATATAGTAATCTATACTAATATATAAAGGGGATACAAATTTTTGGGATGACTTTTTCATTATTCCTATTTTACCCTTAACAAATAACTTCCACATTAAAATAGATTTTCAGTTTTTTTTATAGTAAATTTTTTTTTTTTCTTAATAAATAGCCACAACAAAAAAAGAAGATTATGTAGTTATCAATTAACTAAGTCTAATAAAAAAAGAGATTAAATAATTATTTATATTTGCACAATAGATAATATCAATCACAAAAAAAAAATATCGATCACACAAACGGGCACGGCCGTTTGGCGGTTAGTAGATAATAATAATAATATGATTAATTAATAAGAGCTTCTTAATTCACCAGCAATTCCATTTCCATTCACCAATGATGGCTGAGCTGCTTTTCCCCAAGGTAAGCCCCCCACCCTTTCCTCCTCCTCCTCCACCACCACAACCACCGTCTCTTCTCTCTCTATAATCCCTCCTCTATCTCTCTCTCTCTCTCTCTCTCTCTCTAACTCTAATGCAATTTTTTCTTTTCCAGATTCAACCTTTCTTCATCTTCCTCACAACAACAACAACAACATCATCACCTTAAAAACCCCAAAAACATGAGCGTTCAACCACCGCCACAGCTGATGTGGCCATCACTGAATCATCCACCGTTCACAGTATCCCAATGGCAAGAGCTAGAACATCAAGCTCTCATCTTCAAGTATCTCAAAGCTGGTTTATCTGTTCCTCCAGACCTTCTTTTACCTATTCGGAAAAGTCTTCAATTGATGTCACACCCATCTCGTAAGAACAACAACCCAACAACTTTAATCTTCATTATTTTGTTTCTATTTTGATTTAGTACTAAAAAGTTTGTTTCTTTTTTGTTTTTGTTTTAGTGGGTTATTATGGAAAAAAAATTGACCCAGAACCAGGTAGGTGTAGAAGAACAGATGGAAAAAAATGGAGATGTGCTAAGGATGCTCATCCTGATTCTAAGTACTGTGACCGTCATATGATACGACGTCGTTACCGTTCAAGAAAGCCTGTGGAATCTTCTTCTTCTCAATCTTCTTCTTCAGTTTCAGTTTCTAGTACTTCACAACAACTTGGTTCTTCTATTGGAACTGTTACTGCTACTGTTTCTGCTTCTGCTACTGTTACTTCTACTTCAACCTTCCATTCTCTTCCTTTGCATACAAATGGTACTCGTGAAGGTTTAGGTTTCACTCTTGGGAACACCATACCCCACATGGACCCTATGCTTCTTCCTCTTCAAGATTCTAAGAAATCTTATAGGTATGTTTCTTTTAATTCATTTCACAACATTTTTATTTTTATTTTTATTTTTATTTTTGTAGCTTCATTTATATATTTATTCAAGATAATTACACATGAATGATACTATGATAGACAATCTGACAACAAACTGCGCTGCTAATGCTTTCTGGACGACAAAACCAATCCTCTTAAAAACAACATCTATTTTTGTTGTGCTATGTTTAAGTTATGTGTGAATGGGGTATTTTCAATATTTTGATGTTTTTATTTGTTTTATGTTCAATTGTGTTGTATTTGTTTTTTGGGGTGTTTTGTTTTGTTGTGATTTAACTTTGTGGGGTTTTGGGGAAATGATTGCTATGATTTCTATTGGAGTGAGATCATTTTTTTTGTTCTCCCTTTTGGTTTACACTATAGATTTTATATTTTTGTGGTAGATGAGAAACATGGTTATTTGTTGTGATGTTAAGTTACATAACATGTGATGTGGATCCTTATGATGTGTGTGTTGGGGTGAGATTTCAGAGTAAGGTGCAAGTCATCTGGCCATAGTTTTGGAGTTAGATTGTACTTTATTCAACTTTGGTTTGTGTGTACTGTGTTTGAAAGAATGCGGTACGGCAGATAGGTTTGACATGCTTTGGTAAGAGATTCTGTGGATTGAATTTAATTAGGTGATACAGTTTTTCAGCTAAAATTTACTTAACCCTTGATTTTAGTTTAACTTTGTGTGATATAGTTAAAGCAGTTAAGGATAAGTAATTTCATGTTGGTTAACTAGCGTCTAACCGGTGATTGTTAGATGATGATTATCCAAAAATGGCGGTTCATATCTTTGAGCTGGTGTTATTGGATAAGTTGTTGAAGGAATTTAGGGAATATGCTATTTCTATTTATATATCTTGTGATGAGGGTACTCATATCCAAACCGATCCAAATAAAAACCGTCAACCAGTCTAAAGAAACAAAAATAGCTTCATGAATCATGATATATTTCGTTATTCTTTGATGTCTTCTTCCTCCTCCTACCCCCATTCTTGTTTCTTCTCTACTTTTAGATGGAACACATTGAACACTTCTTATGTAGCTTTTTCACGGCTGATTTTTTCTTTATTGGTCCATCAATGAACATTGTTATTGATACTATATAGATCGCCTTAGACATGAGCATGCTGTAGTATGCAATTTGCTTTTAAATTATAAAGTGGAGCAAAAAATGAGAAGGAAAATAAAGGCAATAGTTCTGTTTTTGTAATTTGAAGTGAATGATTTTATTTTTTATAAGGATCTTGTAGGATTTGAATGGATATTAATATATTTATGATAGTCGATTGAGGAAGCATCTAAATTGTGTTATACTACCTTGGTCGAAATTTACATGTATTTTGTCGAAAATTTGCTCCATATTTGGACAAAATACGTGTACTCTTTTTTGCTTATAGTTAAGTTCAATGGGAGTATAGAGTATCATGTTTGAGAACAGTTTTCTTCTGGACTGAGCCTGAACGATTCAACGCAATTCATGGCTTCATGACCTTATCCTTTAGCCTTTCGCAAATTTTTTCTTCAGTATTTTAAAAATTGTTGGTAATTTTCTATCATGCACAAGTTAAATAAACTCAAAATTATGATATTTACTATACACTCCATAGGTTTGGACTGAACAACGAAGCGGAAGAGCACAACCTCTTACAGAAAGATTTCGGAACTGTGAAGTATCAAGGCTACGACTTCACTTCAGATGACACTTGGTATAATAACATGTCTCAGATTCCATCAAACAATGTTTCAGAATCAAGGACCGGTTCTACCATGGTTAACAACGGAAACTACTTCCAACAGCAGCGAACAACACGAGAACCTGAACAGTTGTTTAACCTCGACGCTGCAAGGTCCAAGGAAATTGTCTTTAACAACCAGTTAGGTAATTTAAAACAGGAATATCAATCTTCACAATCTCTCTTCAGTGACTGGCAATGGAAGAAAGATTTAGCCTCCTCTACAATGGAGTATAGGCCAAGCAAGGATTTTAACACTAATCCAGATATCAATGCAGATTCAAAGCCTACTTTATGAAACTTGCAAAGAGTGTTTATCTCCTATGAAGTGTTGTCAGAATCATTGTTTAATTTTCAAGCTTCAATGTTATTCTCTATGTTGAAGGATTTATTTATTATGCTTTCTTTACACGTAAACTTTGTAATACTACATTTGATTGTGTTTTCCTTTTTCTTTGTTCTTTGTAAGACACATGGTGTGCTATTGAGTAGTAGTACTTAGTACTACTATTCTGTTAATTATTGCATGAATGATTATTAGTAGTAACATTCTTGTGGAATTTATATGGCTGAAAGTGGAGAGGCAAATGGTGGTTTTTTTGGATTGGATTTGAGCAGTGAAGTGGTGCTTTCATATCATGAGCTAGTTGGTTGGTTAAAGGGTTATAAATGAGGTGTGCAGTGGTTGTTGGATTATTAATAATTTTCAGCTTTGGAGATGAGTTTTTCGAGGTATAAAGGCGGTGTTAAATGAGGTTTTCTGTCCACATTCTTCTTCTATCTTTTTTCTTGTTTTTTGTTTTTTACTCTTTTCTTTTGTCTTCATAAATTTCTTTACCAAGGGAATCCAAACCAACCAACCAACACAAATGTCCTTTCATGGTTATCCAAATACTTTAATTTGCTTATGAAATATTTCTACAAAAATTAGTTTTTTGTTTTATATTATAAGCCATAAAATTTATATACATTTTTTAAGGTGAATAAGCGAGTCTATTAAAGTTCAAACTTCAGTTCCTGTATTACATGTAATGTTCTATGAATTGAGTTATGCTCATGAAGACAGTTCCACTAATAACTTTAGAGTGCTGTAAATAGTGAGATATGCGAAATGAGAATGTGTTAATTTGAGATACTCTTCTCAAGAATAATTTTTGAATTCTCAACAATGAAAATATACCTCGGTACCAAGATTTGTTGAGTCTAATAGCCTTAAGATTTAATGATTTTAAATTTAATGGCCAATGTAGTTTTGCATTAAGTCACTACTAATATTTTGTTTATTTAAAAAACTAAAAATGTTTTTAATACAAGATCTATGTTTTGTAGAGATAATTTGGTTTATAGTTATTAGAGACATTATTGAAGGGGTTAAAATTCGTACTTCAAATTCTCTATTTCTCTATATTTATATTGTGTGTAAATCCTACCACTAAACTATTGAAAAATAAAATAAGACCTATGTAGAGTGACATACAATGTACTATTAAGAATTACTTTTTCCTCTCTAATGCTATTAATAATTATGAAAAAGTAACACATTTCATATATAAATTCAATAGGGGAATATTAAACAGTGTCACAGGACAATGATTAAAGAAAGGGTCTTGCTAACATGTGCTATAAGTTAGGGCACATGTTAAGGTGTATTAAACTTGTTACGGTTCCATTAATTAAAAGTTGTGATCCATTACATTTAATTACTTAACTAAAAGAATTTATTTTTTGGTAAGGGATTGCTTAAAAGAATTGGTAAGACAAAAAAATAAAAATCCCTATGATTGCCATATGTTTGTTTATACACGCGCTCTTAACTGTTTTTTTTAGTAACTTTTATATATTTTTTTTTTACAGCTGGTAACAAAATTAATTTTAAATAATATAAAATTTCAAAATATATTACCAATTGTTAGTTGGTTCAGTGGTGATTGGCGCTGAACTTGGTAGGGAGAACCACGGTTCGATCCCCCGCAACTACGATGGGGAGGGGGCTAGAACCACTTGATGTCAGAACTGACCCCCGAACCAGATTCAACTGGTGGTGAAAACCAAAAAAAAAAATCAAAATATATTAGCAATTCAAAAGCCAAAATAGTACTAACATAATACTAAAATATTTAATTAAATAAAAAAACTTAAACAAAACAATTTAATGCATCTTATTATAACTAATTTAGTGCATCTTATTATAACTAATTTCATTATCAATGAAAGTGGTTATTGACGCTGAACTTGGTAGGGAGGACCACGATTCGATCCCTGCAACTGCAATCGGGAGGGGGTTGGAACCACTTGATGCCAAAACTGACTCCCAAACCAGATTCAACTGATGGTGAAAGCAAAAAAAAATAAATGGAATGATTATGTTTTGAATATCTATTTAGATAGAATAAGTGAGTTAATAACTAATTTAATGATAACTAACTATTATGATTTGCTTTGTGTTTTCGGTTTTCGTTATACTGAAGATTGTGCCTATCTTTTCTACCGTTGTTCTTTTAGTAAGGGTATATGGGAAGCAGTATTCAATTGGGTTGGAAAGAGATTTTCTACCGATGCCGTTGGTGGGAACCATTTTTCTTTTTTTGGTACTTTGTTCAATTATCAAAAAGGAGAGCGAACTAATCACTTGATATGACTGACAACAACATGGAATATTTTGAATCTTAGAAATCAAGTGGTCTTTAATGGAGTCATCCCGAATGCTTCTTCACTTCTGCATGATATTAAATCTTTTTCGTGGTTGTGGTTTAGTGGGCGTTTTGCTTGAAATTCTTGTATTCCATTTACGGATTGGTGCCAAGATCCTATGAGTTTTATTCTTAGCTCTTAATTTCTTGGGTGTATTTTGTAAGGGATTGAGAACCCCTTGTACTCCCTTATAATAATACTTCTTTGCTTATAAAAAAAAACTAATTTAATGAATTTAAAATGTGTCCTTAGGGCACATATTAGCATTTGCCTTAAAGGAAGGTGTTAGACCATGTTCAGCCAAGAATGGATACTAATGATAGGCGGAAATGGATTCCTCATGGGGCAGGATTGTTCTCGGTACAGTCTGCGTACTCGAGTTTGCTGGATATATTCTCGTTGGAAGCTCTCGAATCCAACACGGTGCGCGCTTTGAAGAAGCTTTGGATTACCAAAGTGCCGTCGAAAGCTAACATATTTGGGTGGCGGTTGTTGCTTGAGAAATTGCCTACTAGAGCTGCTTTGTTTGATAAAGGAATTATCACAAGCAATGTGGAGAAGTGTTGTGTGTTTTGTTCAAATGAAGTGGAAGACATACATCATGTTTTTTTCAATTGCAATTTGATTGCTCAAGTATGGGATTCCATTTTCAAATGGCCGGGATCTAATCTTCTTGTTAATGCCTCTGTTTCAGAACATTTTTTAACTTTTGGTGGTATCCTCAAAGGAAAGAAGACCAAGGGACTGCGGCATATTATTTGGTTGGGCAACTACTTGGTGTATTTGGCGATCTCGTAACAACATTTTGTTTAGAGGAGATAGTGCTAATGTTTCTTCTCTTTTTAATCAAAACTTGTATATTGCTTGGTTGTGGTTTATAGGTAGTTTAAGGGGTAATGTTGATTTTTCCTTCCTTGACTGGTGTAATAATCCTTTAGCATACTTTCATCGCATTTAAAGTGATTCTTTTCAAGTTGTAAGGGCCGAGTACCTCTTGTACTCCTTATAATTCAAGTTTTGTTTATAAAAATAAAATAAAAATAAAATTTAATCTTAAAAGTAGTGCATTAAATGCCTCGAAAATTTTAAAAATATATTTTCTACTTAAATTTTTTACTTTTGTTTCCATTTTTTCTTAATAATTATTTGGAGACACTGTTTAGCATGATCTAATTTAATATCACAACTACTTCTTTTAATACATGTGAAATTTTTAATAAAATCTTATGAAAAGAGTAATAAATTATTTTTTTTGGTAAGGAAAAGAGTAATAAATTAGAGGCTATACTTAAATCTCCAGGCTTAAATACAAGAAAAAAAAATTAAATCAATTAAATTTGATGTAATTTGTCTAGAATAAATATAATAGTAGCCTTTATTTAACAAACTTTTTTCGTACATTTATGACCTAGTAGCAACTAACTAATTAAGGTTCATTTGTGCAAATTGATGGGCAGAAACAAGATCAACCAAAACATAGGAAGATTACCAGTAAATCGAAAAATACTTACATAGACACAAGAGTTTTGATCACAAAATTTGATCACATTTACATAAAAATATATTTATTTAATTATTTTAAAAATTATATTGTTTAATTCTTTTCTTTCTATTTTTCTGCAATTTTATATGAGTTTGTGATGATCCTGATAGAGATAGCCATGTCATCAAATAAGGCAACGAGTTTGTTATAATTGCAAGGACATGTGAACAAAGATTGGAGGAAAATTACACATTAAGTAGTGAATAAGGCTTATATTGCGAAAGGAAGGCTTAGATAGGGGATATTTGAGAATGAATTCTCTCAATTGAAAAAAAAAATTTGAAGAATAAATGTGGAATATAGACGATTGAATCATAAATATAAAATAATATTTAAATTTAAGAGAAATTGAGAGAAGTTGGTTGATGGTTCAAATGTGAAAATTGAAGAATTTTTTGTGAGATGATCCATTCTTGAGATATTGAGTATTCAATTGGTGATTAATGACATCTTCTCCTGTTATTCTCTTCTTCTCTCTGTATTCAATTTCTCTATATCATTATTTGACATTAGTTATTATCTCAATTAGTGATCAAATCTTATAACCAAACTTTTGTGACCACGTTTCTCCGCTAAATAAGTCTACTTTCTACTGAATCACTGCATCATGTATGATGTGGAAAATATCACATGCAAAGATTCCTATAACAATTAGATAACTTTACTCAAAGTGAAAATTTCACGTGCCTAAGATAGTGTCACAACCTTAGCATACTTCATCTCTCCCACAATCATATTGTCCAAACTCCAAACTCAATCCTACTCCAATTTCATCTCTCCTAGTAGTATATAGTTTTGGGCTGAGTTGACTACTTGACAGTTGACACCACTTCTCTTTTCCATATTTAGAAAATTAGAATCCTTTGATTCTAGACATTAAAACCTTATAAAGTACAAAAACAATCAAAAGTGCACAATTTCACATTGATTTTAATGTTATAAAAAGTCTGCAGACATTTCTCATAGACAGAATTACAATGTTACTTTCTCTAACCATGGTTACAAGACAATAGCAAACAAACCATTCACATAAATAAAAACAAAAAACTAATTAGCCATATTTGTATAATTAAACAACTTAATTAAAGTGTCTATGATATAAGAATTTATGTATGAATTATTTCTACAATAAAAGATAAACTAAAGTGAAATTGTTTTTATATAAACAATTCCAAATAATTTATAAAAATAAATTAGAAATAACTATAAACATGCCATAACACATGTGTTTATGTAAGTAGATAAATTTAAATAATTCAAACAGTCATTAAGCACTAGAGTCAACTATCAAATTACCACAAAAGTTACACTCAAGAACATTAGATTTTTCACCATCTTTTGGAGGCAGAGGAGCCAAAGTGCCAGCACAATTCTCCTTATCACAAACAAACTTGGACAAGAAAATCACATGTGGCAGATCACTGTTATTCTCTCCATCATTCCAATTTGCTTCAATCTTACACCTATCACATGCACAAGTAAAACCATAATCCTCCATCAAGATCCTTTTCCTTGTTAAATAATCCTTCTTAATCCTAAAATAGCTTATGCAAATCTCACTTCCAACAGAAACATCCTTAATCAACCTAATAACAATATCAGTATTATGTTCATCACCAGGTTCACCATTTTCCACATAATCAAACCTGCATGCATTTGGAATACAATCATGGTTAAAAAAAGTGGCTTTATGGTAAATTACATAAGCCTTAATAGATCTTTGAGGACCCTTTGGTGAATAAGGTTCCATTAAGCAAAAAGAGTTTAATCTTTCTTTGGCAATGAGTTTTGCAGCTAATTCAGCTGATAAGTTGTTCATGTTTGGTGGACAAAAAGGTGAAATAAGAGAATGAAGAAACTTAGCATTATCAACTATAGAATAATGATCATTAGTATCACCATGAAGAGAAAGTATAATTTGAATAATTGAAGGGGTGTGAATAGCAAGATTGTAAGCAGCTACAATAAAACGAGCTTGGACTTGAAGTTCAAAGGGTTTTTCTAATAATGGTGAAGTGGGGTTTTGAAGATGAGAGAGTGTTTGACATGTCCAAGGTGAGTGAGAGGAATTGAGAGCAATGGAGAGACATTTTTGGCTGCAGAAATTGTAGTTTGAGCAAGAAGGACATGTAAATGTTTGTGAAGGTTGTAAGGTTCTGAAGCAGTGGTGACAGTAAGGGGAGGGTGTAGGAGAGAAGAGAGGTGAAGCAGAGTAGAGAAGGAGAGGGGATTCAGTGAGGATTATTTGGCCAGCTTTGAGATCTTGTGCTGCAATAAGGCCTCTACCTTTGTTAGGTATATTCTCTATTCTCAAGAGAGAGGTTGATGTTGGGGCAGCCATGGTTATTGTTTATGGATGAATTGTTTACACTTCACAAGTTTTAAGATTTGGTAATGTAATGTCCAAAGTGGGATGGCAAGTGGGATATGATTGAAGAGGGAGAATAGGCAAAGCATCCATAGATCTAATCATGCAAGAAAGAAAAGAGATTTAAATTAATATTTTATTATTAGGATAAATTATTATATTCATCAATTATTTGTTTATTTTTATAACATGTGGTGGTGGGTTCAAGATTCAAGTATGATAGTAAAATATTACGGCAGCATATTCATAAACAGAAATGATATTTTGACACATTTTTTCTTACATAATATATATATATATATATAGGTAGTTTGATAATATTTTTTCACTTTATCTTTATCTTTATCTTTTTCCTTTGTTTCTCTCTCCCGTATATGTATAGAAAATACTATGTGTGAGTTTACCAAAAAAAAAAAAAAGAGGGAGTATGTGCCAAAACATCATTCCTCATTCATAAATTAGTTTTCTATTTAAGGGTGATGTGGGTTGAATCTTGAACCGAGTTGGATGTTAAACGACGACTAATGTTGTTCAAGTATGATAAAGTTTTTTGATGGTGGTGTTTGCACATGCGAACACCCAGACACACTCAAGTAAGTGAGAGATACTTAGAATAATATGTATCTTTTTGTGAGTTTTGAAATCCTAATATATAATAGGGTTAATAGGCTTTTACTCCCTGCAAAGTAGGCAAGTTTTGCGTTACCCCCTGTAATTTTTTTTTTGAAATTACCCCTGCTAAATTTATTTTTTTGATTTAGCCCCCTTTTGCTGACGTGGCAGGCAAAAAGTCAACAGCAAAGTTCACAACCACATCAGCAAAAAGGAAGAGGGGGGGGGGGGGGGGGGGGGGGTAAATAAAATAAATAAATTTTGCAAGGGGATAATCTAAAAAAAAATTACATGGGGGTAACGTAAAACTCGTCTACTTTGCAGGGGATAAAAATCTATTAACCCTATATAATATATAGCTCAAACGATGAATCAGAAGATTTTTTATTTAGATCGTTGAGAGATTCTCGCCGTGATTGATGGATCACCTTCTATATTGCATCATATGGGAATGATTATCTCCCCTCCCTCCATGTTTCTCTTCTTCCCCTGAAAATTTCATTTTTGCCCTTGCGTAAAAACTTCATAACACGTTTTTCAAAACTTTTTTGCTATTAAAATAATATTTGAACTAGGAAAACTTAAAAAAAAAACGTTCTGGAATTTTTACTTAAGGAGAGAAATGGAATTTATGGGGGGAGACATTGTTTACGAAAGATGATGAATTTTGAGTGTCAAACCCCATTTTGGATGGTCCTTGGCCCAACCAATAGTTTGGGGAAGTGTCCCCTATGATCTATGGTGGATTAGTGCATGAAATTTGTTCAAAACTTTAATGACGTCCGACATTATCAATTTTTAATAAAATTAACTTTAGAGTCCTACGCGTCATTACAAATGAGACATGAATTATTTGGTGATGTTGATTCAGAAAAAGACAAAAAAATCAATATAAGTTGATTTTTTGTGAAACTAATTTTTATTTCTTCTTATTTTTTATCGATTGCCCTTGAGTCATCGTCTCAATCGTGAGAACAAATATACTTTTTTTACTTACAAAAAACAGCATCACTTGTTGTCATAGTTTGAACAACTTTTTTATATAATATAATCTAAACAATTTTGAGCATCACTCTAGGAGCTGTTTTGTATTAATAAGCTAAAAAACTAACTACTACTTTGCATTACTATTTTCCCCCTTTTTTTTAATTCTTTTTGAAATTATAATGTTATTTAATTTTTATTCAATGCACTGGTACATGGATACAAATTAAATAAATTACTTAATCCAATTTTTTTTTATAAATAAATTGCAAATAAACTATTTATTATATAGATTGATTCAAATAATAATAGACTTAGATTTTTTAAACAAATAGTCACATGTTCATTATGATCCTTGCCTATATATCTATAGAGTAGTGCTAACCAGTGCGAATGACTAACTTGCGAAAATTCATGAATGAGTATTCTACACTAGCAACAACAACAATTCTTAATAGAAAAATATATCTCCACCCAGTGGCGGAACTAGGGGTGGGCTGAGATGGGCCACGGCCCACCCCCACCTCAAAAATATTTTTTTTTTATATGTAGAGTATTAATTTAAATGTATTATTAATTATTTTAAGTCATTTAGTATACATATTTGTACAAATATTAATCTAAATATTAATTTAGAGTTTATTATTGGTCATTATAAGTAGCTCGGTACACATAGTAGTTCAAGTATTAGTGTAAATATTAGTTAAAACTAGCAATTGAACTAACATATATAAATATGAAATGAAATAAAAAAATATGTTTAATTAATATTTAATTTTTTAAGTCCCGTATTTTCACATTTGTTGTAATTTTAGGCTTATCTCAATGTTTTTTTTTCTTTTTTGCTGTAAAAATAGCGAATTTTAATGCCAAAAATATTTGAATTTTGAGTTAAATTTGATATTTCATCTTTATATTCAATGTTTGAGACAATAAATGATCTTAATGGCCAAAAATCACAATTTTTAGAGTAAAAATATAGATTGTTGGTACCAAAATTGCAACATATGAAAATAGAAGGACAAAAAAATTCAATTTGAAAATAGATTGACTATTTTTCGGCCCACCCACTATAGTTTTTCTGGTTCCGCCACTGTCCACCGATAAGGCAAATAGATCTCTACCGTTACACTAGACCGCTGATGGTTTTGTTCTTTCAACAAATAAATTACTACTCCTATAATCTAAACATATTTCCAGTAACAAGAAGCCGACTATATATTGATTCTTCATCGCCAACTCCGGCCACTAGCAAAATTCAACCTCATAGCGATATTGAAACATAACCGCAAATTAGAATTGAAGAGGTGAGTCCGGCGGTGATGGTGAATCCGCAATATGAAGTAAAACCCAAAAATCAGAGTTGGGTTCATAGTTCACTTTCCGATTATGACGTCGACCACAAGTCGATTCCGGTGGAGCAGTCGTGCGAATATATTTGGACTATGAAAGGAGTTAACTGTATATGCCAAATTCAGTACAACTCCATTTTACTTGAAGTGATGACTTGAGATACTATGAAATCCCATTCGTGAATTTTCGCGTGGTTTTGGTTCACACCATAAAGTATTTTCCATATCTATAAAGGAGAGCAGATCCTCCCGTCTGAATTCCACGGGAGGGAGTAAATTTTGAATCCTAGCCATTGATTCATATTTTAATTAAATATTTATCTTGCTACAGTAACAAATATATGGTCAAGATTAAGTGAAACTGCACGGGAGAGAAACCACTCTCATCTATAAAGGGTAAAATAATTGCTTTAAATTGGATTAGTTACTTTTTACTTTTAAAATAAAACAATTCAAATTAAACTAAGTCGCACTTTATTTTTATATTTGAAATTGATAATTTTTTATCTTAAAATCGATTCAAATGGAATGTAAAATACATAACCCTCTTTTGTACCGAAAAAAAGAAAGTAAAATACACGTATTTGAATTCTCTAACGTGATTAAGGTATAAATTTAGAAATAAGATTTATTATTTTAATAAACTCGTGATTTGTTATGATGTACCATCATAACTCAAGTGATAAAAAATGTTGGAATTGTTAAGTTGAACGTCATAACAGAAATTCGAACTCTGGCTTCTCTAGTTATATATAAATTTTCAATTATTATTGTTATTTCATCTATCTATTAAAAATAATGAAAGAAAGAGGAAGCTTATATTTGTTTCCACTTTAATTTATTTATTACAGTACGCCGTCGTTTCAATAAAGAAGCATATCCAAAATTTGTGAAGTGGCACAAAAAGAGTGGGGAAGGGAGCTAGATAGATTTCATTCACAACCTTATCCTCTCTACCACTCACACTATTGTGTTTCTTTCTTTTTTTTTTCCACTGCTCAAAATGAAACACCTTTTGCCACCTATGCAGTAATCCTCACTAATCCATCAACACCTTCCTCATATCATATCATCATGACCACTACAACTCCTCCCACACTTCTCAATCCACAATTTCTTCACAAGGTTCCTTCTCTATCTCTTTTCTCTATTCAACTTCTTAACATGTTTTTTTATTGCCAATTATTTTACCAATTTTAAGATTTGGGTTTTATTTCTGCCTTAATTTTAAGCATAGCAAAATATCACCAACTTAGGATAGTACAACATATACTAAAAAATTACTATGCTTTTAAATGTTCAATTATATTTATATATGTCTTATTTTTATTTTATTTTTATCTATGATTCTCATTGCTATATATATTATTGCCTGCAGCATATTAGTCACAACAATATTTATTTGAGTGGAAATTTAAAGTCTAAGATATCTATTCATACATCATCACAATTTCACTTCTCTCACATTGTACCTATACATGCAACCTTAAAGGGTCCAAAGGGATTTGGACCTTCTCCAAAGAAAAGGAACAAGACAAAGAACTTCAATAAGAACAAGACAAAGAACCTCAAAAAGAACAAAAAACAAGAAGATGTTGATGATGATGATGAAGAAGTTGAAGTTGAAGAAGAAGATAGAAGAGAGCAAGGAATCATTCCTGAAATAGTGACAAACAGAATGATAGGTAGAATGGCATTTTCTGTAGGGATACCCTTAGCTATTGGCCTTTTGTTCTTCCCATTCTTTTACTATCTTAAAGTTGTTCTGAAAATTGATGTACCAACTTGGGTTCCTTTCATTGTGTCTTTCTTCTTTTTTGGATCAGCTTTGTTAGGAGTGAGTTATGGGATTGTTTCTGCTAGTTGGGATCCATTAAGGGAAGGGTCACTTTTGGGCTGGACTGAGGCCCAGAAGAATTGGCCTGTTTTTTGGCAATCACTTAGAAGTGATTCTAGGAAGGATTAGCCCTTTTTTGTTTCCTATATATTATTCATGCCTTGGTATACTTAATTATATATTAGTTAAGATAATCTATTTGTAGAAGGAATCAAATTATTTTCATGTATTTCTCCACTATTTTAGATCATGATGTTGTTGCCTTTTTTGACAAAAAATTGACTATTGCATTTCATTAAAAATAATGTTGTTAATTTGACATTTAGTGAGGCTACTCTAGCATGATAAGAAGCAACTTTATTGGCTTGTATTCTTGAGTAAAAAAAAAACACATGACTAAGGATTCAAAGAGTCAAGATTCACATTATCAAATAAAAGAGTCCAAATATATATTGTGGGCTATAGATGAAATTCAATTGCAATCCAAACAGACAATTACTTTTGCCGCCTTACGGATTACTCGTGCGCCCTACATGTTTCTCATTTTACTCTTCCGCTACTTAAATAGCGGACGTTGTAAAAATGAGAAATTTTGAAAAATGTCGTCCGCTAATTAAGTTGCAGACGTTATAATTGTAGGGTGTTTTTAGGAGTGTCCACTACTTAAGTAGCGGACAAAGATGTTTTGGTAAAATTGTAGGGCGCGCGAGAAAAAGCGTAGGGTGGCAAAAGTAAATGTCATCCAAACACAACAAGGAAAGTTAGCCAAACTAGCTAGAATATGGGTTGCATTGTTGCCTTTACGGCCCACATGCACAAACCTAACATAAATAAATTTGTTTAAAAGAGATTTACAAAGAATCACATAATGCAACTCAATGATTATGTCTTTAAGGGTCCGTTTAATTTGCAAAATAGCAAGTAATGGACAAACAGTACATGACAGAACAAGATAGTATAGAACTGGACAAAACTATACTGGAGAGAGATAGAGAGATAATATTTTTTATATTCGAAAATAAAATGGATATTTTTGTATTGTTTATAGTTGTATTGTGGACAAAAGGTTGTCCCGTAGTTTAGTGGGGGACAAAAAGTCTTGTTTTTGTCTTGTCCCTTACTACCTCTTTTGTCCAATCCCATAACCCATTTATGAATCAAACAATATAAAATAAAAGTTGTCCAGTCCTCTGTTTTTTAGCAGATTAAACGCACCATAAGGTTTTGGTTGCGAGTTTCAAGGGTAGGAGAGATGGCGAGTTTCAAGGGTAGGAGAGAGAAGGATTTTGAGAGGAGTAAGGCAGTAGAGCTAAAATAGAAAGAATTTTTTTATATATATATTTTTTGATAAAATATTTTTGTAGAGAATGATGAATGAGTACTTATGATTAGTATATTTTTAATTTTACTTATGATTGATATATTTTAATTTTAAAAATATGATAACGTAAATTGAATTTGAAGAATTCATATAAACCTCCTCCAATGCAACTTTTGAGTTCCTTCATATTATGAAGAAAAATAAATCCCCCAAAGTCCCCTAGTCTTTTCAATTGCTACTTTCTTTTTTCTTTGACACCCTTCCTCATTTCACCTCTAAACTCATAAATAAAGTCTAAACTAACAATGAATAATGAAGTGAAGGGCTCACAAATCAACCATGACTTCAGCAACAAAGGGGTCATTAATTTTACTTATATTATTATGTGTACTTTTTTTAACACCACTTATAATTATTGTTCATATCATATCATTATCCTACAACTTAAAAGAAGTTTTTTAAAGACCAATTTATTATAAACGTAAAACTTAACTTCTATCAGTCGTTAGTTGGTTCAGTGGTGATTGACGCTGAACTTGGTAGGAATGATCACGGTTCGATCCCCCGCAATTGCAATCGGGAAGGGGCTGAAACCACTTGATGCTAGAACTGACCTCCGAACCAGATTCAACCGGTGGTGAAAGCCAAAAAAATAAAATTAGCGTTAAAGCGAGGTTTTATTAATAATGTATGAACATTTGTTATAAGATTTACATAATAGCAAGCAATTACTAAAAAAAATAGTGATAGAATTAGGATATTTTCTTAATGACAAATTATATTAATAATGGATAGAATTACAAGTAATACTCAATCTAAATTATAAAAAATAGTATAAGTGGTGCTATACTCACTCCAATGCAAAAAGCAAAAAAAAAAAAACACGACTAAAATAAACTATATCTAATCAAAAGTTATCCCCGCAACTGCGATTGAAATGGGCTGCAACAATGGCAGAATTATCAGATTATACGGACCAGTGGACCGAATATTAGCGGTGGAAAAGAATAAATTATTTTGGTTTTTGAAAATTTAAAATCCGAAAACCACCCTTAACTAAACTTCAATGATTTTTTTTTATATCTTCGATGAAAATTTTATGCCTAGAGTTTATCAGAAATTGCTATGCCTAGGTACAAATACTATAATAATTTTTTTAACTAAAATATTATTATTATTTTTACTGAAAAAAGAAACACATTTTTTAATATTTTTTTAAAGTTTTTTGGACAGGCCCAAAAGAAGAAATCTGTATGACTCATTCGCCCCGCATTGAGCCCAACAACATTATAAGAGTGAATAAACCCTAACTCCATTTCGCCCCCTAACCCTACCTAACTCCATTTCTGCCACCAGCCTCAGGTACCTCTCTTTCTCTCTCACCTTCTCCTTACACGTTCTTGTGCTTTTCTTAGATCTCAGCTTATCCACTATTTTCACTGTTAATGATTTATTGATTGATATTTGAAGGTAAGCAGCAATGGTGAAGCATAACAATGTTATCCCAAACGAACATTTTCGTAAACATTGGCAAAACTATGTCAAGACTTGGTTCAATCAACCAGCAAGGAAGACAAGAAGACGCTTAGGTAATTTTCTCTATAATTTTAACTAATTATTGTTTTCTGTCTTTCAATTTTATAGATTAATTGAAAATTGAAATAAAAATGTTAGTACTAGTAGATTAGATTAGTATTGATGTTTACTCTATTTTGTGATTAGATTAGTATTGATTATTACTCTATTTTGTTTGATTCATCAGCTCGTCAAAAAAAGGCTGTTAAGATTTTCCCTAGGCCTACTGCTGGACCTCTTAGGCCCATTGTTCATGGACAGACTCAGAAATACAACATGAAACTTAGGGCTGGTAAAGGATTTTCTCTTGAGGAGTTGAAGGTAAAATGGCTATGTCATTTTTATTAGGTATCAATATGTGTTTCAATTTTGTACCTGTCTGATTCACTTGTTTGACATAAGATCCTTTGTATACATTAATGATAATGATATTTTCGCGGGTATAGTTTAGTGGTAAAAGTGCGAAAAAAACTTTATTTGTTAGATTTATAGGAAACTTGGGGAGTATTAAGTATGAAACTTAGGGCTATATCTGGTATTATCCATGATGAATTTGATTGCCCTTCACTGAACACAGTCACACACTAGTTATTTCAAAGACGGTTCAAGATTTTCGAATATTATCTTTTGTGACCTGTTTCATATTCAATTATGTCTAATTGATAGCTTAGGTTTTAGACCTTGGAAGTTGGAGTGAATATAGCGGGCATTGAATAAAACTATGTATTCTAACTTTGATGATGTTCTGTTTTTACTTTATAATTTTGATTCTTAATTTTTATTGTATTTTATATTTTATGTTGTAGGCTGCTGGCATTCCCAAAAAGGTTGCACCAACTATTGGCATTTCTGTTGATCATCGCAGAAAGAACAGATCCTTGGAGGGTCTGCAAGCCAACGTGCAGAGGCTGAAAACATACAAGGCCAAGTTGGTTGTCTTCCCAAGACGTGCACGCAAGGTCAAGGTAATGCAAATTGCAGTTGCATTCTCTTGTTAATGTTCTTTTTTTTTCAAATTTCAGTACCAGCATTGTTGAGATATGAGAAATAAAGAGATATGTATGTTATTCTAATTACTCTTTTGTACTTGCAGGCTGGTGACTCTACTCCTGAGGAACTTGCAAATGCTACACAGGTTCAAGGATCATACTTGCCTATCGTGAGGGAGAAACCAACCGTAGAACTTGTTAAGGTTACAGATGAAATGAAGGCATTTAAAGCTTACTACAAGCTTCGCCTTGAACGAACAAACAAACGCCATTTGGGTGCCAGATTGAAGAGGGCTGCTGAGGCAGAGAAGGAAGAAAAGAAGTGAAAACTTAATGTTGTCTCAGTTTTTTATCCATCCTTATGATAGTTATTCCAAGACAATTTTGGCTTTATATTTGTTTTATTAAGAAATTGTTTAGTCTAAAACTTTTCACAGCCATGGCTGACGGCTGTTGTTATTTTGTCAACTTTTGTTAATTCAGGTTGTTTGGTTTAATTAGCACTCTGGTCTGATTAGTATATCTTTTATCTTTGAAGCGATACCATGTTTTTTTTGCTAAAAAAATATCTAGGTAAGGTTGGTATAATCAGTACTCCCTCTGATTTTTTAGTTAATTACAAAAGAGAGCTTCTGCCTAGGACTCTGGTTTTAAACATAAGCAAAAAACACTTTTAATGAACATAAAGAGAGCTTCTTAAACCATATAATTTTTAATTATGTTCATTTAATCTCTCTCTTTGGTTCTGTCATTCCACTGTCATGACCTTTTACTACCATCCACTTGTTGCCATTTCTATTTTCATATATGTCCATATTCAGTTTCCCATCAATTTCTTTTCTTTCTTTTTCCGCGGGTGTGAAAATTTTTAAATTTTGGATTTATGATAGCAAGTTTATGAACTCTGTTGAAACAAACAACACTGGATCCAAAAGAAAATTGAACAAATCTGATGAAAGCCCTTTGAACAGGAGAGGAAAAGGAGAATTAAAGAATTTGAATTAACACACTTTGACATCAGATTGAAGAATGATAGAATATTTGCTTTCATCAATATGTTAACAGAGTATAGATACAGATTCGTTGGTATATTTAGAAGAAATGGAGATCCACAATCTTAGCCTATAATGGAGGAGATGAGAAAGAGAAAGTTCAGCCTATTAAGCAGATATTAATTACAAAATATTCAACATTTATTGTTACCCCTCTATTAAAAATCAGACGGACCTTACTTCTTCATAGTTTTCTGAATTTTCATTGCAAACAAGGTGGTGGTGGTGATGTGAGGCGGAGGTGGAGAGAGAGAACGAAAAGAGGAAGAAAGAGAATGCATAAGGTGTTGGTGGTGTATCATAACATCTTTGGAACCTCACAATCAGACGCTTAATAATACTCACCCATGAAAAAAAAATTGCATTTCAGATTTATGGAATAATTATAGACTCCTTCAAGTCACAATTATAGGCAAAATTGTATTTTTAAGATTCATGGTAGTTAGCCGGTTACAACTAAATTGCTTAGTAGTTACTTGACATAATCATTTGATGATTTTTGGCCTGAATCCAACCGAACCCGACCGATGCTCACCCCTATCTGTAAATCAATATAATTTTGATTTTCGTATTATTCTATTCTCTCAACCTCTCTCACTCTCTTAACTCCATAACCAATATTATCCCTCAAAGAATCATTCTTGCAAGAAGAATTCACCACCGGAGATGAGCATATGATGAGGAAGAGGAGAAAACATGTTTCCTTTCCTTCTCTTGTTAAATGAAACGAGGCAAACTAATCCATTTTACATCATCTTTTAGAAGAAGTTTCAACGTAAAAGGAGAAACATCAAGAAAATTGCAATTAAATTCAAAGAAGAGTGTTTGAGATTTACTTAGCAGGTCAGCATATCGATTAGCCTCGCGATACACATGAAAGAATGAGCCGGAATTAACCATATCAACCACGACCAAAGAATCCATTTTAAAACTAACGTTTCTGATATTCAACTGACTTCCTATATATATATTTCTATACAAAGGGCCCGTAGTTCCGCCCACACAACCGAGCCTGATCCAAGTCTATTATAGAAGCCACAAATGAATTTACCATACGAAGGGTCCATGTTTTCTTTCCTTTTCATATTTGTTTTTATTATTAAATAAATATTGATTTTCCAGTTTTAATTAAATCTAAGCCCTTGATTTTTTTTTTTTTGAGCAAACAAATCCATGAGGGAATGTTTATTTGTGTGAGGACTGAAGATTGCCATGTTTGAAAAGGCAACAAGGATACATAGCATGAAGAACGCTTAGAAACTCTTGCCAATACACCACCAAAAAAAAAAGAGAAACTCTTGCCAATATCTTTAATTTTGGAATTTTTTGCACGCTGTCTGTTGGAGACATTGGATATAACTTGAAATGACTTCATCAAAACAGTTATATTAATATATCTAAAACACTACTATAATAACGGGTTCATCAAAACAATTATATATGCAAAACACTACTATAATTTATCATAGTAATAAGCATCACAAACAAGGTCAATGAGAATGTTAATTTGGCAACACGGTAAGACCTTTGGCCAATATTTCGTTCCCGTCTGAAATACATATATCGGGAAGATCACAGAATTTCACAAAACAAACAATGGAGAGTGATATAGACATATGAAGCTATTTTCACCATATCCAACAGCATCAACGTCAAACAGGATTCAGACGAGCTTGCACGATACTGATGGTCCTGAAAGCTTACAATATTGTACAGCACTGGTTGGTTTTTTTCGCCTGTTTGTAGAACATCTGTTTCAAACGCCAGAATCATATTCGTGTCAGCTCAGCAAAGTTGGAAAGAAATTTCAATTAATAGTAGTAAACTGAGAACTTCTCATCACGAGGTGAAGCCCACTATGGCATTCAGAATAAACCATATTTCTTTATACAATAAATAGAATCATTAACGATTTAGCAACCAAAACAATAATTAAACACCAAAATAAATATTGAAAAGAAGTAGTTTGAAATCATTAGACGCATAAATAATGACAGACAACCTTATAATCTAACCAAAAGCAATACAATCAAGGACCAGATAAAGAACCTAAAGAATTTCAACGGTATTAAGAATGTGCACTAGGCACTTGTGTGGTTGGCTGCTTGCTATTGATTTCACTCAGAAAAAGTATGTGTTGGCGCGTTGCAGCTGCAGAATCAAGAGTGACGCTGAAGGAGCAATATGCTCAACTGAAGAAATCATTCGGTAAAATTGAGCTACCTGATAATCAATGAAGGTGACATTGCCTAGTCCCTTGCAGCATGCATTTTGAGATACATTTCAGGCAGGTGGTATTGAAAGGTTTCTAGAGTCTATTGGTAATAAATGGGAAGGGGCCCAATAAGACTCTAATGTTTGGGTTATGGTGATATATAATCAGAGGTAATATATAATTAGCAGCTTATATGAAAACAAATTCTGGTGTAGATAGATTCAGAAAGATAGATAGCACAAAGTCTATAAGAAAAATGAAAGAACTCATAAATTTGCAACCCACATGTCCTTTAATATGATTTATTTCCTGTCATCGCGTAATCACTTAAATAAAAGCATCACCAAAAATCTAGCCAACAATAACATTAATAACAGGAACGAAATGCAATATTCATTATACATGCTTAATGAATACCATAACCACATACACCAAAGCTTTAGTAATGAAAAACAAGAAGAGTTCGAGAAATAACAAATATATGAATGTATGTAACCACACATGAGTTCATGGGACAATCCCAGAGGGAAGAGTTGTAAAACAGGAGCTGTATTACTTACCTGCGAAGCTGCACTAAGATCAGAACTCTTCTCAACTAAACTGTCCAGCTTCTCCCCTCGAGCAAGCACACTATCAATGGTTTTGTGCTGTTTACAACAGAAAATCGTCATATAGTGAGAGAAAATAATAAAAGTCGGTCATGGATAAACACTACATTGTTTGTGTCTGATGGTTCTTAGAAATCTTAAATCTACAAACCAGAAAAACATGCAGAGAACCAAAACTAGACAATATAGTGAGGAGAAATGAAAAAAGCCCACACACCCAAATAAAATTACTAAATTAAGATTAACAAAGTTTGCTTAACATGACCAAGTAAATGAACATTAATAAGAAACACATAAAATAATAATAATAACAACAACAACAACAGCAACTGGATGATTGCTAACCAGCTGACAGACATCATTAAAATCTATGACATGTCAGCATCACAATGCAAAGAAAGTATAAATTTGCAATAGTACATTATATTTGCCTCTACTATAGTGATGCTTGGCTTGCATGACATTGGTATTTTCATCTAAAGCTATATTTATTTGGAAACCTATGCCAAGTCTCACACACATCAAAAACTTCCTTTAGAAATACGAAGCATTTCATTGTTAAGTTAAAAATTGAATAGCTACACGACCAAAAGTCTAACTAAAGAGAAGTAAATTTAGAAGACGGAAGATACAGGAAAGCGATGTGCTACTTTGTAATATAGAGGCATGCGTGCTTAATACTTACAAGGATGATTTTTGTTTCATCCAACTCCCTCTGGATTTTCAACAACTTGTCAGCCTCTGCAGGGTCCTGAAATTTGACGGCAACATAAAAATGGGGTCTGAGTCAAAAACCAGCATATGAAAGGTTGGCAGAAAGAAAACAAAAACTTCTTCGACACAATTATAAATGTTATACACTTTTTTAATAAAAATAACTGAAGCCAATATAATGAAGAAGAGGCAATTGCATGCCTGGAATTTCACGAGAGCTTCATCCAAATAGGGCCATGTCTGAGTACTACTGTCTGCCTGAATGCTTCTCCAAGATTCGCCAAAACTTTTTTGATATTCATCCAGCACCTGCAAGACATCATATTTTATTACCATCTACTAAAACAATATTCCACCTGATGTAACTAACATCTATTCTTACTCGCCACCCAAAAATATGGAAATTAAAATCTAAAACCATGATTAAATGGAAAACAAAGACAGCAAGTCTCAAGATCTCCATAAATTAAATATCAATAAGACATTATTTTAGGATCTTAATCCTCATATCAAAATATCATGTTGGACCAACCAAAACAAGCGGAGCCAGATGGGTCCACTTAAAGTATCCTCAGTAATACCAGAGACATAAATTGTAAAAAATTAACTAAACCGTCTGGCCATATCTCATAATATAGATATTTGTTGAGATATTTTACGACGTGAAGTACAACAAAGTACGCCATGATGAGATATGATTGGATGCATTTTATATCGTCAATGTATAAATTATCTTCCAAAAAATCTCACCAAAAACAAAATGGGCCAACCACTAGCGCAAAAATATAATCGAACTCCTAAATGTGAAATGCCTCTAACCGAAAGATTCCATTCACAATTTACCGACAAAGCAAGTAACCAACAAATGACATCAATGTAATTAATAGTCAGCACCGAGATAACAGAAAGATTCCAGTCTTATAACCGTAACCTAATCACAAAGGAAGCAACAAAATACATAACACAAGCTTCAAATGATAACAACAACAACATTGACCCTAAATACCCTGCTCTCACTCTCACCTGATTGAGAAGAGAAAACGCACTCCGAACTGGATAGTGATCATCCATAAATCCCACTGCACAAAGGCCATTTCTATTGTAAGCATGCACCTTGTACTCTGCAAAGGAAACAACAAAAGTAAAGAGATTTTCAAACATTCACAATTTTGATAACCATCCATCAAATCAATAATAAAAATGTTAATTATAACGGTTAAAAATTAAAATACATGTGATTATTATTAACGATGAACCCGATCCAGATAGATCAACGAGAAATGAAAATCGAAAAAATAGACAATTCAAATTGTGAAAGCGATAATTAGTTGGGATATGAAACCCTAAGATAGCGAAATTGAAAGAATAATATGGAATGAATTGATTAAACCTTCGTGCTGAACGGATTGACGCTGGCCTTGAGGGGTACGATTAGCTACGGTACGACCTACGAAAACGATGAACTCTCTGACGCTATGGCGTTGAAAGTAACCAAAGTGACTCACATCTGAAGCGTTTGCAAGAAAAACGGATTCAGAACCGTCACCGGTGGATTTAAGCACCAAAAGAGCCGTGATCTTCATCTTCTTCTTCTTTTTTCTGTTTGTTTCTGGAAAGTATTTCGCGGCTTTGTTTTTTTGTTCTTTGTGTTTTGATTCGCACGCAGTCGGTGTGTTGAAGGGGTGAATGGTAAATGACGTAGAGAGTTTTATCTGATGCGGTAGCGTGTGTGTGTGCTCGAATGCTGAAACTGCGGAGCTGGAACCAATGCGGGTCTGTTGTATTTGCAAGATGTTTTCTCCACGTGGGAAAAAAGTGCAGCCGGTGTACCGCTAAAAAATTTACTACTCCATCGGGAGGTAGCTCCGATCTGCTCCATCTGTTTCAAAATATAAATAAAAGTTGGTCAATAAAAGTGAATTTATTTTCACTCATTTTTGCTTATCCCATTTTGAGACATAGGGATTATTTTATAAGAATATTTGGACAAAATACATTATTTATATGTTTTGTTTTAACCGTATTTTTTTTAAAGTATATCTATATCTATATCTAAACTAATCTATATTACTCCCTCTAGAGGTGTCAAAATGGGTCGGCCCAAATCGGCTGGTCCGAATAGCCCGATTTTTTTCGACCTTGGGCCTTAAAATTCTAGCCCAAATTAGTATCCGAGCTTTTTAGCCCGGCCTGATAAAGTCCGCAAAAAATATGGGCCAACCCGAATGGGTTGCGGGCCGCCGCAAGCCCGAATAAATTATAATAATAAAAAAAAAAGAGTAAATAAGGAATGATGTTTATAACATTTTTACTTGGGCCACCAATCTAAAAGTCCACACAAACATAATAAGTTAACAACACGGTAGCAACACAACACACTTTCTGATTCCAACAAACGCGCACTTAAGAGAATAAATATGCACTAGTAACGCAAATTAAATACATGCATTAGTACGCAAATTATATACATAAGTAAATGAAAATAAGGTAAATTTACGGTGCTATCGTGAAAATAGATAACTTTGCAATTGTTTATGCTATGGGACTAGTATGTTAGCCCGTGCCGTGCACGGGATTATTTTCTTTTTTAATATTATTTATATGTTTATTTTGATAAATTATTTGATTATTTTGGTTTAAAATTCTAAGGTAAAATTGAGCATGATATAGATTTAACGATGTTACAGAATAAAGCGAGATTAAAAGTATTACTTCGCTTCCCATTTTACACTATTATGAGATAGATTTTTTATCTCATCTTAATCTCAAGTGATCATATAAATATAAAATAAGTATAAACTTCATTCTCGAAGGAAAATATGCTTTTATTTTTTATGGCCTTAAGATTTTTTGGGATTGTACCCATAAAATTAAAATATACCATGATTTTATTTTTATTTTTTTTATCCCGTGCCGATTCTTTATAGAAAATTTACATTAGATTCATTGTCAAACACATGATAATTTTTTTTTTTCAATAATATTTATTTCCATATGTTATTTTTCTTTTGAAGGTTGCTTATGTCTTTTTTTCATTTTATATTATTTAGAAGGTTATCTACGTTTTTTCAATTGTCTATGAGATTGATTTCTTTTAAAAGTGAAAATAACTTATCGTGTCATTAAAATAAATAAATAAGCTATAAATATAAAACCACGGTCGTGAATTATTTCTCAACGTAATTACTCGTAAACTATAACTAGCTTAAATAACTTTACATTATTCAAACAAATTTTAACATATTTGTAATTAATTAATGTTGTGATCTCTTTCTAATTTGTTGCATAACAAGTATTTGGATTTATCAAAGTTATTGGGCACTTAAGTTTTTTCTTTTTTCATTACCCTTCATCTTTTGCTTAATTCTTTTAAAAAAAAAACGGCCTCGCCCGAAAGCCCGAGAGACCGTACTGGGCCGGGCTCGGGCCTTGATTCGGTAGCCCATTTATACCCGGACTTTTTAGCCCGGACCGACGAAGCCACAATGGGCCGGCCCAAAACAGATCGGGCCGCCCATTTTGACAGCTCTAACTCTCTCCGTCCCTATTTATAAGAGCTAGTTTGACAAAACACGAGTATTAAGAAAGTGAGTTTTAGTATTAAATTGATTGACAAATTATATTGATTTTACATGTTTACCCTTACAATTAATTGTAGTGCTTTATATCAAACAAAAGAGAATTTAATGCTATTAAAAAAACTATGCAAAGTAAATAAGGGTAAGTTTGGAAAAATAATAATTAATGGGTCATTGATGTATGGATTTTTTATTATTATCACATCTGCCCTTCGCTCTATTCAATTTTTTTTTAACACAGACTAAACTATTTGTATATTTTGAAAAATAACTTCCACACAAAAGTTGGTTTTCAGTTTTTTTTTTAGTATTCATGCATATTTTTTTTTATTAGTATTCATGCATATTTGAATAGAAACTATTAGTGTTATTTTATAAGCAAAATTACATGTTTGGTCTTTATCTTATATTTTTTTGTAACATTTTGGTCCTTTATCTTTTATTTGTAACACTTTAGTCATTTATCTTATATATTTGTAACACTTTGGTCTTTATCTTTTATATGTAACACTTTAGTCCTTTATCTTTTATAACATTCACATATAAACTTTTTTTCCATATTTGTTTTACTAAAAAATGCTGAATTTTATTTGTTAAGATACTTTTTTGTTAAAATTAAATAAAAATCATAATTTTGATGAATATGTTCATCACCTTCATTAATTCTTTCATATCTTCATGTTATTTAAAGGACCAAAGTGTTACAAATAAAAGATAAATGATCAGAGTGTAACAAAAAGATAAGATAAAAGATCAAAATGTTATAAATGAAAGATAAAGGACCAAAGTGTTATAAAAAATAAGATAAATGACCAAAAGTGTAATTTTCCCTATTTTATATGTTAAATTTAATGGTTGAGACGAGGGTTTTCAGATGACAATAATTGTCTAAATATATATTTTATTCAATAAATTTATTTATTTTTATTTATATTTAAAATTTGAGAGAGTATTGTCTTTATTAACACATGTTAAAAAACCAAAATATAAGTATTCTTTTGAAATTTATATAATTAATTTGTGAAAAGTTTTAAAAATGAATTAAATAAATGAATTAGTAATGGATTGTTTTGTAATATATGGAGGCATACATTTTAGGATTCATAAGACAATATGATTACGAGATTAAACTTCATCTTAATTTGGATTAGAGTTAGACACAATCCTTCAACAAAATGGCCCAAAACATGAGGTTCCATATAGAGAGAAAAAAGAACATGTTTGCACCTTTCATAAGATCACTTAATTATTAGTATCTGATAAGATGTGGTATTATATATTTCGTTTTAGTTTATTAATTAATTAATGTATATTTATGTTTGTTTTTTAAATTTCTAAAACTAGCTAGGCAACAAAGTGAGCACTCAAATTAAGCTTATAGAAAAGCAAGCATACCATGGGCTCAAAAAAATTAAGCTATTAATTTAAGCTATTCATCATATCTAATAATCTAATCGATCAAGAAAGTCTTCTCTATACAAAGAAAGGAACGTTAATGCATATTATTTTTTATGTGGATCTCAGTGGAGGTGCAAGGAAAGTGCAAAACTGTAGTGAAGTTCTTTTTTAATTTTTTTTATAAATAATAAATAAATTCAAGTAGTCGGCATTTTTTTTTAAAAAGTTTGCTTTTTAATGTGGGTCAATCATATGCTGCATGAGTGTGGATGTCAAACATCTAACTAAAAAATGTTTTTCTTTTTCAAAATTAAACTAATGTAACAGTACAACACTATAACTTTATGTAGGGAAATACTTTGCAAAATAAAATAAAGGATTAATTAAATATGGTGTTATCCTTTTAAATATATCAAAAATTGTTTTTAGTTCTTCTAGAAATTTCTATTGTATTGTGGTCCTCTTAATTTTTTAGTTTTCAACCCCATGTTTTTTACAAAAGTTCAAGTATCATATTCTAAACTACTCTTTTGAAAACATATTATTATTAAAAATTTAAAAAGTTTAATTATTTAATATTTAGTTTAATAATTTAATATTTAATTTGAAGTTATAGTTAAATTATTGAACTAGTAGTATTTTAAGGCATGATACATGAATTATTTATAAAAGAAAAAAGAATTTAAATTGGAAACTGAAAATTTAAAGGACAAAAATTCAATAGAAATTTTTAAGAAACTAAAAAAGAAATGAGTTTAATGGATATAGGCGGACAGAGTAGAAAAATATTACACACTCAAACAATCACGACCATGATTTCCGCCACGTCACCCCATTTTACCCCACATTCTTGATGTGATATGGAAGATTACAACATTTTCATTGATTGTTAGTGTAAAACTAATTTACAACAATTGTGTATATCCATTAAACTCAATAAAAATTTAGTATATTTACAAAAATCAAATCATATTTTACCCTAAAATAAAATAAAAACACGGACTTTTAAATGACATTTGTTTAGGTAAATGTAATAATCTAAAATAACATTCAGCTATTCAGTTAATGTTTTAATAACATTACTAAGCACTGACCATCATTATTGTTTAATAAAAACAGACTTTAATTCAATAATGATCAGCTTCACTATCTTTTCAAAAGAAAAATTCAGATTGCTAGAAATTGACGTACCCTTGGTTGAAGTTTGGAGATCGTCGCTTGTTTGTTCAACATGAATAAACAAAGTGCATGTTCATATAGAGGGTGGTACTTCACATCAATTAATTTATGTCCATTCAATAATTCATTCAATCAATTAATTGGATGTGAATTTTCTAAATTGGATAAAGTGTAAAATAAAAAATCAAGAGTTGTTATATATGATGTAATTATTTTTAAATTTCTAGTGACTAGAATTTTACCTTTTAAGTTAAATAAATGAAAGTACCAGAATTCGAATGTAATGTCCTCCGATTGAGCTATCTCACGAGATATTTTATGATGTATTATATATCTACTTTATTAATTAATGGTTACTCTTTCTACGCTCGAAAGTGAATTGTTCAATTTAGAAGACGGAATCTTAATTAATGTATCTATTTTATAAAATACTCCTTCATTGTGTTGGGTTGATTGTTTTCTTCTTGTTATGCTAGGTACTATGTATGAACTCTTATTTTTAGCCATTCGTTATGCTCAAATTGTTTAATACTTCTTTGCCTTCTTAAAAAATAAATTGTTAACTCAAATTTTTAATATTATATTTAGGATGGGGAAGAAAGTATTAATGATTGTGTGTCACACACTTCTTACTTATCATAGATTCATAATTCCTCAACTTTAAAAGGCCCAACAAAAGATCATCAAAGTAATGGCGTATGTATTTATGATTTGTAAGTCACACCTCTCATCATTTTCAGTTTTAAGATGTAATTAACCGTTTGCAAATTTGAGATAACAATTGTGCTTTTGATTTTTAAAGTAGTTTAGTGACTAAAATTTCACTTTTTAAAAATAAATAGGTGATATGTCCAAAATTCAATCTCTAATTCCTGCATATAAAATGCGATGTCCCGACTAACATAGTTAATCTCACATATATCCAATTGTGTTTTTTCATACTTATGATGTACTGTCTAATTGACCCTTAATGTGTCCTATATATTTTAAGTAGTCAAAAATTTGGGCCACAGTTCTCGCGGATATCTATCAACTTTAAAAAAAAAGCAACGAATTTCTATTATTTTCAATCAAACTAGTTGTAAAGTAATATTTAAGGTTAATCATAAAACAAATAAAAATATTAAAATATTATTGCGAGTCTTGTGACAGTTATAAGCATCATATATAAACAAATGTATACACATATTGTGTGAAAATATAATTAAAAATAATTTATAAAGTACCTAAATATAAATTTATAAATACTATTTTAATAGTTTTCGGAGACGGAGTCTCCGCGGGGTGGAGGATGAAATACTATCCCCATCCCCAAACCTCTTTCGGGGGAATTTTCACCTCCACCTCCATCCCAAAGGAGAAAAATTTCCCAACTTCGAATCTCCAAACGGGGCAATCTCCGTGGGAATCCCCATTTATGGAGGAAATTGATATCCTTACGCCCCGGATGCTATTTTAATTTGTTGACTTTTTTTTAAGTTAGTAACAAAAATTAAATAATAAATTATATAATTTTTCAAAATATATTAGCAATTCAAGAGCCAAAATATTACTAACAATTGTTATCATCACAATATAATATTATAATACTCAATCATATTCACCTAAACAAAAAAATTCAGCTAACATGATTAAAGTGGAATGAGTTTTAACGTAATACTCAAAAAATTCAGCTAATAAAATGGAATGATTAAAAAAATTCAGCTAACATAGTAGTCAATCCTATTATAAATACATGTTTTAATGGTTTAATTATTAATCAAAGTGGAATAATTATGTTTCAATTATCAATCATGATGAAATAAATAAAATTACAGCTAATTTAATGCACATTATCATATGCTTTTAGGGCACATGTTAGCATTTGCCATAAGTATTCTACATACACATGTTTTTAATATGAATTTTTTATGTTTTATTTCGTAATTTGTATCTTAGAGTCCATAATAATAAGACCCAATAATTTATACGTATTTTGGTGACAACTCAATATTTAATGTAAGAATTGAACAAGTCATTGGTATGTATTGCATTAGTTGGTGGTAGTGTTTGTACAAAATAATAAGACAACT
The DNA here is from genome assembly GCA_030408175.1 of Trifolium repens. Lineage (NCBI taxonomy): Eukaryota > Viridiplantae > Streptophyta > Magnoliopsida > Fabales > Fabaceae > Trifolium > Trifolium repens. The sequence continues at coordinate 14,939,571 of CP125844.1, read as the reverse complement.
TTTTTTGTTTTCTCAAATACTAAAATATCCTTTTAATTTTCTATTAAAAAATTAATAACATCTTTCTGCATACTTTCATAGGGTTGGCACAAATTAAGGTTAAGTGATAGGAAGATAAATCCTATAAGAACTAGGGTTTTACATTAAAAACTAGACTAAACTAGACTAGACTAGATAAGGAAATAAAGTATAAATTCACTCATTTCATTCATTGATTTGAAATGTGTCAAAGACACTACATTTATGGGAGGTCTACTTTTGCCATCCTATACTACATATCGTGTGCTCGACAATTTCACCAAAATACTCATGTCCGCTATTTAAGTAGTGGATATTCCCAAACACCCTATAATTATAACGTCCGCTACTTACTCTACTAAAAAAGTCTTAAATACCGATGGACAAAATCTATCTCTAAAATGCAAAAATTCTGTCACGGGCAAATATATTTTTAAAAAATGTTTCTACTTTTTAGATTCTTAACATGTCTCTTAAGGGCACCTATTAGCAAGACCCAAAAATTAAAAATCACAAATCCAGTATAACATGAACTTAAATAATACATATTTTTTAGGCAATATTTACGTATTTTATTTTATTGGATGCATATCTTGTAAAAAAAAATTCACAAAATTCAGTTGTTATATATTTTTCAAGTATATCCTTATTGCTTATATTAAAAAAAAGTATATCCATGTTGCTGATTTTCAAACCCTATTAGTAAGGAAATATATATCTATTACTAATTATTTGTACCAAGTTTTAATTAAAATAAATCCTTCATGATTATTAATTTAATCCACAACAAATGGTACCTATTTTTAAGTCAGCCTTTACTTTTTTAATGAGCGCACATCTTGTAAAATAAGGAGAGCACAAATTCAAATGTTATATATTTTTCAAGTATAACCTTATTGTTTTGTTAAAAAATGTGTTATTTATGAGTCTTTTTAAGATATATTTTTCAAGTATAGATTTTATTTTCTCAAGGTTAAATCCTATTTTTAAGGAAAATAATATTGATTGATATTAAGGTAAGTCACGACAAATGGCACATATTATTACTCATTTGATTTCATCTACTTTTAATATGATAAAATTATTTATTTATTTAATTTAATATAATAAAGTTGATTACAACGAAATTTACTAATTTGTCCTTATCACTATTAATAATATTCCAAGTTTTATATCTTCATTGTAATTTCATCAGATAAAATATACAAAAAATATACTACATAGAAAGAATAAGATAAATACAAAAAAAAATATTATATACAAATCTATGCATAAAAATAGGAACATAAAAAGTTAAAGATTTTTTTTAATGAAAAAAAAAGTTAAAGATTGTAGATGAATTTATGCATAAAAATAAGATAATATTCCAAATTTTGTATCCATCTTTGTAATTTTACTAAAAAAATTATAGGAAAGAATATGATTAATACAATAAAACAATTACTATATATGAATCTATGCATAAACTATAAGAACAAAAAAAATAAAAATATTATAGATGAATTTATTCATAAAAATAGGATAATATTCTAAATTTTGTATCCTTAATTGTAATTTCACTAAAAAGATTAAGAAATAGTATAGAAAGAATAAAATAAAAAAAAATAAAAATATTATATATGAATATATGCATAAAAATAGGAACGAAAGAAAACCAATAAAAAATTAAACAAAACAGATCAATACACGCATAAAATAAATCTAATAACAATATATTATAAGAAACTACAAGTAAAAATCCTAATTCGTCCTCATCTATTTTAACAATATTTTAAATCTTCTGCCCTTGAATCTAATTTTACCTGTAAAGATAAAAAAAAATACAAAACATAAAAAATAGAAAAGAACATGAAATTAAATTGAATCCTTATACTTATAAATCTTAAATTTTGACCATGAAATTAAATTGAAAATATGAAAGCAACAAAAGAAAAAACATGAAATAATAACCAAATTGATATAGAACATAACAAACAAAAAAAATCAGAATTCAAACACCTAAAAATATTCGTAGGAGTACATACCTTTATAGAACCCCAAAACAAAACCTGCATCCAATATAAAATATATGAAACTTAAGAAAAATAAAACCCAATTTTTTTTCTTAAATGGAAAAATCAGAATTAATATCAAACACTACAAACAACAACAAAAAAAGATGGAATCCATACCTTTAGGAATCCATACCTATTGGAATAAAAATCAAATTCAAAAAGAATAGAGAATCAATATGGAACACAACAAATTATAATCACAATTTAAACACCTAAAATATCTATAACAATCCATACCTTTCTAGAACCCCAAAGTCAAATCTGCATCAAATAAAAAAAATGTAAATAGTTGCGAAAACGTGAAAATAGATGCATAATTTAGGGCTATAATTAATGTGAAAGATACACTCATGGTCTTGGGAGAAAGAAATAAAAAGGTTTCCATTTATCGTAAAAGATGCATAATTTAAGGCTATAAATAAAATAGATTTCATATAGTATATCCAATAATCAAATGAAAGCATATAATTAGGGATTAGTAGACAACAAACTTAGAGATTAAATGAAAGCATATAATTAGGGATTAGTAGATAACAAAATTAGGGATTTGTATAAAATTATTTTATACACACATCCAATCATATACTGACACATCATCTATTGTGTTTTTAAACACATGACGTATCACATTCATTAATTGATGTGGCACCATAGTATTTAAGATTTTATCGTAGCCGTTAATATAATATTTTTTTCCACGCGTCAAAATCTAGACCATTCATATCAGGGTTAGGGTTTAGGGTGCCTCTAGTTACTCTCATTTTATTATACTAGACTCTGACCCGTGCAATGCACGGATTATGTGGCGTGTCAGATACACAATTTAAATTGTTATCATTAAAATTTCAAATAAAAAAATAAAATGAATTCAAAATATAAATAATTGAAACTGAAAGTAGCTAGTACAAACAAAATATATTTAAAATCATTAGATCAATATTAAAAGATTGTAGAAAAATGCAATAAATTGTCAAATAATTGATATATAAATGAAGTCAACATGTCGCAAATGAGGTGCCCCAAACATGATTCTTTGTCGATCATGAATTTTTCGTGCAGTGCAGAAACTACCCCATTCTCCTCAAAAGTAAACTTTGTTAATATTATAATTGAATCCCAAAGTGATGATAGCATGTTAAAACTTAATTGATGTCAAACTCAACATAATATGTGCGATATTTGATTTACAACTCATTTATCAACTTCTCTCGATCAGTTATAGGATCATGGTTTAAAGAACTTGTTATTGTATGAATAAAAAAATTAGTGGTATCAAATTTATATGACAAATAAATAACTAAAATAGCATATCCAATAATACAATCACATAACTATATTGATGTTTAATGCACTAATCTTTATATTATTAGAAAAATAAAAATATTACAAAAAAATCTTTTCAAACCATCTATAGAAGTAACACTTGATATAGAAATATACAATTGATGGTTGAAGTTCATCATGCATACCGAAATATATGAGGAAAAAAAGTAAAGAAGATACACAAATTATGGAACTATGGTGAAATTTCATCTACCCATTGGCCAATTCTATTTCTTCAATCATTTAGCTTTTTCCATTGGAACCCAAATTTTCCTTGTCTTTTCGTCTTCAAGCTTCAAATACTTTGGTGTATAACTGAAATTATTATCACAATATAACATGAAAGAAGATGGGTGATCTTATTCTAATACAAATTTAATCTTTGCTCTTAAAAGGAAATCTTCGTGCTCAATCTCCATCTCTTCCTTGATGTACATGTTATTGAACCTCATACTTGATGTTAGTAAAAAAAAAAAATACATATTACTTGATGTGGCATTAAGCATCTCAAAATTCAAAAACACGAGAACTGAAGAACCTCATTGTTCCATATAGATACTTGAACACAACATCACATATCTGATATCTTAATAGTGTTACTCTGTTAATCAGTGCGCCTTATTGTTTACCATAGCTTTCCTCTTTTTGTCCTATATGGATGAACAATTTTTCTTTACTCTCAACCTTGCCAAATAAGTATTAAAAATATTAATTGATTCAACATAATCAACTTTTTGAGAATAAACTAAAGAATGGGACAACTTTGTTTTGATCATTTTTAGTAGAAAGATAACTTGAAAAGTATCAATTTCACACTTTCTAATAGTAATTTAAGCAATCATGATACAATAAAAGAGGTGAGAAAAAAAATAAGAACTTTAACCAAACAAAATGCAATATACACAATTATTTCAAACATTGAACACTTATGCACTTTTAATGAGACTGGTACTTCAATAGGTATGATAAAAGGTTGAGTGTGCTATTTTACCAATAAATTTACACATTCAATGGAAATATCTTGGTATTTTATACTTGAAAATATAAAATAAAAGAAACTTGCACTAAAAAAAATTAAGACACTTGAAAGAATAACAATTTCATATTTCAATTGTAACAATCAATGAACCTATAAGAAAATCTTCAAGCATTGTTAAAAATCTCATAATCAGCATGTATATTTTAATAAGCTAAGCAGATTTATTTAAAAGCAACAAAGAAGAACCTTGGAAGAGGCAATCACTGAAGAGGAAATTTAGTCGATTACATAGGCTAGCTGCTTCGCAAACATTATGAACAAACAAACATTCCACCTGTAGTAGACATAACCAAAAACCAATAGTAAATAGTCACTCCATAATGTATAGAAGGTTCATCATTCATTCACTTATGGTTCTAAAGCACTATAAACTATAAAGGTTTAATTACTCATTTGGTCCCTTATCTTTAATTTAGTTCTCAATTTGGTCTCTTATCTTTTAAACGTCTCAATTTGGTCTCTTATCTTTTAAAAATCTTAATTTGGTCTCTTATCTTTTCTGCAGATCTCAATTTGGTCCCTTATCTTTTCTGCAGTTCTCAATTTGGTCCCTTGTTTTTTAAAATTTTGGACATGTGGCACACTTGGACAGATGACACTTGTCCAAATTTCATGGTAATAGTGAAAATTTTGACGGGAGGGATCAAATTGAGAACTTCAGAAAAATAAGGGACCAAATTGAGACGTTTAAAAGATAAGGGACCAAATTGAGAACTAAATTAAAGATAAGGGACAAAATTAGTAATTAAGCCAACTATAAATTAAAGCACTTACTTGCTCAACATTATATAGAAAATCCATTTTAGATGGTATATGACTTGATTACACAATAGTTCAATCGAAGGTATTATCTATCTTATGATATTAAATTGATACAAAGACCAATGATCAATTGCTTGCTATTGAAATTGTATATGAGTTAATAAGTTCAGGGGCAAAGTATCATAAGCATTTACCTTTTGCAAAGGTTTCTTAAGCAACATTATTGTTAAGACTTTCAAAGTGTTGAAAGTAAAATTAACTAAAATTAAACTTTTAAATAAATAAAAAATATCAATGTAAAACCAACTTAAATATTTTTAATGAATAACTTGGTCCTGCAAAGTAATGGTATAACCTTTATCAACAACTTTATAAACCTGCAAAGTAATATAAGAAAACATCAAAATAATTTAAATACATAGAAATAATTTGCAAAACATAATTACATAATGCAAAAGGCGAAGAGAAATTAACTAATTGAAATTGAACAAACTCAAAACAAATCAAAATTAATATGATGCAAACCATGAAAACTAAAATAATGAAAATATTTTTTTAAAAGCATTATTTAAGAACCAACAAACACAAACTAAATGAATACCAATTGAAGATCAGCCTTGATGCTTTTTGAGTTGGCCTCCTTGTGTTATTCAATATATACATGTAAAATAGGTTCTCATTGTTTCTTCTTACTATTCAAAAGAAAATAAAAATATCATAATCTAAAACAACAAAAAAGAGAATACAAAGGAAAAGAATAAAATATGCAAAATAAAAAAGGAAATAAATTTGTACCAAAAAAGTAAAATAAAATAAAAAAAATCCATTCTAAACCCGGAGAAAAAAAAGGAAGAGTACATCATCTTTATCTTTACAATTGTGCAAAGTGGAAAACCGGCATCGCTGAAACACTCAACTACATGTTGTTGTAGCACTACCATGATGTCACCATGTGTCGATTGCAGATCACCTGCCATGAAGATAAATGAGTTAATACATAATTGGTGTCTAATTAATCCTTTGAAACTAATTCAATAGTTAAAAATTACCTAAAAAAAAGAAAAATTGTTAGCTAAGAAGAAACTTTACAACAAAAACCTAAAATTATACAACACTGTCGGTAACTCCTGTTTATAATTTTCATGTCCAAAAATTCAAACTTGTATTCATTCAAAATTGTACAAATTAAAGCTTAAACATCCACTCACCATTTGAAATACAAATTAGAAGTGATAACAATAAAAAAAAGTCCTTCCATAATCAAGATGAAAAGGAGGAAAAAAAAAGAGAGAAAGGAGGAAAAAAAAAGAGCGTGAGAAGAGATGCAACTTTTAGGAAAAAATTGTTTTGCATCGGATTTCCTATTTTAGATTTTCACCAGCAGTCTATTAAAAATGTTTTGCATCGGTTTTACTAATAGAGAGAAGGAATGCAAATTTTTAGGAAAATTAAGTTAAAAAATGGATTGATATTAATTGTTTCCTTTTTTAAGTTTTAATCATAGCCATTGATATCATTATTATTTTTTCCACGTGTCAAAATATAGACCATTCATATTAGGGTTAGGGTTTAGGGTGCCTCTAGTTATTCTCGTTTTATTATAATTAAGATTAAGATTAAGATTATTAAGATTTATTATATTAAGATTATTGTCTTTTTAAATCCAGATTTTCATTTATATCAAGGTGAATTTAACTATTATGTTAATTAATATTATAAGAAAGCCAACTCACTTGGGTTAATTAGTCTGGTGGTATGACTTGAGATTCGGGAGTGTGCTCATCTTAAAGTCCCAGGTTTAATTTTCTCTGGTGTCAATTTGGATAGGCTAAACATATATACCCTTTTACACAATATTCTTTATTTTACACCGATAAGTACATATATTACACTTGAACTTGATCTTGACCAAAATGCCAAGAAACGTATATCTATTTTTTTTATATAAGGTGTATGAGTATATCCTTTATTTATTATTCATTTATTTTTGTAAAGCCATTATTTTTAAAAAAAAAAATATAATGGTGTATTCTTTTTATTCTACACTAGCCGCCATCGATATTCTCTTCTTTGTTTTTTGTGATTGATATTCTCTACTGTGCAAATATAAATAACTATTTAATCTCCTTTTTTATTGGACTTAGTTAATTGATAACTACGTAACCTCTTTTTTTTTGTTAGTTATTAAGAAGAAAAAAAAAAAATTTTACTATAAAAAACTGAAAACCTACTTTTATGTGAAAGTTGTACTTATTTGTTAAGAAAAAAAAAATACTATTTACTAAAAACAACTGAAAATCTATTTTTATGTGGAAGTTATTTTTTAAGGGTAAAATAGGAATAACAAAAAAGTCATCCCAAAAATTTTTATCCCCTTTATATATTAGTATAGATAAAATTACAATAAATTGGACTTAATAATTAGTTACTGTAATGGTTTCAGCAAAAAGATTTGTTATTTTATTTTTTGGATAAGACTTGTTATTTGATATGTACAAATATCAGTGCATATATAGTTCATTATTATGGTTAAGGAACATTATTGTGTTAGTTATTGATGAATATCATTTGGCTAAACTGTTATACCACCGAGGATCTTGCGGTTACAATGTTACATATATTTCAAATCTAATACTTCTCTATTTGGGGATCGATCGATATCTTAAAAAAAGATACAAGAGATGCAATTATAGGATGAAAATCTTATTAGATTTTATTTTATATATATCTTTTGACCAAATCTTATTAGATTTATATTAGCCTATCTTTTCTTTTTAAGCAAGTTATAAACCGACCTTCTGCCTATAAAAGCAATGTATATTAAACAAATTAAACCAAACTCAGAATTTCAGAAATAACACAAAACCAATTACTTCTCTACTACTCCTTCATAGTTGCCGTAAACTTTTCATCACTCATTCAATGGAGTCCTTCTCCTTCAACTTAGATGTGAATCCAATCTTTGGACCCATATTACCAGAATTTGCTTGCTTGAATGATTGCTTCTTCATTCATCCGCACCTTTCATGAAGTGCCTAATTATGTATTACCTGAAGTTCTACATCAAATGGGAGATTGTGCTAGAATTATGGTTTCACTTATCACCGAAGGTTTTGGGATGCACATGCGTATGAATGTGCAGCTTCATATTGTTACTGGATATGATCAATTTGATCCTAATTGTATTGTGGGGTTTTCACCAAGATTGGATGTTGAAACTACTTCAAATTCTACAGATCAATGTTCAATTTGTTTGGAAGAATTTTGCAACGGATCACAATCAGAACTCTTTTATACAAGATGCTCTCATATTTTTCATAAAGAATGCCTTACCAAGTGGGTCAATCAATGCTACAATCGTTCGTCTTCTTATTCTTGTCCGTTGTGTCGACGTGACATGAGATATTATGAATAAAGAATGAGTAATATGTATATATTATAGTATAATGATTGTCGTTTTTGGTACAAAGTATGTTAATTGTTTGATGACCTTTATGCGTCTGATATGAAAATTTAATTTGTATATTTTAATTAGAAGTTATTATGTGCATACATGATTCTATATGAACAATTTTTTATTATTGTGTTAACCAAACAAAATATATCTCATATTTTTAACACTGTTACTTTTTTTTGTGTGCATAACAAATCGCTCATCCATAAGAATTACAACAACTAGACGCCGACCCGTGCGTTGCACGAGTTTGACGGAGTTTCATACATATATCGATCATGGTTGCTACCAATCATGGATGTTGATTAGAGTTAAAAATGTTATGTCTAATTACAATAGTTAAATTTGATATAAAAAGTAAAAACTTGCTATAAATTAGCTTATTAATCATACAATATTTTTGTTAAAGCTTTCTTAGGTGGATATCTTTAGTTTATTGAAAATGGCAAACTAAAAGTCTAAAATGTGTTATATGTATTTTAAAACTTGCTAATGTTTTAGAAAACATCAAATAAAACAAACGTAGAGCTTTAAAGGCTAAACACATTTCTAAACTATTTCAAATTATTGTTTGATGTTAAAGAGTTTTAATTGATAGTGAATGTTATATAACAAACTAATAATGGAGATAATAAGATAACAAACACCAAAGAATGCAAGTAATAAAGTATAGAAACTAAAGAATTCAACGAGATGATGATTATTTTAATTATTAATTAAATAATGTCTTAAAGAATATGCCTAGTGTTAGTGATCTAATTCAAAAAAAGAACAAGACCATTATTGCCATTCATCACACATTATAACAATTGATTATGCCACTTAATTTCCCTTATCACACGTTTTAGTTTAAGTACATCCCTTGGTCAATGATTTTCCACCTCCTAAAATTAACAATTAACAAGGCAATGAATATCCTTAAATTACCATTATTCTAATTAGCCTAGACCATTCTATTAGTTTATTGCTCTGCCACATATATTGAGGAAGATATCAAGTCTCTCTATTAATACTCACGCCAATTATTATTCCATCACTCATCTCATATGAATCAACTTCATATATTTTCTTCTCCATCAACCTAAATCATCTTTGTGCCATGTTTTGACATTGTTCTTTTGTCTCAAAAATACTATTATCAATTTCTCCCATTGTACTCCAATTTCTTGAGAACCACTAAAAAGCTTTGAACTGATCGTCGAATAAGTGACGACTCTAACTTCAAGGATTTTTGTGTATGAGTAGAAAACCGTTCGAGGTAAGGGCTATTTCCCCATACATTCATACTGCATAGGACTATGTTGTTAGATGATAGGAGAGCCTTTATCACTTAAAATGAACCAAAGGAATCAACTTTAATAAGTAAATAATTGTATTTTGTTAATTTTGCTTTGGTAGATCATAATGTTTATTTTAATAGTACTGTTATATATATAATTGTTATTGGTTCAATGTCATGTGAATATAATTATATGCATTTGTTGCTACGTGTGGTTTTGTTTATGTTGGTGTTCATTGTAGTATGTATACATATTGCTACTTGTTATAATTTAATTGCCTTATATGATATGTATATATGTCGAGATGCTATCCAATCCGTGGAAAGTTTTATTTGTGAATCTATTTCATGACTTGAATTTGGTTTGAAGATGATGCATATATATAAAGGTGTAGAGACTAGTTCTTCTATTTATTTTTGGTTACGGTCATGTGGTTCATTTTCGTAGAAAAAGACTTTATATTATTGAGACATGCATCATATAGGATGTGGATAGGAGTCTGTATGTTTGCCTGTGTGGCAGGTGCCTTTGTGGCAGGTTTGATATGTTTGCCTGTGTGGCAGGTGCCTTTCTGGCAGGTTTGATATTTTTGCCTTTGTGGCAGGTTTCTCATTGGTATGAGATTTTATTATCCGGATCATTTGTTTTCTCATCTAGGGTGGTCTTAGTCGCATTGCATTGCATTTGATAAGAGAAAAACTTACTTTTTTTAAAAAATAAACTAATAATTATATTTTCGATAAGGTAAAGTGTTTTGTTATTGTTTTATGACATATTCTTGTGGTGAGTATGATTCAATGTGGATAAGGAAATTGACTCTTACATGATTATTGTTGTAGGTGTTAAAGACGAAGGGTGTGAAGTTGATATGATGCTTGTCCGTGCGCGGGGATAAAACAAATATGGGTTTTATTAATTTGTAATATGAAAGAAATATTTTTCTCGTTGTATAGTTATTATTTATAAACTTGAATAGTTATTATTCTTTATGAGGAAAAAAAATGATAGTCAGACTTTTTGAAGAAATAAAGTTTTTTATGAGCAATTTTCATATTAAAAATCCGGGCTGTTACACAAACTAAAGAATATTAGTAGGCTTTTAAGAGAGTATTGTATTCCATGATGAAGAGAAAGAAAATACTCAAGAGGATGAAAGACTAAAGGGATTCTCATAGGTTAGGCCAATGGATGAAATACATGATGGATTCTTTTGCATGCTATGTTATTGGTGAGATGAAAGTTTTGCTTGTTAGACTAAGCATAAATCTGTCATTCATCTCAGCTGTACATTTGTTAAATGATCAAGAGCTGCATGCTCTTTATAAACTCAAGTATTCCACACTGCTCATCAACAATTAAACCACCATGGGTGATATAGTAAGTGATTCCTTCAATGAAATCAGTGAAATGCTTGGCATAGGTCTTGAATACTGTGCAGCCAAAATAAGCAGATTTTCATCATTAATTAATGAACTGAGTTCTCATTCATCTAGGTTATCACCAAACCAATCTCATTTCCTCAACTGTTTGATTGAATTTAAAAAAGAGTTGGATTTAAATGCTGCATCCATCTCTGCAGTAGAAGAAGCTTTAAGCTTAAATTACAAAAGAACATTTGATGTGCTGGTAGAAATGGATCGCATGAAAGAAAGGATCAGCATACATGCAACCACCCTGTCTGATGTGATGGAAGCAATGGAGTATGTAAAAGAATGCATGAGGATACATGAGAGAAATCCACACAGCTATGATTGGGAGAGCTATGACATACTTGAAGATAATTTCAGCATGCTTAAGTATGATGTTCAATTTGGCATAGTTAATATATTGGAAGGAAGAGAGACCCTTAAGAAGTACCATGCTGAATTGTCGGAGTTGAGTAAGGAACGCTCTATGCTAGGCGAAAATGCATTTGTTGTTGAGAATATTAAGGAGACTATAGAGAACCTCAAGTACCTATCAATACATTAATTGCTGAGAAGGCAGTAGTCCTTGTAACCAATGCTGGGGAAGTTGTTTAAACTGTTGTTATGCAATTAAAAGCTTAGGTGTGAAAAATAAATAAATGTATAATATGTTGGATAATGTCCTTTTTCTTTTATCACTATTTATGGATTTATTATTTTTGCAATGAAAGGAATTCTCAGTTGCTCCATTGCTTCCTAGACCCTGATAAGTGGTGTCATAGAAGAAGAAGGTTATGAGGGAGGGCTGTCCATTTTCATATCCAAGATATCCAAAGCAATCTTTTCTAAGTGCTTATATCCAAACAGCTTAAAATATTGGACAGTTAAATGTTCTTGTACATTTTATAATTAGATAAATAACACTTCTTCTTTATAGACTTTTATCACTATAATGTACAGCCACTGATACAATATAATATACAGGACAATACCTCACTTGGAATAATGCAGGATTGAATTTACTTGATTTAATTGAACTTATGCTGAGAATTTCAGAATAAAGAGCCATAGGGGTAGATTGAATATTTCAAACTACCAAGTCCCTCAAAATTTATCAAATTGATATCTAAATTCATTAAATTGTTGGGGCATCTGCTGCAAACTTTTGGGATCAATGTCCATGCCTTGTACCAAAGGCAACTTTTCTAGATATGTAACATGTGTTGTAAAATTGTTGAATGGATTGATATCCATGCTTTGCATGCAGTCCACCTGTACCCTTGCATGTAAATTGATTTGAGGTAACATCATTTGGTGGGTGGTCATGAATGAAGCTCCAGCACTATATAAAGAGGAGTTTGTGTGTGAGTATTTAAGAGATGGACATTGAAGCAAATTATGATTCATGTCAAATCATTGATTCAGAACCAATTGCAACTTTTCCAGTTATTCGACTATCCTACCAGGTTTGTGTCTAATGTTTATGCTTTTTTCAATAGAGATAATTTATCAAATATTTGTTGCTCATCAATTAACTGATGTTCTTGTAGAACTTCACAGAAGTTGCACCATGGTTTGTGGAGGAATACTACAATGACTTAATTGGTGACTGGATGATACTGAGCGAACATGGTGCCCAACATTTGCTGAAATTTAACTCCCATAAAATATTTCCACTGCTAACAGATGGGTGGAATACATTTGCAAGATTCTATCACCTACCCCGAAATGTCTTTATCATTTTCAGCTACCATGGATCTAAATGTTTTGGGGTGAAGTCCATATAGCGTATAACTTCATGCGATGAAATCCTTCCATTTCACAGCAGAGATATTCATGGACCCAATGTAGCACTATTTGAAATTCAAATGACTCCAGAAAACATCAAGAAGAAAACATTAGTGAGTATTTTCATTTGTATTATTTAAACTGATATTTTTAATAGATTCTCATTATATCAAGTCTGTTTCAGTCAATGAGCGGATGCTTTGGTGAATTTATCTATGAGAAGAAGTTGGATGAGATCTTAGTCTCAACAGATGATGGACGAACATATGCTTTTTGCGTGATTATGAAGAAAAACACTACTACGATGAAGTTGGGACATCACTGGAACATGCTATGCGAGAATAATGGTTTCAAGAACGGAGATATTATTTGCTTCAAAATTGATATGTTTCTTAGATGTCATATATATAAGAAGTTGTGTTAAGGATATATGAATTTAATCTAAGTATTATGTTTTATGTCTAAAAAAAAAACAATCAGGAAGTATGTTGAATAACATGGCGTGTACTATAAGGTGACTTCATTGCTTCCTATGTACTATGTATTTAATATTTAATGCAATATTTTATGAGTATTGTTCTGCTTCCTATGATACATTGACATAATATTAAGAAGCAGGCTATAGTTAATGTAAACACGAAATAGAAAAGTCCAATATGAAATACTTATAAGAGAAAGTATTCATCAGTTTGATAAAAAGCACCATGGTGTGCACTGGTTGCAGGTTCAATGAAGGTACTACGAACACCTATAAAAGGATGAATCTTAAAATGGATGACTCTGTTATTGGAGACATTAAGAGCTCCAAATTTTAAAACAGTGCCTTCTGTCAAATTGCGCTCCTTGCATATGGCAAGCCAATCACCGGATATTTGTCAAGTTTTTGTAAGATGTTGTTGAAATCCAAGACGGCACTTCCACGAAAATCCAAGCCAATCAACCAAAGTTAAATGCGTTTCCTCGTCTGGTAGAGCACGCTCACAAAAACCATCCCAAGATAGTTCCTATTTTACATCATTTTAAGAGGTCAATAATTGGAGAGAACAAATAAAGTTTAATGAGAATTGTCTATAGATACGCACCAAAACACCAGAAGTAACATCAGATGAAGTCAATGATTTCTCAAGTTTATGGTAGAATGTGCTTGGAGCCAGGTAAAAAGGCACAGGGCCATGTACATAACTATGACAACATTCATGGTTGAGCACCAGTCTATAAGGAGGATTTTTCTCGGGGTAGATCACCTCAATCCCAGTAATTCTCCTAACTCTTATATAGAAAAGCAGTGGGCTTACATACAAAACAGTCACCCAACCACCTACAGTAATGCTATAGAAATCTCTCAAGCGTGACCAACCGGCAGTAAAATAAATTTTGCTATTTTTTCTCTCAACATTCACTTTAATATGATTCCGGTTTGGATCCTGCAATATTACGTAATTGCGGATGAATGAACCAACAGATCTGGCGAAACACATAGGCAGCTTTGCGCGAGACTATGGAATAATTCAAAAGTGTCAGCATACAAAAGTAAATCTATATACAAAGGGCTACGAAGTGTATGACTAAGTTTACCTTCATTGGATCAAATTCCATGTAGCAGCTCCTTGCTATTATAAAATAAGGCTCAATCTCAGCATGAGGATCTATGATAACACCAAAAAGAGTTCAGATACTAATGAGATCCAATGTAGAACTGACTATGGGAGATACTATGATAAATAGACAAATCAAGCATGTGTATAGGAACAATTTTACAATGTTTTTTCATTGTACCAACTACTTAACCAATCTTTCAAAGTATCACCTCATAACTCCACACATTCTTTAGAATTTTATGTGAGAAACAAAAGGAGGAATTCTTCAAAACATCTAAGAACCACAATCTTTCATGGTTATATTATGCAACATAAATTGTTTCTAAGTTTTGATCTTCTAAGAGTACTATTAAAATTATTGTGTGATGCTCTACTTTACAAATCTGATAGCCTAGCAATAATCTAAATAAAAACATACATGTAACGAAAATGGATATAGTACCTATTGAAGCATGTGGATCAGTTGAAGCACCATGGACTTGGTGCATGCTAGACATATGCAGTGACCTTTTCCCTGTGAGGCAATGAACAAAATGGGAAATGTATAATTTTTCCTCATACTGCTGGAATGGCTCTCTCGAAATTTCTGTAGACATGTCCAGTGCCATGTGTCGCACTGCTACAACATCCTCTTTGCATGTTATTTGATTGGCTATATAATCTGCTAAATAACACGTGTTTAAAACAATGGCGTGTGAAAATGGTTGGCTCAATTCTCTAAGATTTTCTGCATTTAAACGAAGCAGACTACATATTAGGATAGCCAATAAGATGTACCTGTGCATGGTTCCATATTAAGTTGGATTGGCTGCTATTTACTGCTCAACTATCCAATGAGAAACTTAATTAGCTTGCAGAAGGATTCACATTATATATTCTGTGACACACTCAAGTTATAGGCAAGCAATTATCTGGTTAGAGTATCATGGAGCGAATAGAAACTAAGATGATCAAAAAGATAACAAAAATGCTAAAGAAAGGTCCTTTATACTGTCTTAGGAAGATTAGGAAGTTTTCATTAGTTGTCCATCATCTTCATGTTCATTCATGGAGTCTGTCCTCCAAAGAGTTTAATTTCCTTTATTGTGTATCTCTATTTCAAAATGAAATGAAGATACATGCTCCTTTAATTTTTTTTGTTGAAGAAGCATTGAGCAAAAACCAAAAAGCAGTGGCAGCTCTGTTGAATGAGATGTCATCTGTAAAGGAAGGCATGCGTATGTATCACAACAACCTTGCTGGATACATCCATGAATATAAAGTAATGGATGGTCAATCCACCAAAATCAACTGTGACCTCGGGAAACTTGAAGAGAAGATTAAAAAAAATCAAAAACAGCATCCATGAAGATACGGCCAATCTTGTGATCAAAACAATCATCCTCAAAACACTTGAAGCTGAAATGAAGGATTTGGAAGAAGATCTATCTGTGTTGATGGAGAAAGCTAAGATTGCTGAGAGTTACAGATAATCTATTTGCGACCTTTGGGATATGGCTATAAAGGTTGCTAAGTCTGTTTAATGTATGTCTGTATTCCCCGTGTTTTGAACTACGCTTATTAGTAATGTCAATTGTGTTTTATTCAATTTGTGTTCAAGAAAGTCATGTTTGTCCAATTTCCAGATGCATGTTAATTTCTACCGCCAATTATGCAATTGTTTTTAAAATTAAATGTTATCTCCCAATTATTATCAAAAGCTATGCCAAGACACAATGGCAATAAAGATCGCAAAAACATTAGATTAAACATTAAGATTATCGGATTAGAAGTCAAATTCATACAATACACCAAAACAAACAAAGTTTAAATTCATACAAAATAATAGTATTATAGGTTGGAAAGGTAAGCTAGATATTATAAGATTAAAACATTACAACATAAAATACTGCTCTGCTTGATAGAAAACTTTGTGTCCTCCGTTACGTGTAGGTGCAACCAATGTTGTACGAACACCAATAAAAGGTGAGATCTTGATATAAACGACTGTATTAGCACTTGACTTCCTAGCACCAAACTTCAGAGTCACACCCTCCACTAAACAACGGGCCTTGCATATAGCACGCCATTCACCTTGAATCCTGCAGATCATGGGAGGACCATCATGACGGTCCATTTGGCATTTCCAAGTACATCCAAACCAATCTATGACTGTCAATTCATGATGGTCACTTGTAAGTGCATTCTCACAAAATTCATTCCAAGGGAGCTCCTGTTACACATTGCCTCAACAGATTAGTACACACAAAATTGATTAATTACATATTTTTACTATATTAACATATACACACCAATACTCCAGACTCAACATCAGATGCAGTCAATGTTGTTTCAAGTATATGACAAAATGTCCTTGGAGCTACAAAATAGGGTATAGGTCCACTCCAAGAACCACGATCGGGCTGTTGAGATAACATCAGTCTATAGGGAGGGTCTTTTTGGGGGTAGGCCACATCAACACCAGTTACTTTTCTCACTTTTACGTGGAAGAGAAAAGGGCTCATATATAAAACAGTCAACCAACCACCAAGACCAAGATCATAAAAGTCCTTGAGTCGAGTCCAACCATGACTTATATATATTTTGTTTTTTTTTTCTCAATAGATACTTGAATCTGATTATTATTAGGATCCTGCAAAATCACATGGCTGCCAATGAATGCACCAACGTCTCTTGTGAAGCACGCTGGAAGTTTCGCGCGGACCTGCACAATACATGGAATAGTCACTGGACAAAAGACAATATGAATAGTGAGTAAATAGTATGCTAATACATAGCTAACATACACTCATTGGATCGAATTCAAGGTAGCATGTTTTTGTCATCACTGCATAGGGCTACACATCACGGTGGATATCTACACAACAAAACACAACTACTTCAAGTATAAATCAAATATGATTTCCATATTCACCTATCCACCTAACTCTTAGATGTGCTGCCATTGCTCTTTCATGTCCACCACATATTTTTCCATCATACCATTCAATGGAATGCCGTAGTTATACATATACTCAGTCATAGTTTGAATATGCACAATCATATCAAATGAGCTCTTATCTAAACACCTTTTCCATTGGAGTATCAAATATATATCAATCAATGAAAATAATAGATTCAAAAACTTAGATTCAGACATGCAAACACATAAAGCAAACATGCAAGCAGAGGCAATAAACATACAAACACAGTAAGAATACCTTGTAAATTCATGACAGTATCTGAAGCATCTGCAATATTGTAACTTTGTATTGCTTGCTCAACCAACCGGAGAATATTTTGGACTCTAGCCATTTTTTTGAGAAAATGAGAGGGTTTAAGAAAGAGAGTTTGGGCGTAAATGAGTAAAGGATTAAATAGGAATAGAAGGGGGCAAATAATAAAAAAAAAGTTATAGTTTGGAGAGTAGTAGAAGGAAAGATGGTTGATTGGGTTAACTTAATCTCTCACCAAAACGTAATGATTGCTTACAGGAACACTGATAGGGTGAACGCATGCACACAAAATAAGCCTCTTGGAAAAATACTGTCTTAAGAGTTGCACAGTGAAATTAAACATCTACTATTTTTTTATATTTACTACAACTAATTGCAATTATTTAAATATAAATAAATACATCGATAAAAGAGACTCCGAAACATAGGTATATAAAACATATCATTTATCAAGAGTTACACATCGGTTTGTCGTACAAATATATATAGACAAATACAAAAGTGGCTCCAAAACTAAACCAAAAAAATACAAAATTCAATTACTAATCTCTAAATAGAATCAACCATGTGCAACAAAGTATCTTTGGGAAATGAAGAGTGGGATTCGGCTGCCATCAGTTAAAGGATAGTCAATAGTTGTTTCTATTCCTAATTGAGGATATACACACACGTACATCATTAAATCATGAACAACCTCGGTAACACAAAATCGCACTTTGCCACCTACAGCCAAAGCATAATACTTGCAGAAATCAATCCAACCATTAGAAACTTTGCAGCTGATAAGTGCCAAAAAGTGGTAATTTTACATATATATTTTAGGCATTTATTGACTCGTGTATTCTCAATAGTAATTGTTTATGTGACATTCAATTAGAGTCTCTCTTCCTTATGTGTCATTCAAAAATTTTAGCTAAATGTATGTTGTTCGAATCTCACTGGCAACAATATTGAATTTTTATAATATTTTAAGGAAAACTACCTTTTTTTTGTAGAGAAAATTACCTTATAATTACTAACAAAGGTATCTTGTTCGAATCTCATTGACAACAATAATTGAATTTATATAATTTTTTTTTATAAAAACTCTTTCAAATGTTATATTTTTTTGTTTTCTTTTTGTATAAACTTTTTAAAATATTTTTTTTTAAACTCTCAATTTATTTTTATTTTTTTGTGAAAACTCTCTCAAATATTATATACTATCTTTTTTTTAGAAACTCTCAGAAATATTATATTTTTTTATAAAATCTCTAAAATATTATATTTATATATATATATATATATATATATATATATATATATATATATATATACACACACACACACACATTTTTTATTTTTATTTTTATTTTTAAACCAAAAATATCATCCGTGCGCAACTACAGAGACTAATCCACTCGATTTAACTGGGATCTATTTAAGGGATTGACCTCTCCTAAGAAATGATTCTCCATATGCCCCAGTCAGGATCGATCTCAAGACCAAATCGTTAAGGGGTCCAAATATCTACCATTTGTGCGATACTATCTTGGTACATTTTTAATATTTTAATTTTGTAAAATGAAGGGACATTTATATTTAGATTACTTTGAAACAAATTGAAATAAGCAAGTACACAATTTTTTTCATGGATAAGATCATTCGAAGAATTGAAGTCTTGAACCCAAAAAATAGCTTATGACATATCTGTAAGCTTTTTTTACTTAAAAACATTTTATTTTAAAGAAAAAATTAAGTTCATTAGAGACAAAAACAAATAGAAGATTTTGAAAGAGAGAGAGAGAGAAAGAGAGAGAGAGAGAAAAAAATCTTTCAGTGTTGGAGAATGATAAACGACAAGTACTTCCCACCTATGGATGTCAATGGATATTCATGGACGCAGATAGTGTGATATTCGTATCCGCTCCGTCATACATATATGATATCCGTGTCTGTTCCATATCCATGTGAATATCCGCTAAGCGGGTAATCAATGAATATTGAAGTATCCGCGAATATTAACAGATATCTATGAATAATATTTTTTATTAAAAAAAAGAATTAATTATTGAAAAAAATTAGTTTTTTTGAAATACAAAACATTAACACATAATATTTATAAATTTTGCTCTCTATTTTTAATGAAAATACCAAATCTACAAACAAAAATCATTTCACTGAACTGCAAAAGAGTCAAACAAAGCTATAATTTATATAAAATAGCTAAACTGCAAAAGATAAAATATAAAAATACTAAAATTTATATGTAAGTAGAGATATTTAAGTAATTTTACTAATTAATTTGCGGGTATGGATATTCGCGGGAGTGGATAGTATCCATTAAATGCGGATAATTGAAATATCCATTTATTTTATCCTTGGATATCTATTAAGTTATCCGCTCCGTATCCATGGCGGATTTTATCTGCAAAAATCCGCGGGTATGAATATTGTTGCCATCTCTATTCTCACCCCACTATTAAAAATACAACTTGACAAATAAAAATTTGAATTTCAACTGTAAGAACTATCCTTATTTTCATATTCATATTTTATTATACGGAAAACTTATTCAAAATTTTATCTAGCACGAAGAAATGTGATCTTCATGATGAAAAGTGTATGTAGATCATAGTGAGAACAAAGCACAAAAATTTAATTGATATTCATTAAAAAAAATATAGAATTAATAACTATTTTTTGTTGATGAAGCCTCTATAGAATCATATAATGGAGATGGAAAAGAGATAGAAATAGAGAGAGAGAGAGAGAGAGAGAGAGAAATCTCTTAGTGGTGTAGAATAGAAAACGAGGAGCATTTTCCACCCACTATTAAAAATACACATTGACTAATTAAATTTTGAATTCCGACTACGAGAGTTATCCATATTTTCATATTTAATATTTTATCATGGGGATCATTTATTAAAAAATTTATTTAGCAAGATAAAAAGTTATCCCACATTATGAAAAATGTATGTAGAAGATAGTGATAACTTAACACGAGAATTTTATTGATATTCATTAAAAAAATACTAGAATTAGCAACTATTTTATTGTTGATGGAGCTCCTATAGAGTATAGCGACGGAGACGGGGGAGAGAGAGAGAGAGAGAGAGAGAGAGAGAGAGAGAGAGAGAGAGAGAGAGAGAATCTCTCAGTGGTATAATATAATAGGAAACTGATAACATTTCCCACCCCACTATTAAAAATACACATTGACTAATCAAAATTTGAATTTCGACTAAGGGGTTTTTCTCCATATTATGTGTCCATCACACTTTCATTAGATTACATATGGCCGATGAAATCTATGGAAAATCTAAATTAAATTAATATAATTTTGATTTTTTGTAATGTATGCTATTTTAAACTTTTCATAACCTTCGTTCGAACTTTTTAAACTTTCCATAACCTTCGTTCGAACTTTTTTAAGAACCTTAATTTATTAATGTGAGTGGAGAGATTCACACATAGGTTTTCCCATTTGACGCTCACACGTGAAGATTGCTTCTTTGTGGTACGGTGAAAAGAAATTATTTGACAATAGAAACAAGGTCAAAGTATGTTACTATTCATTTAAAAATTAGTATAAAATTTACAATTATTTTTTGTTGATGAAGTTCTACAGAGTCCCGTGTTAAAGATATATCGTATTTTCATACTCAAATAAATTAAAAGAAATCAATCTCATAGACAATTGAAAAAACATAGATAACCTTCTAAATAATATAAAATAAAAAAAGGCTAAACTACATATTTGGCCCCTTACGTTTATTTTAGGTTTCAATTTGGTCCCTTACGTTTAAAAAGTTTCAATTTGGTCCCTTACGTTATCAACGTTTGTGTTAGTTGGTCCCTTCCGTCAGATTTCACTATTCCACTGTTTCAATTGGACACGTGTCAACGTGTCCAGGTGTCCACGTGTCATTCCACGTGTGCAAACCGTCTGCCACGTAAGCAAATCGTCTGCCACAAGTGCAAAAACTGACGGAAGGGACCAAATTGAAACTTAAAATAAACATAAGGGACCAAATTGAAACTTTTTAAACGTAAGGGACCAAATTGAAACCTAAAATAAACGTAAGGGACCAAATGTATAGTTTAGCCATAAAAAAAAGACATCGACAACCTTCAAAAGAAAAATAACATATGGAAATAAATATTAAAAAAAATAAAAATTATCTGTGTTTGACAATGAACCCAATGTAAATTTTCTATAAAGAGTCGGCACGAGATGGAAAAAAAAATCATGGTATATTTTAATTTTATGGGTACGGTCCCAAAAAATCTTAAATCCATGAAAAATCAAAGCATATTTTCCTTTGAGAATGAAGTTTATAATTATTTTATATTTATAGAATCACTATATAGTTTCGGTGATGAAGATGAGATAAAAAATTTATTTCATAATAGTGTAAAATGGGAAGCGAAGTAATAGTCTTAATTTCGGTCTATTATGTAACATCGTTAAATTTATATATGCAAAACTTATCTCAATTTTACCTTTTTTAAACCAAAATAATCAATAATTGTTTTTGATAAAAAACCAAAATAATCAATAATATATCAAAATAAACTTTTAAATAATATTTAAAAGAAAATAATTCCGTGCACGGCACGGGCTATCATACTAGTTTATGTTATTTCTACCTATTTTCTCTTACTTTTGTAGGTTTTATGAATTAATTGAGAAAATGGAAGCTAAGTACTTGGAGACTAAGAAAGCTTATGATTGGATGCCAAACTTAAGAGGCACAAGATGATTTTCTATTGGACCAAAACAAAAGGAGTACCACACTGTTTCTTTTAATTCTTCACAATTAAGTTGTCATAGGTATTAACATCATCAAACCGCCTTGTACAAGTGGCTAACCATATACTTCTCAAAGCTTATAAAAGGGGATGCAGTAGCCATTCCTTGGAGAATTTCACTGACGCACCCATAAGAACAGAACAGAAAGAGTGAGACACGAGAGGAAGATTAGAAGGGAGCAAGGCAAGGGTGGATGCACACCAACTGTTTGAGAAATCAACGGTGATGTTATTTCATCTCTTTTCTTCTCATTTGTGTAAAGCTACCATGATAATGAGTAGCTAAAGACATTTTTGTTGGAGTTAGATGTAATTAACTTTATGAGTATGTATACTTTTTGATCATGGTATTATATATGATTTTTTTTTTTTTTTTGATTAAATGGAGGGCCTAAGCCCAAAGGAAAGTTACATAGAGTTTAATCTTGAAACATTAGTTCCAGAGATATCAGCTAAAACATAACAAGCAAGGTGAGCCGGACAAGACTCATAATCATATCAGCACCTAAATCACAACCCGCATGAGCAAGAGCACCTGCACACAAATTTGCCTCACGATATATATGACGAATACGAACTTCCCACTCTAGCTCCAACATTCTCCAAATTCTCTTATAAATACTCCAACTATCAGCCTTAGGAGAGTCTTCTCTGTTAAGAATCTTAACAATGTCATTTGCATCCATTTGAAGTTCAACTAGTTTGTATCCTCTTTCCCAAGCTAGTTTCAAGCCTTCAAAGGCACCCCAAAGCTCAGCCACCACAACACTACAAGTACCTAAGCCTTTGGCAAAACCACTAATCCATTCCCCTTTGCTGTTACGAATTAATCCACCACATCCATAATTATAATTGGGTTTACCGGCACCGTCTGTATTTACTACAACCCAGTTGTCAGCACTAAGCGAGCTCCAACTTACCTGTCGCGAAGGAATACTAGGCGAAATCATCAGTCTACTAGTTCTAGCAGCTCCTTGATATTCCATAACTCTTTTATGAACCTGCCATCTTGGGTCAATGGGTCTATGAAAGTTGTCATCATAGATCTCCTTATTACGCCAAGTCCAAAGTGAGTGACAAGCAACTGCCCAATAAATATTCCAAGTGGCAGCATCTATTCCTACAATTTGCCCCGTGATATTCATAGTTAACCATTGCTGCAAATTGGAATTAAAAAAGGCCTCTCTAGAGTTATCATGAACAATATTTAACCAAACATTCATACAACTAGGACAGTCACGAAGCACATGTAGCTCCGTCTCAATAACGTCTCCGCAAAAAGAACAAAAAGGCGAGCCTAATGACATTTTACTCTTCCGGAAATTTGTTAACAATCTACCATGCTTTAATAACCAAATAAAACTTCGAATCCGCTCTGGAATTTGAAGACTCCAGATCTTCTTCCAAGTGGCATCTGCAGTAACATTCGCAACATCAGTCAATAAATCATATGCAGATGCAACCGAGTAATGCCCATATTTACTATACGGCCAAAATTTCAAATCGTCGCCATTAGCGTCTTCCGGAGTAGGAATAGCTATTAATTTATTCAAGATGTTGTTTGGCATCCAATTAAGAAGCTCCCGATTCCAATTTCCATTATCAGTTACCAAATCATTGACACAAGCATGTTGAATGTTAGCTGGAATATCAATATTCAAGTCCACAATACGTAACCCAGGAGCTATCCAACACATGTCCCAGGCTGAAGTACCACGTCCATCTCCAATTGCACTACAAGTCTGAGTATGAATCCATGGCATAAAGCTCACCAAGGCTTTCCAAAAGCTTGAATCAGTTGGTTTAGCTCCAGCATTTGCCAAGTTCATGATACCTCTACCATACTTTCCTTTCATAACTTGACTCCATAATTCATTCTTACCATGTTGAAGCTCCCAGCCCATCTTCATGATACAAGCCCTATTCATTGTTTCCATCTTTCTCAAGCCCAAACCTCCTAACCTTTTCGGGCAGGTAACCATATCCCAACTAACCGCGTGGTAACGCCTACTAGTAGCGGAGTCACCCCATATAAAGCTTCGTTGTAACCGTTGAGCTTCTTTTAAAATAGAAGAGGGAATCATTGTTGTCATCATCGGGTATATAGGAATAGCCTCCATAACACTCTTGGTCAATGTAACACGACCTGCAAAGGAGAGATTATTTGCCTTCCACGTAGTCAGCTTACTTTGTAACTGACTGATAATATATTGGAAGTCCACTCTCTTCGGTGCTTTACCATTCAACGGAACTCCTAGATACTTACCAAGAGAAGGAGTCACGCGAAATCCAGACACTTGTTGTAAACGATCTCGAGCTTCTCGCTTAACATTCTTGGAAAACATAATGCTGGTTTTTTCAATACTAACTTTCTGTCCAGACAGATAGCAAAATTCATTCAATATACTCATAACACAATTCATTTGCTCTATATTAGCTTCACCAAAAAGTAATAAGTCATCGGCGAACATGAGGTGGGAAATCATTGGACCTGTACGCCCTGCTTTAATACCTTTCCATTTCCCTTGGTTGACAGCATGGGAAATGAGATGAGACAACTTGTCCATACAAATCACAAAAATATAAGGAGACATGGGGTCCCCTTGACGGATTCCACGATGAGGGCTGAAATAGCTAGTTCGGGCCCCATGCCAATTAACATTAGTTGTAACAGATGTGACACCTTGCATAATAATGTTAATCATACTCATCGGAAGTCCAACCTCTTGAAGCGTGTGAGAAATAAAATCCCACCGCAGCATATCATATGCTTTGGCTAGATCAACCTTTATAGCAAAATAACCTTTCGCTCCATTAGATTTATGCATGCTATGCACAATTTCTTGGGCTACAACAATATTCTCATGAATACTCCTTCCAGGAATAAAACCCGTTTGGAAAGGAGAGACAATAATAGGAATACATTCCTTCAGCCTATGAACCACAACCTTACTAATGAGTTTGTATAAGGTATTGCATAATGAGATAGGCCGAAACTGACTGACAAACTCTGGCTGGGCAACCTTTGGAATCAAGCAAATATCTGTCTGGTTAATGTCAGCAATCACATGTGGATTGGACCACACATTTGTTGGAACAAAGTGGGTCTGACATGAACCTCTAAGTTTTTAAGAAGTTTTGATGATAACAAAGTATTAAAATTACAATTGGAATTGCTAATGATTATTCTAGTGTGCAGAATTATAAGTTAAAATTCATTCAGAAGCACTAGGAATAATATGAGAGAAGCCATGCTGAGAGGCTCTGGTAACGTGCCAAGTGTCCATCAGAAGCCTTAAATTTTGCGTACTGAAGCTAGTCCATTTAAGGATCTTAAGATATGCTCTGAAGATGATCAGAAGCTAAAATCCTTAAGAAGCTATGACAACAGCATCAGAAACAAAAAGAATATACGTCACTCAAGAACTGACAGAAGCGTAATCAATGATTGAAGAACAATCTACTTCAAGGCTCTGTCACATCCACAGGGAAGAATAATCGTTATCCAACGTTAATCTTATCCAAATGTGGAGAGCATTTGAGGATCGTACTATTGTACTATTATTACTCAAAATGGATGAGTGATAATTTGAATAGCAAGGTAGTGGAATTGGATTTCTATACCAAAGATGGTAAATTACAGCTATCTCTATAGTACAATGAATTCCAGCTGGCACCTTATCTCTTTACAACGGTCAAGCCATTTCTCCAAGTATAAATAGAAGACTCATAAGGAAGAAATGGTTACTGTTCCATTACTACGTTCAAAGACTAAGAAGCATTCTGACTCTACATTTTCAATCTGTCATTCTAAGTCTTAGAACAATCTGTGTTGTATTTTGTAAACACCTCTGATAGTATATCAAGTGTTCCTAAACAATCATTCTTGATTTTTAAGTTTGTTTGTGAAGTCTCTTGT
Source organism: Trifolium repens (assembly GCA_030408175.1). NCBI lineage: Eukaryota > Viridiplantae > Streptophyta > Magnoliopsida > Fabales > Fabaceae > Trifolium > Trifolium repens. The sequence continues at coordinate 14,912,918 of CP125844.1, read as the reverse complement.
TAAGTGTAACTTGAGCATTTGAGAAGTCTCTTGCAAGTGTGCTTGAGCAAAGTGTAATCTTGTGAAGATTATAGTGAAAAGCTCTTGTTGAGAACAAGGGGACTGGACGTACCTTCAATTTGTGAAGGGAACCAGGATAAATCTTTGTGTCTATCTTTCTTTCTCTCTACATCCCTTTGAATTTGTTTTGATATCCGCTGCATATATTGTCTTAAGAACCAAAAAGTTTTAAATTTCTAAAACACAATTCAACCCCCCCTTCTTGTGTTTTTCCACCTTCAATTGATATCAGAGCCTGGTTGCTGCCTAACTCTCACCTAACAGTGAAACAGTAAAGATCCAGGAAGGAAAAACATGTCTGCTGAGAAAGGAAACGATAGTGGTAACCATAAGGTAAACTATGACTATGACTCAAATGATAAAGACAGAAGGTCTTCTGATAAAGTTCCCTTCTTCAATGGAACTGAGACTGGCTACCCTTTCTGGAAAACCAAGATGTACAGTCACATCATGGGTATTGATTGTGATTTGTGGGACTTGGTAGAAGATGGAGTCAACTTTGAAAATATGGACTTAGAAGGAGTAGTCAGCTCCAAGAACAGAAAGTCTTTCACACCTACTCAAAAGCTAGAGTATAAGAAGCATCATAATGTAAAAGGTATGATGACAAATGCCATCTCTTACGATGAGTATTTGAAAATTGGAGATAAGAGAACTGCAAAGTCTATTTGGGACTCTCTTAAATCCAAGTATGAAGGAAATAAACAAGTTAAAAAGGCTAAGGCCAACTTGTTAGTTCATCAGTATGAATTGTTTAAAATGAAGGACGGAGAGGACATTGAGACTATGTTCTCTAGGTTTCAAATCCTTGTTTTTGGACTTCAAGTTTTAAACAAGAGCTACACTGAAGCTGATCATGTCAGGAAAGCTGATCATGTCAGGAAAGTACTCAGAAGCTTGCCGCCTAAGTGGAGACCCAAAGTGACAGCGTTTCAGGAATCTAAGGATTTAGATACTGTATCTCTTGAAAGCTTGGTTAGTTCTCTAAAGAGTCATGAGATGGAGCTTATGACTGATGAATCAACTAAGAAGCTAAAAGGGATAGCTTTATGCACTAAGAGCCCTCCAAAGGCTCTGAAGGCTAAGGTTACAGCACCTGATGAAGATGAGTCTGAAGCATGTCATGAAATGGGTTCTGATGAAGAAGAAGAAATGGTTCTGATGGCTGCAAGAGTATCTCAATGGGCCAAGAGAAGCAAGAAGTATGCTGGTAAGTTTGGAGGTTCTTCCAAGAAAGTTGGTGTCTCTAAGGACAAGAAGGAAGATCAAAGCAAATGCTTTAAATGCAACAAACCAGGACACTTCATTGCTGACTGCCCAGAGAATCTGAGTAGAAACTCCAAGAGAACCTCTAACAAGGAGAGATACAAGAGTAAGCTCAAGAAGGGGTTTCTTGCTACCTGGGATGATCTAGATCAGGAATCAGATTCTGATGGGGAAGAAGAAGCAAACCTAGCCTTGATGGCCACCACTTCTGATCAAGAGAATTCTGAGCACGGAGCTGACTCAGAATCAGAAGATGAAGATGAGGTACTTGCTAAACTTTCTCATTCTGAATTAATAGATTCTTTGAAAGATGCCTTAAGACTTTTAACTAAAAAGGCAGGTGAGTGTATGGTCCTTAAAAAGGCCTACAACAACCTAACTGAGAAGGCAAATGAAATCATTGAACAAAATGAGTCTAAAATCCAGAAATGAATTTATGGAAACTCATTATGTTTATGATGATAAGGTTCCTCCAGAACATGAATTTGTTCTTCAGGAATTCCTTATAAATGGCATGAAAAGAAGTAAGATAGCTTCATTGATTTATCATGTAAGTAGAAATAGAGGTGAAGGTCTTGGTTTCTCACGTTTTAAAGATGATTCATTCTTTTCAAAACCTTCTAAAGTAGATAAAAAGAAACCTAAGACTGTCTTTGTAAGGAGCCAATCAGAAGCTCCGAATGAGTCAGCTTCTGAGAAAACATCAAAGCCAGAGGCTCCAAAGTCAAAGGCTCTGAAGGTTAAAACCTCAGAACCTAAGACACACAAGCCTCAAGCTAATGTTAAATCTAAAGAAGCTCTGACACATCCAAGAGCAAAGCCCAAGAGCTATTCTAAACCCAAAACTTTTTCAACAAGGGTAGATAACTCTAGAGGCTCTGATAGGTTCTTCAAACAAAGACCACCTAGGCATGTGAAGACTAACACAAAAGGACCCATAAAGGTATGGGTACCAAAATCTGAAATCATATTTGCTTCAGGTTTGCGCACCAAGAAAGCCAAAGCAGCAATGTTGGTACCTGGACAGTGGCTGCTCACGACATATGACAGGAGAAAGGCATATGTTCCAAACCCTGACTCTGAAAGAGGGAGGCACTGTGGGATTTGGAGGCAATCAAAAAGGGAAGATCATTGGTACGGGTACAGTTGGTAATTCTTCTCTTTCAATTAATAATGTTTGGTTAGTTGATGGCCTTAAACACAATCTACTTAGCATTAGTCAATTTTGTGATAGTGGATTTGCTGTAAAATTTGATAAAGAGGCATGTACTGTAATCAAAGACTCTGACAAGTCCATAGTGTTTAAAGGATTGAGAAAAGGCAATGTTTATAAAGTCAATCTGTCAGAACTCACTGAGCAAAAGATAGTTTGTCTTCTATCTCTGAATGATGAGAAATGGGTCTGGCACCAACGCTTAGGACATGCTAATTGGAGGTTAATCTCTAAACTTAGCAAATTAAGCTTGGTAAGAGGCCTACCCAATCTCAACTATCAGTCAGATGCTCTGTGTGGTCCCTGCCAAATTGGTAAAATTTCAAAAACCTCTTTTAAACCTAAAAACATTGTCTCAACCTCAAGACCTTTAGAACTGCTTCACATTGATTTGTTTGGCCCAATAAGTACTGCCTCAATCAATGGAAAGAGATATGGATTAGTCATTGTTGATGATTATAGTAGATGGACTTGGGTAAAATTTCTAAGAGTGAAAGATGATGCATATGATGTGTTTACCGTCTTCTGCACTCAAGTGCAAAGTGAAAAGAGTCTCAAGATTTTAAAAGTAAGAAGTGATCATGGTGGTGAATTTGAAAATGAACCATTTGCAAATTTCTGTGAAGACCATGGCATCGTCCATGAGTTCTCTGCTCCTAGAACACCACAACAAAATGGTGTTGTAGAGAGAAAGAACCGGTCTTTACAAGAGATGGCAAGAACCATGATGCATGAGACTAAACTTGCCAAGCACTTCTGGGCAGAAGCTGTAAACACAGCATGTTATATTCAAAATAGGATCTATATTAGACCTCTATTGAATCTAACAACATATGAACTCTTCAAAGGAAGAAAGCCCAATATCTCTTACTTTCATCAGTTTGGATGTACCTGTTACATTCTAAACAACAAGGCCTACAAAAGAAAATTTGATGCCAAAACTTGTAAGGGAATCTTTATAGGTTACTCTGAACGCTCAAAGGCATACAGAGTGTATAATTCTGAAACTAACACAGTGGAAGAATCTATACATGTAAGATTTGATGATAAAGAGCCTGACAGTAAAATGTCAGAGCAAGATGACAGTTATGCAGGTGTTCCATATGAATACATCATTTCAGAACCTGAAAAAGCACCAGAAGCAATTGAAGTTTCAGAACCTGTATTGGAAGAAGATGCTGAAGGAGCATCTCCAATAGAAGCCTCTGAAGAACATGATGATACTTCAGAAGATGATATGCAACCAAGTTCTAAAACCAATGAAGCTCCAAAGAGAAAATTCAAATATAGATCATCACATCCAGAAGATCTGATCCTTGGAAACAAAGAAAGTCCAAGAAAAACAAGATCAGATTATCAACAGCAAGATTCACTTCTAGGACTCATATCTATGATAGAACCTAAGTGTTGAGTCTTTGGTATTGGCTGCATTTTTGGTAAAATAAACTCTGTAGCAGGATGCTGGATCCGATGCCTCAAGCATTGCCTCAAGCATTGCCTCAAGCATCATATCAGGTTCTGGAAGTGTTACTTGTGCGCCAAGCATGCGCGTTTCTCTCTCATAAATCATATCTTTGAATATTTGGTTCAAGAATTAGATCAAGCTTATCCAGCCAGCTCATACGTGCGTTCAGGATCGCGCCTAACAGCAAGCTAGCACGCGCTAGACTTTGCCCTAAAATATTGAGGAAATATTTTAGGATCATATCTTTTATTTAAAAGATATGTTTGTTTTATTAAAAGATTTGTTTCAAGTATATCTTTATGCTTGTTACTGTATTTGTGGACAGCAAATATATTTGGGAAATATATCTTGCTTTGTTAAAGATTTACTCAAGAAATATTAAAAAGAAAAACAAATCTCTTTAGGGAGTCCATCTACACAATATCTTTTATGGAACAGCTGTGATGTTTAGCTCTTAAGCCCATTCTAAATTGGCTATATAAAGGAAGAAGCTAAACCTATTTGAAGCACTGAAGCCAAGAATATTCAAGATGTAGTTTTTAGGGTTTCGTGTCTTTGTAAGCCTTGTGCTTTAGATTTGTGAGCCTTTCTTGTATCGTTTGATGCAAGCTTAGGACATAAGTTATTGTAATCTGCTTCCAAACCTTTAGGTAAGAAGCTAGAGTAGTTTTCACTCCAAAACCTTTAGGTACGGAGTATAGTTGTCTAGGAGTGTGACTCCATATTTGTGTTTTGAAATCCTTGCTGTTTGTAAGGTTGTAAGGAAGTGAGATCAGGTATATCTCAGATCTAGGCTAGGACCCTAGGTTATAGACAATAGGGGAGTTGCTAGATGGAAAGGCATAACTTGCGGGTTGTTGTCATCAGTCTAGGGCTACTGCTTATTGGACATCTTCCTGGATTGGTATCCCCCAGATTAGGGCTTGTTTAAGCGCCGAACTGGGTTAACAAATATCCCGTGTTCTTTTACTTGCTTTCAGATATTTGTTCATTTGCTTGTTTTATTCTGTTACGCGCGAGGCCGGATAGATTGCTAGAGCATCGAGTAGAGCATCGTGCATAGCGTACCAGGAATTTCAATTGGCATCAGAGCAGGCACCCTGCCTGTTTTTAGGGTGAGATTCAGGACTTGAAATCTCTGGCATCATGGATGAAGAGGAGGATAGCATAGCAGATGCCATTGCCATGCTTGGCAGACAATTCAACAAAGTGTTGAAAAGAGTTGATCGTAGAAATCGACAGAATGGGCAGAGCATCCGGTTCGACATCAACAAGCAACAGAATAGTCTGAAGAAAACCAAGCCTGAAGAAAAGAGCAGTCAAGGCAAAGGTGTTCAGTGTCATGAGTGTGAAGGTTATGGACACATAAGGTCAGAATGTGGAACATATCAGAAAAGACAAAAGAAAGGGCTAACTGTTTCTTGGACAGATGAAGACACTAATGAAGAAAAAGTCATCCAAGTGAATGCTCAAATGGATGATCTAAGGAAGCGTGTTAGCCAGCTGAACTCAGGAGAAAATCTTCTTGAAGAAATTCTGGATAATGTACCAAGTGGAAAGTTAAAGTCTGTTGGATACAACTACTCTAGTTTCAATCAGTATCAACAGAATCCTGAAACCAAGTTTACATCCAGTGAAAAAGTATTAGTATTGTGTCCATACTGTGTCCACATGCTGGAGCACCAGGCATGACATCTGGCCTCTGGATATTTGATCTGTGAGTTGTTGAAAGTTTATTTTCAATGCATATTCTGATGCTATTTACTAACAATGTGTGTGTGCATGACTAAGTTGTGAATGATTGCATACTTATACATATTAGTTGGTATGACTGAATGCTACTAACTATGTTCTAGTTGACTATTCATGCATGACTAAGACTGTGAATGATTGCATGATGAATGACTGTTTTTGGAGCACTGTTGTGTGTAGCATTGTTATGATACTGGTTCTCCACTACTATAACTCGGGTTATTGAAGAATGATGCTGATCAGACATTTAGAGGAGTAATGGTTTCATGCTAGCATGGTAGTTTACATGATGATGTATGCTCAAGTGTGCTAGGAAGATCTGCTGTGTGCCTCTCTTCTTGAGGTCTATTTTTGGTGGATACCTGATGTATGTGGATGCTGTGTGATGAATTGCCAAAGGCTGGAGCATCTGACAGTACATTTGTCGACTATGTGTCTCTGAAGAAGAAGTTGTCTATTTTATGAGATAACTGTTCCCTCCACTACTGGCCTATATCTGACATGTCATGTCTTCCATGATGTTATCTTCGGTTGTAGCAGCTCTGCATACTATGATATTATGGATAAAGCCTCACAGGTGTCCCCGGCTTATGTTCACTGGATGTTTATGAGTTTTGTCCCATGGATATGGCTAGGTAATATGACCAACTATGGATGCATAGTGTTATGATTTCTGGTGATTTATTGGCTATGCCTACCTTTGGTATCTTAATTCTTATATGAAGTTTGTCAGATTTCGTGGCTAAAAAGGGGGAGATAGATATATTTGGGGGTAGTTGGAAGTTCTACTCTGATGGCATGATGTTGAGACAGAAGCTCTAGCATCTTTATTATCTGTGAGCAGCATTTCATCATGCCTTTTGCTGCACTGCCTGGCTAAATGTCGTAGTAATTTTGAGGGGGAGTATTACTACTCTGTTCTCGTGTGTGCATAACGATTCCGTTTATGCTATGAAGATTTTTTTTGCTCTACCTGCTTATATGTATGCATGCATTAAGGGGGAGTAAAATTGTTTAGGTAGAATTTATCCTTTTAAATCTTCTATGTGGGAATTTATTTTTCCCTATTCATATGAAGTAGGAATTTATTTTTCCTATTTCTGATTGAAGACTTTGAAGGAGTTTATTTCTCCTGTTCCTACCGTGTGTGAGAGTTTATTTCTCTCTACGTTTGAAGCCTCAGAAGATCTCGATGTGTTCAAATCCGCTGCTGCATGTCTCTGATGATGGGTGCAAAGTATTTCTCGCCTGATGTAACTATCCGAGAAATTATTTTGCTGGTTGTGTGTGCAAGACGTTCTTCGCCTGATGTAACTATCCGAATTACAACTTGCTTGCAAAGTATTTCTTTACTTGATGTAACTATCTGAAGAAGTAGTTTGCTGTGGCTGTCTGCAAAATAATATTCGCTTGATGTAACTATCCGAATTGTTCTTCACTTGATGTAACTATCTGAAGAACTATTTTGCTAATGCCGTGCGTAAAGTAATTTTCACTTGATGTAACTATCTGAAAATTTACTTTGCCACTTTGAGTTCCTTCTCCACTGCGTATCCATGAAGACTTGAAGGAAAGATCACAACTGGTTTCCCAAGAGGAGGTTTTAGCCAAAATCTGCCAAAGGGGGAGGAGTAACTCTTGTGGTAGTTGGTGGTGGTTACTACTATTCTTATATGTGCATGAGATTAAGTAGTGAAGAAGAGTATGAGTATGGTACTCTGGTAGATGAATGGCACTCTGGTATATTTTTTTGGTAGATGTTGTGTGCTTTGGTCTGTGGCTGTGTATGTTCTAAGATATGCAGATGTTTAGGGGGAGCTGAGTTGTATGGAGCTGAGTTGTATTATGCAGGGGGAGATGCTGGATACGATGTTCCAACATCCTATGCATGTGTGCAGGGGGAGTAGTAGTGTAAAATGCTGAAGCACTCTGTTCCACATCCTATCAAGATTATTTTCCTGACCATTTAAGGCGAAGTAGTTATTGTGTTTTCCGCTGTTGCATGCCTCTCTGATAATCTTAAAAGATACATCTTATTCTTTTCTACTGTTCTCCATGAAGGAGTAGTATGGAAACTGTTTTGAAGGAAATCTACTACTGATCTTTATACTTGTGTGTTTATGTTGAGAAAAAGAAATGTAGTTGAAGTATCTGTTTAAGTAGTATCTGTATGGTCATAATTTGTTTTAGCCAAAAATTTGCCAAAGGGGGAGTTTGTTGAGTCTTTGGTATTGGCTGCATTTTTGGTAAAATAAACTCTGTAGCAGGATGCTGGATCCGATGCCTCAAGCATTGCCTCAAGCATTGCCTCAAGCATCATATCAGGTTCTGGAAGTGTTACTTGTGCGCCAAGCATGCGCGTTTCTCTCTCATAAATCATATCTTTGAATATTTGGTTCAAGAATTAGATCAAGCTTATCCAGCCAGCTCATACGTGCGTTCAGGATCGCGCCTAACAGCAAGCTAGCACGCGCTAGACTTTGCCCTAAAATATTGAGGAAATATTTTAGGATCATATCTTTTATTTAAAAGATATGTTTGTTTTATTAAAAGATTTGTTTCAAGTATATCTTTATGCTTGTTACTGTATTTGTGGACAGCAAATATATTTGGGAAATATATCTTGCTTTGTTAAAGATTTACTCAAGAAATATTAAAAAGAAAAACAAATCTCTTTAGGGAGTCCATCTACACAATATCTTTTATGGAACAGCTGTGATGTTTAGCTCTTAAGCCCATTCTAAATTGGCTATATAAAGGAAGAAGCTAAACCTATTTGAAGCACCGAAACCAATATATTAAAATGTAGACTTTTAGGGTTTCGTGTCTTTGTAAGCCTTGTGCTTTAGATTTGTGAGCCTTTCTTGTATCGTTTGATGCAAGCTTAGGACATAAGTTATTGTAATCTGCTTCCAAACCTTTAGGTAAGAAGCTAGAGTAGTTTTCACTCCAAAACCTTTAGGTACGGAGTATAGTTGTCTAGGAGTGTGACTCCATATTTGTGTTTTGAAATCCTTGCTGTTTGTAAGGTTGTAAGGAAGTGAGATCAAGTATATCTCAGATCTAGGCTAGGACCCTAGGTTATAGACAATAGGGGAGTTGCTAGATGGAAAGGGCATTACTTGCGGGTTGTTGTCATCAGTCTAGGGCTACTGCTTATTGGACATCTTCCTGGATTGGTATCCCCCAGATTAGGGCTTGTTTAAGCGCCGAACTGGGTTAACAAATATCCCGTGTTCTTTTACTTGCTTTCAGATATTTGTTCATTTGCTTGTTTTATTCTGTTACGCGCGAGGCCGGATAGATTGCTAGAGCATCGAGTAGAGCATCGTGCATAACGTACCAGGAATTTCACTAAGAATGTTGAAGAAGCTCTTACTGATGATGGATGGATTGTTGCAATGCAAGATGAGCTCAATCAGTTTCAAAGAAATGATGTATGGGATTTAGTGCCAAGACCAGCACATAAGAACATCATTGGAACCAAGTGGGTATTTAGAAATAAACTGAATGAACAAGGTGAAGTGGTAAGAAACAAAGCTAGACTTGTAGCTCAAGGCTACAGTCAGCAAGAAGGCATAGACTTCACAGAAACATTTGCTCCAGTGGCAAGATTGGAAGCAATCAGGTTACTGTTATTATATGCTGTTAATAATGGAATTACACTATATCAAATGGATGTTAAGAGTGCCTTTCTAAATGGTGTTATTTCTGAAGAAGTGTATGTTAAACAACCACCAGGGTTTGAAGATTTGAAAAACCCTAACTATGTTTTTAAACTAAAGAAATCACTATATGGTCTCAAACAAGCTCCTAGAGCTTGGTATGAAAGACTAAGTAATTTCTTATTAGAAAATGGTTTTCAAAAAGGTCAAATTGACAATACACTTTTCAGAAAGACATCTAAGAAAGATATATTAATTATTCAAATATATGTTGATGACATAATATTTGGTTCTACTAATGCTTCCTTGTGCAAGAATTTTTCCAAGCTAATGCAGGATGAATTTGAGATGAGCATGATGGATGAATTGAAGTTCTTCCTTGGAATTCAAATCAATCAAGGAAAAGATGGCACTTACATTCATCAAAGCAAATATACAAAAGAGCTTCTGAAGAAGTTCAACCTTGATGACTGCAAGATAATGTCTACACCCATGCATCCTACAAGTAGCCTAAGCAAGGAAGAAATTGGAAGCAAAGTAGATCAGAAGCTGTATCGAGGTATGATTGGTTCCTTACTCTACCTGACAGCATCTAGACCTGATATTTTATACAGCGTATGCTTGTGTGCAAGATTCCAATCAGATCCTAGAGAACCTCATTTAACTGCTGTTAAGAGGATCTTTAGATATCTGAAAAGGACTACTAATCTAGGACTTCTTTATAAAAAATCCCTAGATAGTAAGCTAGTTGGATTCTGTGATGCTGACTATGCTGGAGACAAGATTGAGAGAAAATCCACAAGTGGAAATTGCCAATTTATTGGTGAGAATCTGATATCTTGGGCCAGCAAGAGACAAACAACTATTGCTTTGTCTACAGCAGAAGCAGAATACATCTCAGCTGCTAAATGTTGCACACAACTACTTTGGATGAAATATTAGTTAGAGGACTATAATATAGCTGAAAATAGTATTCCACTATACTGTGATAATACTGCTGCTATTCACTTGTCTAAAAACCCTATTTTACACTCCAGAGCTAAACATATTGAAATAAAACATCATTTTATAAGAGATCATGTTCAAAAAGGTACAATAGATATTCAATTCATTGATACTGATCATCAATGGGCTGACATATTTACTAAGCCTTTAGCTATTGAAAGATTTGATTTTATTAAAAAGAATTTGAACATGCATTATATCTCCGAATAAAACTAGCTCTGAGATGCAAAATAGAAATTAGCATCTGAAGCTCTTTCAGAACCTCTAATAATTTAGAGTCTCCTTTGAGAAGCTCTGAACAATTTGGGCTCTGAAGGGTAACAGGTTCTGATGAGGCAATTAGATATAAATGAGTTTGGCTCTGAACTAAACGGAAACGAAACGTTCAGCACTTGTAAGTGTACTACAGCTGTATGTACACGCGTCAGCTATGATTAAGGAATTCTTACACGTGTCTAGATCCTGTCTTGTAGAGAACAGTTAATGATGAAAAGTAGCAGTTTAACTTTTATATTATTTTTTAAACCGTTCGCGCTTCCCCCTTTGTGCTTGCTTGCTAAGTGTTATTTGTTCTTTTATATAAATAGTCACTTCACTCACATAAGCACAACTTTTTCACAATCACTTCCTTCACGAACCCTAAAACCTTACAGAAATTCCCAATTTCTCTCTATTCATCCACAATGGCTGCACAACCATCAACCATCATTGTTCAGGAACCGTTTAATCCTCCTCTCGTTCCTGTTATTGACTTAACTTCTCAAGCATCATTCATTAATCGTCCTCCATCTATGGATTGTGGTAGAGACGCGATGCTCTTTCTCACTGAGAAGTTCGTAGACTTTGAAAGTCTAAAGGTCAATGGGTTTGATATTCAAAGTCTGTTCTTCGACCAACAATGGGAAAACTACTTCAACATGCTTAATGGGTTTGTTTACTACGACATCGTCAAGAACTTCTGGCATAAAGCGCATGTGTTTGATAAGTTTGATGCAGAAGAAGAAGTGAGAAAAATGGTGAAAGAAAATAAAGCTCTGAAAGGAAGAACAAGAGAACAATTGGGACTAAGGCCTTTCAGAGGCAAGGAAGTAAGATCCAATTTACTGGGAATAGATGTGCTAATAACTCAAGAGCACGTAGCTAAGATCTTAGGGTTGGACAATCAAGGTCAAGATGTAAATTCTTATAAGAAGCATTCTATGTATTCTGAAACTGAAGAGAAGGAGTTTGGGAAGGCAAAAAGTATGAAACCTGAGTTTGATATTGCCTTCAGAGTGCTTCTGGCTGCAATTATTCCAAGGAAAGGAGGAAAAGACACTGTGTCAATCCCTCACCAGCACTTCTTGTGGTTCATGCACAAGAGAGTGAAAATTAACCTTGCCAGCTTCTTGTTTGAGCATCTTTGTTTAATGATCAAAGATAATCAACATAAGGCAGAAGCAACTCTGCATCATCCAAGGTTGATTTCAGAAATCTTTCGTCAGACTAAGTTAATCGAGATTCTTAGACAGAGGGAGAAGCTACAAGTTTTTCAGACAGCAAAATTGGATGCAACCTTGCTAGTGAATATGAAGAAGAAAACTGAGGAAGAGATCATCAAGGTTGACAACCCTCTCAAGAGCATATATGAACGGTATTTCTGGTGTGATGGTTTTCCCACCATCTCAGAACATGACAATGATGAGGTCATTAAGAACTTTCTTGCTATGGTAATACGTGAAACTGGAGTAAGGGTACCTAGGAGCATGGTAGTTGGAGTACCAGATTGGGATGTGTTCAAAGGCCCCAAGGACATTACTAAGTCTAGGAAGAAGCCTAGATTAGTTGAGCAAGCATTGCTAGAGGATTCTGAGCAAAGCAACAACAATGAGGCTGAGAGTGGTGCTGAGGGATCAGCTTCTGAGGATGGAGAAGAAGCAGAAGCTGCTCAAAGGGCTCTGCAAGCAAAGCAGGAACGAAGGTCCAAGAAAAGGAATGAACGACCTTCTGACAAAAGTCAAGTTGCTGCCAGACCTGCAAAGAAGCCCAGAACCAAAGCTGCTAAACCAAGTAAGATTTCTACGACTAATACTTGTAGCACTTCTATAGCCCAGGGTTCTAAAACTCCACCCACTATCTCTCAACAACACCAAATTCCACCCACAATTGACACCACTAAACCTGTGTCAATGATCCTACCTGGGCAACAAAAACAAACACTTCTTGTTCACTCATCACCAACCTCACTATCAGCATCTTCTGATAGCACCCCTTCTGAATACAACACTGATACTGCTGCTGCTATTAGAGCTTCAACTAGACACACAAACAAGAAGAAACAGAAGGCAGCCTAAACCGTACAAATATCATCTGAGGAAGATATTCATGTGGATACTTCTCACCTTGAACAAGAACATATTCATGCCCATTCTCTTGACCATCTCACTCCTCACCTATCTGGAGATGCATTTATGCACTCCAATCTTGACTCACCCAACCACCCAATAAATAAATTTGTCAATACTGCTCTCAACACCCCCATTGATGAACCCATCTTTAATGAACTTCCATATACCCCTGTTCAAGCATCAGTTGTAGATGACACTGTGCCTGAACAAGACAATACTCCAACACCAATTCAAACTGAACAACATACATTATTTGAATCACAACCACAAGATCCACAAATCACCAACACCGGTTCTGAAACAATGATCTCTGAACCTCAATCCATGGAAACAGATTTTCCAATTCCATCAACTCCATTCCACCCTTCTGTTGGTGATGAACAATTTTATTCCATCCTTCCCATAAAGCTTGATGAAACAACTTTTCATGATATTCTGAAAGCTGCTATTGACATTGATGATGAGATCATACCACCCAACCTTAGCAAAATCAAAGTCATCACAAGAAAGAGGCCTGCACCACAACCTACCATTCCCTTTGACCCAACCAAACCCTTCTTCAATCCCATTTCTGAACCAAATCTTGAGCTTATAGATATTGCTATCAGTATTAGTCTCAAGAAATTTAAGCAGATTGAAGAAGAAGCTCTAGTATTCCCTTCTGATGTGGATGCTAAGGTTAGAGAGCTTAAATTCAAGTTTGATCAGACTCTGGAGATTTTGAGCTCTGATATTAAAAGGAAAATACAAGGGAGAGGCATGGCTGTTGTTAATGAGATCTTTTCAAAGGCCAAGAATACTGATGTTCCAAGACTCACATCCTATAATCATGAAAAGAAGCTCCTAGAGTTGGAAGAATTAGCAGAAGCTAACAGAAAAGCTTCTGAGGATCAAATCAATGATGAAATAATTGCTGCTGACATAGAGCGCCAGATAACTGCTGAATTAGAGCTTCAGAAGGATATCAGCCAAGCAATTGTACTGCCTGATCAGAATCAGCATGAAGATGGCTCTGACAAATTGAAAGATCCCATCATTGAAATTAGAGCTCCATCTCCTATGTTTGAACAAGGATCCACATCAGGCGTTATCAATCCTGCAGTTCAACAAGCTCTTGACAACATCAAAACTGAACTTGCTGCTGAGATGAGAGAGCAAAATTGTTGGGCTAAGAGAGGACTTGGAAACTGGTATCAATACTTCCATTGCTGCATCTGAGGCAAACACTCGTAAACAGATGAATGAGATGATGGCAGTTCTTCTGAAGGCCATTCAGGACGTTAAGAAGCCTTAACCCTAGGATTATGTTTGAGCACTTAGATTTTGTTTTGTTGTATCTTGATTATCCTATCTTTGTATAATCTGAACATGTGTTGTCATATTCACTTGATCTTGTCTTGCTTCTTATGTTTGTTTTTTATTTTCTTGAGTGTTTATTTTATTTTTGTTTTCAAAATTAAAATCATATTCTCTGATTTTGTTTGGTACTCTAATGGTCTATGGCTCTAGGAAGAGGTGCTGTAGAAGCATCTTGGTTTTCAAACTAATAATCTAGGTCTTTAAGCAAAACCTACGAGCTATCCATCTTCAGTACTCCTGTTTACTCATGAAATAGCTTCTTAGTATTATGGCCTGTTCAATAGCTGGGGCAGCTAGTGACTGTTTATGCAGTATCCTAGTTTAATACCGTATGAAGCGTGTCTGGTAACTGGTTTTCTAACAATTGATAGAGAATATATAAGAAACTTGCTCAAAACAAAGGGAATTTATAGCATCAACACTTTTATTAATTATTAAAGAGAAATCTCTATTACATAGAATGATGAAACTCTACTTAGAGCTAGGCTTAACTTCAGAAGCTTCTGCATCTAGCTGCTTATGCTGCTCCTTAATATAAGCAAGCAAGTTTGCAGTAGCCTTTTGCACTAGCTCTTCAGTGCCCTTCTGAACTGCAGCCTCGTACTCTTCGTATAGAGTGTCATCATTGTAAGTCCATAGAAATTCCTCCAGGTCAGAACCAAGTTCTTCCTCCTCTGACTCTGTCAAAATTAGTTCTTGCTTGTTCCTTTCGTAGCGAAGCCTGTTTTCTTCGCAGCGCCAGGGCTCTGCTCCCTTCTTGCTCTTTCCTTTTGAGCCTGAAACATCCTTGGTAACCTGCTTTTCCATTGTATGTTTGTTTTTGATGTTGCTTGATTACTCTGAATGAGTAAAATGAGAGGAATCATCCCTTTTTATAGTGCTCTCAAGCTCTCTTGTCAGTGGGATAATCAATGCTTTTTATTGAATGCACGTGATTGTCATAACCTTTTGACTTGACTGTCTTGATTTGGCACTTTGACTGCTTGGTTTTCTGTGTCTTTTTGACTGATGCCAAAAGGGGGAGTAAGAGTAGCGTTAAAATTAATGTTAATTGATTCAAATTCTGCTCAATTCTGAAACTGTTATGATAAATGCATTCTGAATCAATTTTCTATCTCTTCTAATTCCTTCTCATTCTGAACGTTATTGAAAGGAGAGAAAATTTAAGAATCTAAAGTGAAATTTCATAGATAATATCAGAAGAGCTTGCAAACCTCTTCTGAGCATTATCAAACTCTAAGAAGCAAAGCTTACAAAACTATGCCTCTGAGAGTTAAATATGAAAATTCATTTTAAGTTAATAAATTGACTCTTAAACTGTTTTAATTAATTATGGATAAGACTTAGGGGGAGCTTACAAACCTACCCTTATGAATTATCAGACTCAGGGGGAGATTGCAAACCTTTAAACCTGAAGTCAACATAATTGAATTAAATCAACAACAATTGAATTTTAATGCTTTATTTTGTCATCATCAAAAAGGGGGAGATTGTTGGAACAAAGTGGGTCTGACATGAACCTCTAAGTTTTTAAGAAGTTTTGATGATAACAAAGTATTAAAATTACAATTGGAATTGCTAATGATTATTCTAGTGTGCAGAATTATAAGTTAAAATTCATTCAGAAGCACTAGGAATAATATGAGAGAAGCCATGCTGAGAGGCTCTGGTAACGTGCCAAGTGTCCATCAGAAGCCTTAAATTTTGCGTACTGAAGCTAGTCCATTTAAGGATCTTAAGATATGCTCTGAAGATGATCAGAAGCTAAAATCCTTAAGAAGCTATGACAACAGCATCAGAAACAAAAAGAATATACGTCACTCAAGAACTGACAGAAGCGTAATCAATGATTGAAGAACAATCTACTTCAAGGCTCTGTCACATCCACAGGGAAGAATATTCGTTATCCAACGTTAATCTTATCCAAATGTGGAGCGCATTTGAGGATCGTACTATTGTACTATTATTACTCAAAATGGATGAGTGATAATTTGAATAGCAAGGTAGTGGAATTGGATTTCTATACCAAAGATGGTAAATTACAGCTATCTCTATAGTACAATGAATTCCAGCTGGCACCTTATCTCTTTACAACGGTCAAGCCATTTCTCCAAGTATAAATAGAAGACTCATAAGGAAGAAATGGTTACTGTTCCATTACTACGTTCAAAGACTAAGAAGCATTCTGACTCTACATTTTCAATCTGTCATTCTAAGTCTTAGAACAATCTGTGTTGTATTTTGTAAACACCTCTAATAGTATATCAAGTGTTCATAAACAATCATTCTTGATTTTTAAGTTTGTTTGTGAAGTCTCTTGTTAAGTGTAACTTGAGCATTTGAGAAGTCTCTTGCAAGTGTGCTTGAGCAAAGTGTAATCTTGTGAAGATTATAGTGAAAAGCTCTTGTTGAGAACAAGGGGACTGGACGTACCTTCAATTTGTGAAGGGAACCAGGATAAATCTCTGTGTCTATCTTTCTTTCTCTCTACATCCCTTTGAATTTGTTTTGATATCCGCTGCATATATTGTCTTAAGAACCAAAAAGTTTTAAATTTCTAAAACACAATTCAACCCCCCCTTCTTGTGTTTTTCCACCTTCAACATTACTTATAAAATCAGTCACCGAGTTGCCCACAATCTCCCAACCTTGTTGATAAAAGCCAGCAGGGTATCCATCCGGACCGGGAGCCTTCCACGGATGCATATCAAACATAGCTTCCTTAATTTCCACTCCCCGAATTGGTTCAACTAATCTACTCAAATGGTCTTCCTCCAAAGGAGGCTAAGATATATTTGTTTGGTACCATCGCCAATCAGCATCAGGCTTTTCAAAGAGATCCTGGTAGAACTTGTTGACCATAACCTGCAGCGTGCGTGGGTCGTCCACCCAAACACCTTCAGTATTTCTCAACATAACAATATTATTTCGCCTTCTTCTATTAGTAGTTTTTAAATGGTAGTAGCGTGTATTCCGATCGCCATCGACCAGCCATTTTGTACGAGAGCGCTGAAACCACATCACTTCCTCATGTTTCAACACTTCATCTAATTCCTTTTGGAGCTTTTGTTCTAGTCTTTTCAACCCATAGTTATAATTCCTGGCATAGATTCTTGCTTGGTCACCACCAATTCTTGCTGCTAATCTTTTTTTCTTCCTTACTATGTCATCAATGGTGTTAAACTTCCACTCTTTAATTCTAGTCTGAAGGTTCTGCAGGTTGGTAACAACATGCTCATTATCTGACCAGCACGTTGATAACATGTTATTATAAGTATCATTAAGTTGCCATGCACTTTCAAAGCGGAACTTTCGGGCAACATGCACAGGATCATTACCAAAGGGGCAAATAAGAATAGGGTGGTGATCTGAGAAGTCGAGACGGGGAAGTGTTTTAACAAACGCCTCTGGGAACTCCAACCTCCAAATATCATTACATAAGGCTCGATCCAGCCTCTCAAAAATACGCATGCCTCCATGAAAAAATGGGGCCTCTCCATGTGAACTTGGAACCCACAAAGCCTAAGTCAAGTAGGTTGCACAAATTAATTCTGTTGATGAATTTACAACACTTCTTGCTGGACGCGTTCAGCCCTCCCTTTTTCTCAGACGGATACGCAATTTCATTAAAGTCACCAGCTAACATCCAAGCTTCAGCCATGTGACGAGCAATGAGTCGAAGGTCATCCCACAATAACTTTCTATTTTCTTCATTAGGACTAGCATAAACAGGTGAGAATAGCCAATTCTTACCGTTATTAAACTTAACCTTTAAAAGCATGTGTTGAAACTTTAACTGAATATTTTCAACTGTCATATCCTCTTTCCTCCACCCAACAACAATCCCTCCGGCATAACCAATCACCTGAGCCGCTAAAAAACCATCAAAACCTAATAGTTGAAACGTCTTACGAAGCTTGTCCGGGTTACATCTAGTCTCCAGAATAACAAGCATTCCAGGACAATGGTTATTCACATATTGCTTACAATAGCGGTAAAAAGCAGTGCTGGCTGCCCCCCGGCAATTCCACACCATAATCTTAGAATGTAAAATCATTTGAAAACTAGAAAAAGTAAGGCACCAAAGGCTATTAACAATCTGTGTGGCTCTGGAGATCTGGCGTCTCACTAACATATTCCATCTCTTCAGTATCAAGGGAGTCATCTCTTTGTTCTATTGAATCAACAACATTCTCTGCATCTGCAGTTGGGTTTTTATTCAAAGTTTCATTACTACTAGGTGTAAGTATGGGAATAGAAGGAGAGTCAGGGGGCCTAGACATATTAGGAATCATTAGTTTTGTTGGGCCCATAGTAGTCTCTACAATGGATCTCCCACCATTGTCCACACCTTCATTCCTAATAACTACCCCTTCCTGGCTATTTAAATTATCACGTACCACCTCATCTCCTCCTTTTGTTACTTTTCCAAATTCTGTCACATTAATTCCTTGCATTGTATTTGTCATCATCCGCTTAGTAATAACATCAGGACCTTTTTTAACATATTGACCACTTTTACCTTTAAAAGTAGCAGTTCCACGTGTTGCCAACTTGTTGTCCTTTAATGATTTCCCCATAGCTCCTTGGTTTTTATCCTGTATTTGAGATTTTCCTTTTTTGATACTTTGGCTACCACGAGTACTATCTTCTCCTTCTATTCTGGGAGTAGACACTTTAGGAACTGTATTAATAATCTCTTTACCTCCATCTAGCACTTCCTCATTATTCTCTATTGATATCTCTCCCTCTTGATGAGTTTGATTTGTTCCTAAAATAGCGAAACGGGAACCCGTGACTGCCTCTCCTTTTTTATTGTCCTCCGCCAGTTTCGATGCCTTTTTCTGTCGGCGCGGCTTCGACACCACCGTCCATGGTCCCTCTTCATTCTCTCCATGAGCAATATCTTGTGCAGTTCCATCTTTGGTCGTTGATGCACTAGAAGTATTTTTAACTTTTTCGGGGCACCCTTCCACATAATGGCCAAATTTACCACAGCCTAGACACAGCAGGTGTAATCCTTCATACTCCACTTTGTATGTTCTTCCTTTAACAGAAAACATAGCCAACAAGGGTTTTGAGAGATCTACTTCAACACATAGCCTTGCATATTTTCCCCTCTCTTGAAGCAACGTATTTTTATCGACCTTCACTGTCCGCCCAATTCTGTTGCCAATGGATGTTAACACCTTCGCATCATAGAACTCGATCGGCAGACCGGAAAACCTCACCCAAACAGTGACTTTTTTCAAGTGGTTTTCAGAAGGATTGAAATTCGGGCACCATTCCCTAACTGTAAGATAATGATCATAAATTAGCCATGGACCATTTGTTAGGGCATGATGTTGATCCTCTTGACTTGTAAAGGTCACGAGAAAATAATCGTTACCAAGGTCAACTATATTTATCACACCAGCCTTGACCCACATCTGCTTCAAACGATTCTCCAGAGCTTTGTAACCAATCCTCCTCCCTAGCATCTTGACGATAATTCCTCTCTTCCAAGGTTTTTGGATACGCAACTCTTCTTTCTTTGACAGGTGAAAGATTGGACAATCATAGCCTGCCAACTTCATCTCTTCTACTCTAACGCTTTCCTCCTCATCCTCAATATTCTCTAGATCGTCCTCATCAGAAGAACCCATGATACCACTTCCCTCACTATCTTTCATAGTGCTGTCATCCCCTAGCATTGTTGTTTTGTAGGAACGAGCACCCTGCAGACTTTGATTACCCTTTGTTGCATTTTCCTGTGGCGTAGATATATGTATGTTGTCTTTAACCTTTTTGGCACTCCGATCAAGATTGTCCTGCTCATCCTTTGATGTTCCATGTTCAGTGGTGACAAACCCTAGCAGTGGATTTGACATCGTAAACCCTTTTAAGTAAACTTAATAAAGTATTATTATATATGATTTTAGATTATCCATCAATGTTGGTATTATTCTTGATTTCAATATTTTAATTTTAGGGTTTAAATTGTTATAGACATATACTTTTTGAATCTAAGAACTAGGATAATATCTATTAAGCTCTAAATTCTAGACATAGATTTAGGTTTAATATTCACTCAGAGTATCGAATCTTAATGTTATTGTATTGATTGATCATCCGAGACATCGGATGTTAATAGGTACAATAGATATCTCGGCGTTATCTGGACACGGAAACGTACGACGAGCGATACGTGATAATATTGATAGATGACTAAAATCTGTACAACTGATTAGGAGTATACATGCGAATAAGTTAATGAAATCTAATTCCAGCAATTCCACCTTTCTATTAATTTACTTAATCTTTATTGATGCTATATTTTCTTAAATGTTCAGAAACAAATAGCTTTAAATCATCGAACTTAAAATTGTATTAATTGTTGAACGACACTAATATCACACCAGTCCCTGTGGATACGATAATATAAAAATACTTACTTTTGTACTGTAACAAATTGGCGCCGTTGCCGGGGAACTGGCGTTTAGATATTGGAGCATCGCAACAATTTATATTCTTTTAAGTATTTGTATATATTTGTTTATATTGTATAGTTTTTGCTTGCACTAATCCTTCTTTGCTAGACAAAGAAGCATTTTTCTTGTTAGGTTAATCCTTTTTCAGGTTACCCATCACAAACAAAACCATGACTGATCGTGGTTATAACAACTTCTATACTCCGGATGAGTATGAATCATATCAACAGTTTCATAGGACTCCAACATATGAAGAGATTTTGATGCCATTGACTCAAAAATTTTAAGAACTTTCAAAAGAAATTTCTAAACTGATTAGTCTGCAGGAAGAGTCAAGTAAAGCTAAACAAGTTGCATACTGTGAGCTTTGCAATGGAGACCATCCCACTGGTCATTGTCCTCCGTTGACTGAAGTGCAGCTTTCCCATATAATCAAGGTTTCTAATTGTGAGGTTTGCGATGGAGATCATGCAACTGGCCATTGTCCTCCGATGACTGATGTGCAGTTTGCCCAGATGATCAAGCAAATGGCTAATAAGCAAAGCATGGAAGTTCAAACCAACACTCAAACCACTCATGAGAAAGATAATATTCTAAAAAAGAACGAGGAATGTGGAGAGAGTGTGGAAGAAGTTGTTGAAAAAGATGAGGAAGAAAGAATGTTTGATGGATATGGTGTAGAGAAAATAATGAAAGAAATATATACACCACAAGAAATAGAACTTCCTCAAGAATGGCCATGTACGAACGAGGCCAACACTGTTGATAATGAAGAAGTGATGATAGTTGCAGAGAAAAATGAAGGATTATTTAGCAAGGAAATATCATGTGAGCTAAAGAAGGAGATGGAGTACAAGGCGGAAATTGATCAAGTCATAGATAAGATATGTGCCTTGTTCAATAAAAAACAATTGGAGAGGATTTGGACTCCACAACATTTATTTCTAAAGTTCATGGAGTTTCTCCCAAACCAAAGGAAAAAGACGGATGATGTGCTTTCCGTCTCATTTTGGCCACCCTAACCAAAAAGGCGTCAAGCTAGTGACGTAAAAGAAGCGCTTGTTGGGAGGCAACCCAATTTTCTATCCCTTTCACTTTTTATATTTATATTTTATATATATGTTATGCTTATTATATTGTTTGTGTAATTGTGCAATTTGTGTTTTGCTAGTTATGTGTTTAAATCTGTTATAAGTGTTATTTGTTCTCTGCTAGTTACTACTTGTTAGTACCAAATACCAAGTGTCTTTGGTTATAGGTGTTCCTTGTGTAGTAAGTTGATGGCAATTTAGTTCATGGTTTGTTATAGGTCCAAATGATTACAGTGGCAACATGTTAATTTTGATGGAAATTGGTCATGTGATGCACTTGTGTGAGAAGTTATATGTATGAAATGAGTGCAATTTCTCATGGCACCATCATCTCTTAGTTTATTCTCACTTTCACTTTGCAAACAAGCTTCTCTCTTCATTGACTAATTTTCATCATTATTCTTGATATGGTGTGCTAGTATGAAAATCATCATGTTCTTTTAGGTTTTTCATGTATCTCATGTTTGAATACTTCCTCTGTGCTTCTCATGAACATATCATTCTTGTTTAAATTGTCTTGTTTGTTAGAAAGGAATGCATATTAGGAGGGTTTGAATGTGACTTAGGAATTTATGAGACATTTACATAGCATGACCATGGTTGATACATTCAAGTAACTAGGATGTTGTAAAATGGTGTTAGCATTGATTTCCCTTGTGATTTCTAGAAAAAGCACCATTTTAGAAGGGAAAAAAATTGTGGTTGCAGTCTTGAAATACCTTTTGACAGTGTATTATGCTTCAACTTGTCTTTGATGATTATGGAATTATGCACTTATGACTGAGTTACTTTCACTAAGCTTGAATGTTGAGTTGCCTAATTTAAATTGTGCTATTTTGAAGCTGAATTTGACAATTTCTTTTGTGCAATGCCTTGACTTTCATGAGTTATTTTAAAGGCATAAATACCAAACTCTTAGTCTTGAGTTGTCATTAGAATTCATGTGACTATTGTGTTTCATTGTTTATTTAGGTTGAACATAATGCTTACAATTCTCAAAGTCAGAACTTGTGAAAGATATAATCCTAGTGTTCATTACTTCTTGTCTTTCCATTTGGTTATCTTCATCACTTGTTAAGAGTTCATGACATTACTTTTATTAGTCACTTAATGATCAAACTTTAAAAATGCCAAACTTGAGTGATTGAGATGAAGTTTCATGAACTACTTGCATTCTGTAACTTGTTGAATAGCATGAGTTGTGAATGATTTCATCTAGTTAACAGCCCCTGGAATTTTTTTATGTGCTTCAAAGAATGTGTCCAAATGTGTGTTACTTGGTGTTGACAGTGGGATTTGTTGCACTAATGTAAATTTAGATTGCTCTGTTCAATATTGTTTCAGATATGGCACCAAGGAGGCATTGGCTGCACTAATGGCATGGCCTATGGACAGGCCATTTTACTCGGAGGAGGTGAGACAAGCTATTGTTAGTAGCAAGAAAGTGAGAGAAGGAAGTGAGCCTTAACAAGAGAAAGATAGACCGAAAAGCTCTCCAAAATTCTGTGAAGTTTATTTTAATATAGCTTTTGGTCAAATTTATGCTTTGTGTTGAATATCTTAATATATCTTTCTCTTTTGGTTTGAACAACATGCTGTTTACTTTGTCTGAGTTTTGCTTTTAAAAGTTGGATGACAACATGTTGAGTGGTTAAAAATGATTCAAATTTACATGTTGAGTAGTTGAAAAAATGGTTCAATTTTTTGATTCTATGTGCATATGAATTGAAATGTCTAGGTTTGCGATTAATCAAAAGCAAATGCATGATTAGAATAATTTCAATTGCTTAAGTTGAGGTCAATTTTTTGAGATTATCTTTGAATGATAGGATGAATTTGAATTATGTAGCGTTATTCAATTTGATTTCATTCATTCCATCTTAACATGATTAATTAATTATGAATTACATAGACCTAGTCGGGTGAGATTGTGTGAACCTTCCATTGTTTATATATTTGAGAGCCGACAATTGTGTTTAACTCTGTTGATTTTAACTGAATCTTGCTATTACTTGATATGTTTGAAGTCATGGAAATGATCAAGGCCATGTTTCTTTTAGAGTGGTAACTACTTCAGCCAAAATAGCCTACCTTGTGAGAAAGTGTGATCCTTTGCTACCCCTCTTGAGCCAAAAATTTGAAAATTTGTTTGTTCTGAACCCTTGAACCACAATAAAGGAAAACAATGACTTAACCCTTGCCTTAGGATGATTGAGCATTGAATTTAAGTATGGTTGAAAACAAGTTGGGGAGAAAGAGGTTATTTGTTTGAGAAAAAGAAAGAAGTAGTTGAAAATGGTGATTGTGAAAAAGAAAAAGAATGTTGAAAAATATGACACAATCAAAATCAATCAATGAAATTACAAAGAGAAAGAAAGAAAAGAATGTGGCATACAAAAAGAATCACCATAAGTGAAAAAAGGGGCAAATAAAAGAAGGTGAATAGCTTATGTGAAGAAAATATTCAAGAATCATGCTCTTTTATCCTTAAGGCTCTTTGAATCCAAAGAAAAACAATGATTTCTTGTAGCCTAGCCCCATTACAAGCTTAAGAAAGTCCTTAGTGATCCATGATTGATAACATGTTTTGTTATTATGTTGAGATGTATGTTTGAATTGATTTGTTGTGAACACATTGTTTGGATTGAGAGATACACTACACCCTTGAGTTGAAACACTTGTGAGGATTGTGATTCTAGTTGATTATGTTGTTAATTTGGAAAGTTTGAAATTTTACTTGAGTTTTGAAACTATTTCACATTCATGTTTTGATTCTTTGATGATTATGAAGAATTGATTTTGAACTTGCAACACGTTGAATCATGCAAACTTGAAATGATTTAAATCCAAAGTTTTTGATTGATTACAAAGCTTGAATGTGCACTAATGATGTTTGAGACTTGTTTTAAGAGTTTATTTTGGACTTTTGTTTTTAGGACAAACAAAGTTCTAAGTTGGGGAGAGTTGATAAGTGCCAAAAAGTGGTAATTTTACATATATATTTTAGGCATTTATTGACTTGTTTTAAAAGTAATTTCATATAAAAAAACCCAACTAATTGTAAATATTAATTTTAATTAACAAATTAGTCATTTATGTTATTTCTACCTATTTTCTCTTACTTTTGTAGGTTTTATGAATTAATTGAGAAAATGGAAGCTAAGTACTTGGAGACTAAGAAAGCTTATGATTGGATGCCAAACTTAAGAGGCACAAGATGATTTTCTATTGGACCAAAACAAAAGGAGTACCACACTGTTTCTTTTAATTCTTCACAATTAAGTTGTCATAGGTATTAACATCATCAAACCGCCTTGTACAAGTGGCTAACCATATACTTCTCAAAGCTTATAAAAGGGGATGCAGTAGCCATTCCTTGGAGAATTTCACTGACGCACCCATAAGAACAGAACAGAAAGAGTGAGACACGAGAGGAAGATTAGAAGGGAGCAAGACAAGGGTGGATGCACACCAACTGTTTGAGAAATCAACGGTGATGTTATTTCATCTCTTTTCTTCTCATTTGTGTAAAGCTACCATGATAATGAGTAGCTAAAGACATTTTTGTTGGAGTTAGATGTAACTAACTTTATGAGTATGTATACTTTTTGATCATGGTATTATATATGATTTTAGATTATCCATCAATGTTGGTATTATTCTTGATTTCAATATTTTAATTTTAGGGTTTAAATTGTTATAGACATATACTTTTTGAATCTAAGAACTACGATAATATCTATTAAGCTCTAAATTCTAGACATAGATTTAGGTTTAATATTCACTCTGAGTATCGAATCTTAATGTTATTGTATTGATTGATCATCCGAGACATTGGAGGTTAATAGGTACAATAGATATCTCGGCGTTATCTGGACACGGAAACGTACGACGAGCGATACGTGATAATATTGATAGATGACTAAAATCTGTACCACTGATTAGGAGTATACATGCGAATAAGTTAATGAAATCTAATTCCAGCAATTCCACCTCTCTATTAATTTACTTAATCTTTATTGATGCTATATTTTCTTAAATGTTCAGAAACAAATAGCTTTAAATCATCGAACTTAAAATTGTATTAATTGTTGAACGACACTAATATCACACCAGTCCCTGTGGATACGATAATATAAAAATACTTACTTTTGTACTGTAACAGCAGCACAGTTCACCGGCACGATCAACACCAAAAGTCAGCTTGCAATGACAATGTGTCCCTTTATGATCAACCAATTCTAACCCAGAAGATGCGAAGCAAAATGCAGATTAGCCAAATCCACACCAAGGCAAAGTCTGTTTCAAAGGCAAATGATAATTGTAAGTACAGCAGTAACAAACAAAAATTATCAATATCAACAGCTGTAAGCAAAATAAAAATAATACCAATGTTCCAGAGTGGATATCATCACATGTCATTTTTTTGACATAAGTACGAACAAAGGTAAGGGGTCTAACACGGATATTAGGCGAAGGAATGGTAGAGGAACCAGGGTCAGTTAACAAACGCCTTAGAGGAGGATTATGTTGTGGATACTCAATCTCTCTACCAAACCTGTTAATGCTCCTTATCAGCAATAGTTTAGGCTCAATGTATGTAAGAACAACCCAAGCACCAAAGGGAATACGATATATATCTCTGAGATCACACCACCCATCATCAAAACAGGCCTTCTTATATTTCTTCACAACACGGACCTCCAATTCATTATGATTAGGATCTTGCAGAATTACTCTGTGAGCAATCAAATCACCAAGCTCTCGAACAAAACAGCGTTGAGGCTTTCCTATAGGCTGCACAACTGAATTTGATGTTGGACAATACAAAACCATCAATAAGATAGATTATGAGCTTAATGAACTTAAGAGATGAAAAACACTTACTCTTTCAACGTCAAATTCCATTGTGTATGTTTGCATGTTTGAGAGAAAATCACTTATGTGTGTGTTATGTTCCTGATCAGTTTCATGCGCAGTGTTAGCATCAAGCAAGAAAGATTCACCAAGAGACAGAGCATGGAAGTCCATTGGGCATGGAATGTGGATACAGAGCAAGAGAGCAGAAGACAGAAAGTTTATAAACTTTAGTACTCTTTTTTATCTGAATGGAGCCTTGGGAGAAGTGCAGTAAGATACTTCAAAAGACTACACTTGTTAATCATAGCACTGTATTTAAGAGCACACATGCCAAAGCCACCCCAAATCACTCCATGGATAATGATAGCATCTTAAAATGCATTAACTGATTTTTGGTATGGAGCTTCCTTTGTTTTGTTTAAAATTTGTTGGGACTTTAAAAGCTAATTCATATTTATCAAATTCTCACCAATAATTTGAAATATTATAATACATTGGTAATAAAGAGTAGAGAGCATATAGGTGTAAAGACTAAAATGCTTATATATTTAAAGTTTTTTTAAAATTGGGGTGATATATATAAATCTATTTCTCCTTTATGTGATTTATAAGAATATAAATTTGATGGTAATGACAATGGATCCATCAAATTACCACCAAGTTTCACTTTTTCTAAAAAAATAATATAAATTTAATAGAATATAAGTTTAAATAAAGACAAACAAAAAAATATACCATCAAGTTGCAAAGCAATAAACTCAAAAAAGAAGGGAACCATATCAACTCAAAGTTAATACATTAGTCTTTCAATCCATACAAACACATCCTACCATGAAGATGATAAAATACAAAACATTAACCTAGAATCATAAATCTACAAAGCATCCAACCATTAGAACTACAACTTATATCTCTTTCCCAGCTCAATAACACCAACAACCGAATTCAAACCACACCCTACTTAGATATATTTCTTCGTGACCGTTTTCGTCGGATAATCTCCACAAACATAACATCGGGTGGATTTGAGAGTTGGAACCGCAACTTATCTCCCCTCTTAAGGTTGTTAACACTAACAAACTCGAACCATCCTTTACTCAAGTACATTTCCTGCTTGCCTTCCTTTCTTTCATAGGTTATCATGGTGCACCTGATACTGTCTCCATTGTGTTGAGTTTTAATTGCAATACTATCCCTACCCTTAAGAACACGCCTGAAGCACTTATTTGGTACATGCTATCAGGGAAAAAATACATTAAGAATTAAAAACTAACAAAAAACATAAGAAATGTATGAAGAATAATGCAGAAGCCTCACCAAAACCTGCTGTTTTTTCAAGCTTGCATAAGCCCTGGTGATGAGAAGTTCCCAACCAAATACACGGTCATTTCGAAATTTAGGCATCTCACAGTTGTTGGCATTATCCTCCTCCTCACTTGGACCAACTGTTTCCGCATATTGATAGGAATCCTCAGGATTAGGAATAATTATGCTCTCATCATCAGATCCATCAGACGACCACATTTCGACAGATTCATTTTTTATAGTAGTTATTTTGAAGATATTGTCAGATACTTCATATGTTAAGATAACCTTAGTTGGCTCTCGGAACCCAAAACATGTAGCGGCAAATCTGCCATTAACCATGTAGCAATCATCACCGTTAACATAGAGAGCAACCTTCGCCCTCACTCCATTGGGATGCCACAATGATCCAATTGATGTCTTTTGAAGCTGGTTAATCCAAGCCGCTTTGAACCTTGGACAGATTTGAATTTCACACTGCATAAATTTGTAGATAAAATAAGTTAATTAGTCTCAATGATTATATACAATATACCGTTAATAGTGTGAAACCGCAATACCTTATCTGGATTAATGCAAGTCTGAAATGATTTGGTGTTCTTTCCCTCGGCATGTGCTTTTGCAAAACTTTGAAATCACAGCCATTAGAAAATTACATAAATTAAACCAGAATTAGATAAACTATAATCATACACCCTACACCTCATGTAAAGTTGAATATATAATGTATTCTAAAATGGCAACTAGAAGGAATGAATGTAAACTAATCAAAATTTATACAAAATCCCATGCATTCCACACAGCAGAACCATGCTTAGTTTATTTCATGCACATCTGATACAGAGACACAGAGACCAAACCCTAATCCCCAAAAATCATTTATTCTACAATAAGACATTTTATATAAAACAAACATACTACAATAAGACATTCATTTATCAATGAAAGATAAATTGAAACTAATCAATGGGTAATCTATTGGTTGACAACCCTGATACATGAAATCAACAATAAACGGTGCAATCAAGACAAACAGAAAACAAATAACTATAATGAAAACATTGCAGTGATTAGAGCTCAATACCACAAAGTTTATGGGGATAAGGATGATGATTTCAAACCTTAATCTGGATGATGAAGCCATTCTAAGAAAATTTCCGGAGCAGGAATGTTGGAGAGAAAAAAGTTGGAATGAAGTTAAGATATGAAATAGAGAAAATGGGAATGGGAACTGTTGCTAATAAATCAATAATTATTACCATACTTAGTACCCTGTATTCATTTTGTAACTCCAATAATTGCAATCAATATAATAGTTATGTTATAATATATAGATGTTATCCAAAATACATCTATAAATTTTCTGCAGTGTATGCAAAATCTTTATACTTTATACCTTGATTAAGATTTGAAAACCAAATTGAACCAATCCATAGATGTATGATTTTTTTTTCCTTTTTTTTAGATACTTAAGTAGAGATTATTTTTTTGGGAGAGGTAGGGATGCTTAATGCATGACATTTGGCTGATTACCTATGCAGGAAGTATAGAGTTATTGAGTGCTGCATTGCTTGAATGAGTGTAGAAAGAAAATGATAGGCCAATTACTCATTGTGTATTGAGTATGAAATACATGCAACCAATAAGAATAAAGAGCAGATATGCAATTGACAATTGGTTAGCACATATTACTGTTACTTCAAACTCAATTTATGAGGAACTGATCACAATCTATCTATAGAAGACTCCTTGCAGGCTTTGTACAGCATTGCTTGTTTGATGTTTGATGCTCATCTAGTATGGGGTGACCATGTCTTTAACTTATACACATCATACATAGAATATCCAGGACTCATTAAAGGATAGTATTTCATAAGTTAAAAATTGATCTACATTTTTTGCCACACTTAAAAAACAGTCATTGCTTACACAAATTGATAGTTAGAATATTGTTTGGTAACTCAGAAACAATGACTAACAGAAGTTCAAAGTGAGTGGCCTAATATTACAGAATTGTAACAAATTCTAGCTTGAAATTCAAAACAGAAAGCAATGATTAACATAAACTGTTGAGTTTAAGTAAAGCTACAATCAGCTAAGATTAGAACTTGGAGACATAAATAACCCATGTTTCATACACATCCTTGCATTCCCAAATCAAAATGTCACCGGCTCTGAAATTACTCTTGCGACAAAATCTCCTCAAGCCACGTCTAAATGTGACTTGACCATTATCTTTAACCAACCTACAACGCATCAATTTTCTATAAGTCCCACTAAAAAATACGATTTCGTGGGTACAATCCATCATAAATTTAGCGAAATCGTTTTTTAACACCTGCAGAAAAAAATTCAAGATAAGATTATAGTTAGATCAGTTATATTTATATTAACAAATCTAATCCCTGTTTAACAAATTAACTTACCACTCTATGTATCAGCATCTGCTCTTTAAATTCTGAGAAAAAGGTTGTCAATCGTGTATCATTTGAGGATTCAGAAGTTTCCATTGATATAGCTGGCGCATCATCACTAACCTCTATCTCCTCCAATATTGTATTCCCATGAGAAATATCCATCAAATTTATATATAATGACATGCATAGTTAAAGAACCATCACATGATCAAGGCTAACTAATAATAGAAATTGCAATTTAAGAATTTGAACAACAACAGTTTATTGCAGCAATAATTTCCATTCAAATATCACACCCATAGACAAAGTAAAAACAACAAATCAGACGTTGATGGATGGGGCACAATTGAGAAAATCAGTAAGAAATTGAAAAAAACACTGGGAGGCTAACTAAACCTAAATTACCTAATACAACAACTCAAATTCAGAAAATCATAAACCTATAATTTCGAAAACATGATTGCAATGGTAACAGATTTGCTTTAAGTTAATAAGTAAACGAACAGTCAAGACAAACCTTGATGAAAATAGAGAAACTATGTGAAAAAAACTGGGTGCATGAACTTTGAACGTGAGGTTCTTTTTTTAGGTTGTGTTTGAATAATAGCTTTGAAGAGAACTTTATTGGGCCTAATTATCAAATCTCATTTTGTTAGCCCAATTCTCAGATTTTAGATATAAGTGTATATCTATTTCACCTCCCTTATTATTTAAAACAGGTGTACATGTTATCTAAATTGTCTAAATGGAGCATATATTTTTATATATAAATGAATCAACAAATTGTTTATTTATGAGATAGGGAGGATGGGATATGGGTAAACCAATTTTAACTAATCTCTATATGCATATGCATTTTTTTTTCTTCTTCCCCACATTATGAAATAGTTGAGATTAAAGGTGTGTTTAAGTTATAGAAACCAACTCCAATAAGCTTATGTATATTTATGGTTCTAATTGAGTATACCTTTGAGAGATAGAGAAACTTTGGATGTATGAAATTTGATGATTAGGCAGAAGAAGAGAATAAATTATATAAAGAAATGCTTACATGCCATTCCTAAAAGGTTTTATTGGAGTGCTTACATGTCATTGTTTGTATGAGTGTAGAAAGAAGGTGTGGCAGAATTAAATTGGACAATAAGAATATAATGGTTTATTGCTTGGTTAAAGAAAAGACAGTCAAATTAATCCTGGTTGGCCTAGATGACTGTTATTTGAAACTCAGTCTATGACAAAGTAATTATAATCCACCTGTAACGTATATGTGAAGTATCTCTACCCATCTGCATAGCATGAACATCCCAAACACTGGTCAGACCATGATTGGTAAACAATTCTTATTAATAGTAGTCTCAAAAATCCACATCCTTACACCCTCCCAACATTTGATGAGAAAACCATGCCTGGGAGAAAACGCAGAATTATTAGAAGAGTTAAAAGAATGCTCCTAAAAGGTCCTGAGTACTGTTTTGAGTTAGTTCATTCACTCTCCTATCTCATCAATGAATTTGATGACCACACATGGGATTTATCATCAAAGGAGAAACATTTCATACGCTGCCTGATCACACTACGAATGGAGATAATGGATGATACTCCTTTTATTAAATTCGTTCAAGGAGCATTACAGCAAAATCATAGAGAAACATCTGATCTTTTTGAAGAAATCGGGCAGGTAAAAGAGGACATGCTCATGTATGAGGACAACCTTGCTGTTCTATTTGATCAGGAAAGTACAGTCACTGATGATAATTTGACCAGCGAGATCAAAGCTGACATCCAAGAAAACATTGTTAAGCTTTTAAAGAAAAGGCAAAGAGTCCTTGAGCTTAGAGAAGATTTATCGGAATTAATGGATAGATTAAAGACAGTGGATGTTTTCAAAAAAAACATTTGTGATCACTGGAAAACTGCTACTGATGCAGCTGCTATGCTTTAGATTGTATCCATGAATGGGGAGCTTCCTTTGCCCAACATCTACTGTTTGTTATTTCGTTTCTGTAATCAATGTTATGTTATTTGGTGTCTTTAAGATGTTGGATTAATATGACTGTTTAGTATATGGTGTTTTAATCTCAATGTAATGTATGTGTGAATGTTGGATAAATGAATAAAAGTTTATGTTAATTTCAATCAACCGAATCCCTTTTTTATATAAGAGCTAGTAAGCAATAAGGGTGCAATATCCATACGTTTATTCCAATGAATCAACCTCAATATCTACTGGTAATTTTTATACCTTCTCACAATTCAGTTTAACCACTATATTGACGTGAAAAACATAATGCATAAGTTTGTGTAATGCTTATCATTAAAAACACATTATTAGACAATACATGGATAGTGGAAGCATAACTTAACTTACAGTTAGACAAAACACATAACAACAAACTGCAATATAAAACTTAATTGTAAAACACTAAAGATTCCGAAACACTTCCTTGTAAACCACATTATCAGTACAATCCAAAAACTCATTCTTCTCATTGGTTATCAGCATCTTCAAACTTTCCCTAGAAGTAACTCTAGACAGCGCCACGTACAACTGTCCATGTGAAAAAATGGGTTGAGGAAGATACACCCCAACATGTTTGAGAGACTGACCTTGACTTTTATTTATGGTCATAGCAAAGGACACACTCAAAGGAAATTGACGTCTCTGGAATTTGAAGGGTAGTCTTTTATCCGAAGGAGTGAGTGACAATCTTGGGATAAAAACTCTTTCGCCAATATTGCTGCTAGAAATAATCCGTCCCTCAACAACATAAATCCCCACCCTTGTAACTGTCAACCGTGTTCCATTACACAACCCTGTAGATGGATCCATATTCCTTATTAGCATAACCGATACTCCAACCTTTAACCTTAATCTATGATTTGGAACTCCTGATGTCACAATAGTGTTTAGGAATTCAGGTGTATGCACAGCGTCAAACGCATCTACACCTGAATCACCCTCACACGGTGAATAATAGCTCAGGTAGACTTTCTCATCCCCAGGCATAAGATTTAAGATATACTCATTAACAGCATCAACAATAGTATTCTTGGGTGCTAATATAGTTCTGTCGCAAAAAAAGGATGTATCACGCATATTGCGGAGCAAATTTGGATAAGTACTTTTAACTATAGCAGCAAGAGGGTCACCAGAACTTAAAATCAACAAATACCGGGGAATCTTAACCTTAATATACTCATCATCTGCAGCTCCAATTCTCCCGTCACCAATGCCTAGAATCCAATCCGAAAATTTCCTTCTCTCCTCAAGATCAGCCCCTGTGCTCCCGGCCAGCAATCTCATATTAGTGGTCAAAGTAAGTACCTCGCAATAACGCCACAAATGAGAAGAATTTATTGCTGACTGTACAATCTCATGTCTTGTTCCCTTAGGTATAACGGGCAGAATCTGGCGAAAATCCCCACCCAATACAACAACTTTTCCACCAAATGGAATTTCGTTCTGCTTCATTATATCCTTAAAAGTGCGATCAACAGCTTCAAAATAATGTTTATGCATCATAGGTGCTTCATCCCATATAATGAGCTTCGCACGGCGTATAAATTCAGCCTGTGGATCTGTCGGTTTTATTGTGCAGGTGGAACATTCGTTAATGTTGATAGGAATTTCAAATATGGAGTGGGCAGTTCTACCACCAGGAATTAGCAAGGCAGCAATACCACTTGATGCTACCGCCAAAACAATCTCACCATTTGAACGCAATGCCGCTGACAATGCTCTCCAAATATACGTCTTGCCAGTACCACCATATCCATAAAGGAAAAAAAAATCCAGGCTTTTTCCTTTCAACCCTTGCAATTATTTTATCATATATCCCCCTTTGTTCAGCTGTCATAGTAGACATCAGGGCAGAATGTTCTTTAGCAAGCTCTTCTCTGTTATAATTTAATTGATCGTAGATTAATCTATTCCCTAAATCTGGCAACAATCCTGCATCTGGCCGAGGCATGCAAGGATAATTTTTCAAACCCGTTCCACATCCCTGCAAAATAATCTCAATTTCTGCCACTGCATAGTTTTTTATCTGATCATCGGTCAGCTGCAAATCTGCAAGTACCAATGCTGCAAACAATTAAAATGGCAACGAACTAAACCAAATAATATGCAATACAAACAATTGCTTATAGGGAAAGGAACAATTTTCTCGAATGCGTAGAATGCGCCTCTGTCTTTGCTGGATATCATCACTCAACTTCATCCAAGATCTATCCCAAACCAAATTTGGCCGATGTAACTGATCGGAGGCCAACAGAGCTGCAAATAATCTACGCATATAATTCCCACTTCCCCAATGACTGGCCTCCTTGATCCCTTGAATAAACTCCGTGTCATCATTCATCAAACCCATCGCAAAGCATGCATCCTTGAAACTGTCGAGTTTAACATTATTAACAGTCTTGAGTTCATCAAAAGATGTAGGACCTTTGACATAATTGAGCAATGTTCGCAGATAGTATTTTTCACCGGATCCAGGAGCAACAAAGTGTAACCTTCCAATAGAGAACCCTCGCTTACGTGGACTCCATTCACGCTTGTCCTTCTTCCACACGAATTTAGTCTGGAACTCAGAGTAAGTAAGACTTCGTGCATGAGGATATTTCTTGTTTGCATCCATCCATGCCAAAAATTTGGTGTATTTAGCATATGGCTTATCAATAATATCCTCTATTGAAGCATCATCGGGAAATACAACAG
This sequence comes from Trifolium repens, assembly GCA_030408175.1. Classification (NCBI taxonomy): domain Eukaryota; kingdom Viridiplantae; phylum Streptophyta; class Magnoliopsida; order Fabales; family Fabaceae; genus Trifolium; species Trifolium repens. The sequence goes on along the minus strand of CP125844.1, from coordinate 14,877,886 downwards.
ACTGCTCATCCTCTAAGTGGAAACTTAGCCTTTCAACGGATGGCTCCCTATAGTTGACATCAAACACAAAGATCCTCCAAACAGCTTCACATGCTGATAAATATCTACAATCATAATACATCCTAATCTCATCAACCAGCTGACCATCGTCTCTATCAAAATTGCTTTGGAAAAAACCAGCAGTGACCCTGTCATGGCCCTTATTGACATACATAAATAAATACTTTATAGAACGTGATTGGTTGCACCACTCCACATTGATATAAGCGTTATATTTCAACAACAAATGTCTATTGTATGGTACAACAAATCTGTTGTCAGCAAAAGATTTGCCTTTTGGAATGGCCACTCCATTGTCCCGTCTTCTATACACAGGATAACCGTCTGAATCAATAATGGTTGCATTGACAACTTTTTTGGAAAGTACTTGACACATCTTCCATTTTGCAAACACGGAGGATCTTTGTTTGGGGGGTCACACGGACCATGTATCATGAGTGAAGTCACAATATCAAATAACTCAGGATCGCGATCTTTATCTGGAATCTCAACGCATATTATCTTATCAATATTGTGAGGATGAATAATTCTATAAGCGAGTTGCAGAAAAACCAAGATATGAGCATGGGGAAGACCTCGCTTCTGGAACTCAATTGTATAGACCACTGTAGTGAAAAGACATGTACACAATCAAATAACGGTAAAAAAACAACAAAACAAATTTATCAACAGCACCCAAGCAGGGAATAAACAATACTTGCCTTCACCTTGCCAAAAAGATAGCTATTCTTTATATCCTTTATGAGACTTTTAAGTTTCAACCTGAATATCCGGCTCACCAAATCAGGTCGATCACCCGATGATAGGTGACGAGCTTTCAAAAAATCAACAATTTCAGGCCATTTATGGTTACATGTGAAAGTGATAAATAAATCTGGATATCCAGCCCAAGAACATATAGACATAGCATTCTGGTAGTTCTGCACCATGTATCTTGCTCCTCCAAAAAAGCTCGCTGGTAGGATTATCCAATTTCCTGTGTTAGTTGCATCGGCGTCTCCTATGAGTAGGGCCTCTGTCAGCCCCTTGTACATATCAGCCCTAAGATCCTTTTGATGATCCTTAAGGTATTTCAATCGAGCAAATTCCACAGTGCTGAATGAATCTACCAAAAATTGATGGAAAAGTCTCCGCGAAAACACAATAGTTGATGCATCCAGATGCCTCTGTTGTATCATATATCCAAGCCACTCAAGATGAGATATAAATTTTCTCTTCCTTGACTCTTTCCTCTCATTGTCCCTGAACTCAATATCTTTTCTATACTCATCCTCTCCCCTGGGGAAACAATAGTGGATACTGCAAGGGCCAGTAAGATGGCTGAAAAGTTGAAAGCCGCTTTAGAAGACCAGACCGTAACTCAACAATCACATCCCTATCAGCAGCGGTGCCATCAAAATCACCAACAATAAGAGCGGCTACCTCCGAAGCAGTAGGCAAATTATACCTCCTACCGTCGCGCCCCCTCTTGCCTAAAATTTTCATCCTAATATTAGAAGCGCCATGCGAATGTATTGCATTACGCGCCACATTGTATGCTTGTACATATGAGTTGTTACAGGTATCGAGTGCTTCCCTTATGTCCTTGACAATTGAAGATCCGATAGTCTGATGATCATCTTCCATCCTGTCAAATAAAATTAACATGTACATTTATACTCTTACAACCACATATATAAGAATTTATAAGTATAGATAACAAAGTAGAGAACTACCCTACAGACGCCATCCTATTGGATATCTCGTTATCGGTATCATAGATGTACAGCTGTGCAAATTTAGGCGACTCGCCCGGCATTGGAAGCAAACTTCCAATATGATGGTAATTTTCACCGTTCATGACATATACTGGAGGACCATTTTCATCATTCAATGTGCTGTCAATTCTGCCACCCACAGATGTGAATGCAAACATACTGTTGAAGGATCTAATATTATCAAGGAAAAACCGGCTCCTTCTATCCTGAGAATGATATAAATTGTGGAGCAGCTCTGGTAGGCGCCTGCATGGTACAATTTCAATATCTCCTTGACAACAAGACAATGAAAATCTAGGATTCTTTTTTGGACTATTCTTAACACGCTCTTCAAACCACATTAATGCACCACAGGAAGGACATCTGGAACTTGGCAGTCCAATATTTGAATATTGAGTAAATCCAGGAACTGCGCACATAACAAAAATGTACATAAATTGCTTTGAAACAATATTGTATATAAAAAAGACAATAACTCTATATAATCACATAAAGAACACTTTAAATCAATACTGATATTGGATGTGCGCATTGTTGGATTGATTGTTGGATTGCCAGCATCATCATCATCAAATTCAGGATCACTCTCAATACTAATATCATCATCTGCATCTTTTTTGAACACAAAATATATAATGAACCATGGAAGTTAGGGAGGTTTACTTATTAAGAAACAACAGGTCTATGAGCTTATACCGGAGTCAAATGGCACCTCAAATTGCCCAGTATTAAATGCACATATGTTTTGACCACCAACATGATCTGAAACCATTTGTAAATTTCATATTGTTACAGCAAATGGATGAAATAAATAAGCATTTTATAGCTTGACACATCCAACTTAAAGAAATCTATTAGTGGTTGTAGCCTGCAGATGACCCCAATGATCAAACAGTGAATAAGATATTTAAAAAACAGCAACAAAATTGCATCTTATACCAAACTCGTCAACATTAGAAGGTATATCTAACTCCTCAGTGTTTGTTGAACACACCATATGAGTGCTATTACAATGCATGTTAGCTGGACCAGAACCACCTACAAAGAATAAGTTGTTTGAAATGCAAGTGATTTGAAAATACAAATATTATCTTAGAAGGAGATATACCTTCTAAGTTATCTTAGAAGGTATATCTATTTGAAATGAAATTGTTTTAAAAATTCTAAAACACATGAACAAAAGAATCAGCACCTACTATGAACCACATGCAAGACTAAATAAGATTATCATGAATTAATACCAGAATAAGATAACATATGAAGTTCATGTGCACCAGTTGCATGCACCGTACCCCTAACATAGCTATGTATGGAAGATGAAGATTGAGGATCTACAAAATTGACTCTGGTGGATGAGCAAAACAATATGGAAGTAAAAAATATACAGTTTCTCTAAAGAAACAGCCTAATAAATATAAAAGCAGTAACTTCCATAAGATCTAGGCCTCCTAGAGGAATTGGGGATATTTGTTAAGTCCATGCTAAAAATTGAGAGGGAACTTGTGCAGATAGGAAAAGAGCTCAATAACCACAGATTTGGATATATATTGTATCATTAGACTGTTACATAAAACCTTGGTCATTTATATCAAGACACAGTCACACCTTATCATAAGTCAAAATAAGATAAATAAATAATCCATTACATAAATAGCCTAAGTAAATTGATTACTTATAGAGAAATAATTTGATTGCTACTTGATGGAAATTTAGTGACATCATTAGTAGACAATATGGCAGAGATGGCATGGTTAGACTGTTACATCATTACTGTATTTCTATTATTAGGTACAACATTATAGTCTCTATTACTTAGCTTTGATCATGTGATGGTTCTTTATCTAAGCACGTCACTATATATAAATTTGATGGATATTTGTTATGGAAAAACAGTAATGCAGAAGGTAGAGGTTAGCGATGATCCAACAGCTATATCAATGTAAACTTCTGAATCCTCAAATGATACACGATTTGTCCATTAGTTTAATTAGCTTAATTACTTAGGAACTGGTTTATGTATATTTAGATGGAAGTCATATTAGCAAAGGGTTCACCCAAAAATCATAAAGATAAAGAATATCAATTATAGCACTAAGTAAGAAACTTTTATTAATACGAACAATACATACAACTTGACCATAGATATATCATTAGATATCTGATACATATTTAGGGAATACTAAAACATAACAACATCGGCCCAACACAAACATGGAGACAAAAGGAATATGGATACAGGGAAAGCTAGTACAACAGCAAATTTATTCAAAGAGACCAGACACTACAAAGATCAAGCAAACTATTACTGGATCAATTACTCAAGAGGTTCCATCTTCACACATGGCATCTTCGTATCCTTTGTCGCAGCAATTTCACCCTAATCAACATTAGCAGATCTTTTACCAGCCTGTTTGGGTGGTGAAACATGACCTATTTCAGTAGACACCATTGATCTAGTGATTGATCTAGTGCAAGGAGAGGGGACCTTGGGAGGAGATGCACCAATTATAGCTACATTATCAGCTTTTTTGCCAGATATCTTGCTTGTTGGAGTAGTAGATGTGGCCTGTTTGAGGGGTGAAATCTGACTTATATCAGCACCAACCAATTCCACAGTGGGTGGAGAGGATCCTTCGGTGGTAGATGAACGGACTCCATCAACATTAGAACCCTTCTTACCCGTTGCCTTGCTAGCTATGGACTCCTCATGGTTGCTTGAACCACCACCCTCAAATGATGCATCACCATCCAAATCACATACAAACCGAGTGTAATCAGCACCATCACACACATCGCCAGACTGCCATAGATGGAAGTGAAGTTAGCAAGGTTTAGAGCGTAACATAAAAAAGTAGTAAACCAAGTGATAAAACTATAAATTATACATTGATCCCATGCAATGCTGTGAATCGGTTAATGATGTCATCATCAAATGACAACTTCTTCACTGTATAGCCGCGCCAGTTGCGGTATAAGTTTGCATCTGTAACTTCAACTTTAAAGAGGATTTGTTTATCAACAAATGTGTCAAGTTCCTGGGGGTAAGCATTAGAGGCCTCCTCCTATAACCAAAATCATCAAAAGTTCATGAGACTTGTAAATCATTAAATAAAGACCATTAGAGTAGATGGGATTATTGGCTGCACATTATTCATTGCATCCAGCAGATCCTGTGTTGTCCGGCCTAAAACCTGAGAAACAATCCGATCAAACATCACAAAAGTTATGGATCCAGTATCATCAATCACCTGCAGGTGGACCTTGAACCTGAAAGATGATGGGAAGCAAGCATGTCATCCAATTCTATAGATCCAAATCACAACCATCTAAAACACACATGAGTTGCCTTTGAAACTCATACCTAGGTATAACAGTTCGAGGCATTTTGCATTTCTCGCAGTAAAGTTGACCCCCTATGTAATTGATCCTGGATGCACATCTACTACAAGCCTGATAAAACCAGCTCGAATCAGTGTCAATTTCATATGCCACAGCCAGCACAGAACCAACACACTTCTGCAATAATAAGAGTTATAAAACAATTAACGATCAATCATGAAGCGCCAAATAAAAAATTACATCTATAAGTAGATCACCCCAACATTTGAATACAACCTCAGTAGATTCAATAAGATCCTCAATGGTCATCCTTGGTGTCTGCAATAGATCATCAACAACACTGAGTATTACTGGACCACTAACTTGACTAACCACCTGAGTCAATTC